>JBBBDQ010001816.1:600000-1137500 GCA_037127315.1 Ascarosepion bandense
AAACAACCACTCCAGGTCAGCACCTTTCACTCGACAGAATCGCGCAAGACTCACCCACCTTTTGCCAAATTCAGATGGAGTGAGTCGTTTCCTTTCCGTCCTGATCTTGACTTTAAGCTGATGCTTAAAGAACAAGATCAGTTGGGAAGAGGTAAACTTCTCATCACCATAGAATTCCTTCTGTCGCGTCGTCCAAATCACGATTCGCATAACACCTAGTAAGCAAAAGAGCACATAGTGCTCAGCCCTAGATAACGGAGGTACGACATTGCTACAAACAGAACTAGCCTCAAGGACAAAGAACTTTCCACGCAGCATACGAACCATGAGATCTTCAAGAAACCTACACAACGGGGCAACAACACTGCAGTGGAAGAAGGCATGATCGACGGTTTCCGTCGTCAGCCCACAACGCACGCAGGTTGATTTCGGAGTTAGGCCCGCTGCATGAAGCCTCTTGCCTACCCAGAGAGCCTTTCGTATCATCAGCCAGGTGAGTGATGCCTCATCGTTAGTGAGACATTTCAACCCAGGCGCCCAAGGCCATATGGAGCGAGCCTCCTGCTTCGTAAGCCCGAGCTCGCCAATCAGTTCATCTTGAACGGCCCCCCCTAACTAAAACCCGATATAATGCCCTAAGAGACAACGATTGGGCGTTGGAGAGGCCATCCGTAGCCCGCAAGAGAAACTGGAGAGCCAAACGACATTCTTTATAGAAGGAGCACTCGCCACGAGGAGTACGGCCGGCCTCCTCCTCTGACAAATGCACACTTCTCAGGGATGGAAAGTTTTTATGGACGTCCTCTTGAACGAGGGCGCCGTTCTCATCCTCCAGCATACACATTCGATCCAGGAATCTAATGCGAAGCGTGTGTTGACGAATCTCAACGCTAGGCATGCCCAGACCGCCCTCAGATGGATGCAGGCAACAGATCTCGCGACGTACCTTGGGAGACTTGCCTTCTCCCCAAAGGAAGGAGAACAAGAGCTGAATTAAACCCAAACGAATGGCACACGGGACAGGAAGTACCGAGAGTCGGTAAAGGAGAATCGGGTAGATGTGCGAAGCACATACTTCCGCCCTCCCCTTTAAGGAGAGCCTCCTCCGAGTCCACAGACGAACTGCGCCCTCGGCCTTCTCTCGAACCTCCGACCAATTCATTTCCAACTGGAGATCAGGACCGAAAAAGACGCCGAGAATCTTGATCGGCCCGTCCGTCCAGAGGAAAGGTCCTGGAAGAGAAACTCCCTTCCACGCACCCAATCGCAAGCCAACAGACTTATCGCGATTGATCTTGGCCCCTGTCACCGTTTCATAACATCTGATTTCTTTGCTGACTTCGTCAATCTCGGCTTTGCTCGACACAAAAACCGAAACGTCGTCAGCATAGGCGGAGTACCTGGCCGAGGTGGTAGCACCAGGTACGGAAATTCCGCGAAGGACCGGATTCGCCTTTAACTTGCGAAGGAATGGCTCCAACGCAAGAACGTACAGCAAAGGCGAAAGTGGACAACCTTGACGAATGGAGCGAGATAAAGTGAAGGGCTTCGATCTTACCCCATTCACTTCCACCAGCGCACCGGGGGACTCATACAGCAGTCGGATCCAGGAGCGAAAGTACGGCCCGAAACCGGCGGCGGAAAGGACAGACTCCAAGAAACGATGGTCAACCCTATCGAATGCCTTGGACTGATCCAAATTGATCAGCGCGGCTTCGGTGTCGGTTTTCTCGATGATCAGGCGTACCAAATGAAGGTTGTCCTGAATAGTCCTGCCCTTCACAGCACAAGTCTGCTCGGGGCCAATCAGACTAGAGAGGACAGCCTGCAAACGGCCGGCCAAGATCTTGGCAAAAATCTTTAAGTCAGTATTTAACATCGTTAAAGGCCGATAATTATCTATGCCACCCCCACCGCTCTTGCTCTTGCGAAGCAACTTGATTACACCCCTGGTGAAGCGACGAGGTATAGACCCCTGCTTCATCCAGTTGTTATAAACAAGAGCCAGCAGAGGAACAAGAACGGACGACTGCCTCAAGTACAGTTCGTAGGGAAGACCATCCAAACCTGGAGTTTTGTCCCGGCCAACCAATTTCAGCGCATCCCAGATTTCCGACTCTGTTATGGGCCCCTCGCACCTAGCCGCTTCAGCCGCCGAGAGGCGGGGAAAGTCAGCCAAATAGGTGTCGAACTGAGCAGAGCTCAGACCGGGCTCCCTGGTGAAAAGATCCTGGAAGTAATCCCGAAAAGCTCCACATATACCCACGTCTGTAGTCACGGTACGACCATCCGGCAATGTGATGTCCTTGATATGCCGATTGGCTGCTTGCCTAGCTTCCTCTGCACGCAATTCTGCGGCCATATTCGTTGCCTCAGAAGACATTCTTTTTAACCTAGCCCTAACTACCAGAGCTTGATCCTTCTTGATAGCCAAGGAGGCCAGCTCGGCCCTAGCTAAGGCTACGTCCCCACTATTACGGGATTTAACTGCCCGATCAACTTTTTTCTCTAACGTCGATTGCGCCGCTAAATTAGCTAAGTTGAGCCGACGGCTATAGTCGGCAGCAAACGACCTAATTTTGGATTTAAGTGTATCCCACCACTTATTCCCAACCACAGCCCCCGTCAGTTCCCGCTTTAGTGTTAGTAAAAGCTGGTGCTGGAAATCTTGGCTATCAAATAATGACGCGTTCAATTTCCAGTAGCCAGCCAACTTAACCTTAGGCTTATCTAAGTTTACACGAACCCGGACGAGCCTATGATCCGTGTAAACTATGGAATGGAAACTTGGACAACCTAAGAGCCCTACGTCGACTCTCCTAACTAGGACTCGGTCGAGGTAGCTTGCGCGTACCTTCGAATCCGAGCTGCCCCTATTAGTCCAAGTCCACACTACCTCCCGGGGGTGTTCATTTCGGTACTTATCGACAAGATCATTCCTGTCGATAAATTCCCGAAATGGTTTCACATCCGGGTTGTTAGTACCCGATCTTTCTCCTATACGATCCTTCTCAGGGTCAAGGACGGCATTCCAATCCCCCGCTAAAATTACCCGCCTCGATGTTCCAAAGAACGACTCGAGCTGCCGAAACAAAGCAGGACGCTCCGCATGGACATTGGGCGCATAAACCCCAATGAGGCGAAAAGACTTCTCCTTTATGGTAATATCCAGCACACAAATCCTGCCCGCTGGATCCGCGAAGACAAGCGTACACGCCGCACCCAAAGACTTGCTCACTAGCCAGGAAACACCTCTAGAACGACCATCAAAACATGCTGAATAGAGATCGTAATCCCTAGACAGTATGCCCTCATAGTCGCCAGCAAAAAACCGGGTCTCCTGCAAACAACAAACATCCACCCCGAGGCGCTGGAGATCATGAAGGAGTCTCACCCTCCGAGACTCAGACCTCAGCCCCCGGGCATTCATACTTGCTAACCAGAGAGCCATTATCAGTCCGATTAGGGTTGAGGAACTGTTCCGAACATGTCCGGTGACAGGACACCGACAGCCCGTCCCATTGAGCCGAGACCCATTTCACTTTTGATAGTGCCATCATAGGACAGGCCGCCAATGTCCAGGGGAAACGTTAGTTTCAACGCTCTGTAAAGGGAGGGGTGAACATAAACCGGGGTCCTCCCAGAACAAAACTGCTGCAAATTTGCATTGTCCTCATCATGGAAATAAGAAAGGGGAGGGTTCGTAGCAAACGAATCATTCGCCTCCCCTAACATAGTCCATATTTGTCTAGTACCAGCGCCAGACCGCACGACCGTCAAGATCCTCTTGGCGTTTGGGAAATTGCGCGGATCTTCGACATCTTTGTCGTGTACTTTTTTAAATGAAATTAAAGTTTTTAAGCGCTTTGAATGGCTCAGCGCCTTTTGAGCTGTTTCTGCAGAAACTCGGCAAACTTCTTCACCGAGATTGAAAGGAGGTTTCATTTTCTTTCTTTTTTCCTCACCAGACGCTACTTCAGGGCTTCTTTGTCTTTTAGACTTGTGAGGAGAGAGAGAAGGATTAGGTGTTGGGGTGGGAGTGGGTGAGACATCGGGAGAAGCAGGAGTGGAAGGGATACGAGAAGAGACTGGGGAATGCTTTTTGAAGGTGGTCATTTTCGACGGGGAAGTGGTCAGAGACTTTGTCATGGGAGGGGGGGGGCATGGTTTTTTTCCGGGAGGGAGAAGACGGGGCGGAGACGGAAGAGTGGGGAGCTGCTAAATTTGTTGATTTCTTCTTCTCTAGGTCTTTCTTTAATTTTCGCAGCTGGACGATTTTTTCCCAATTCGGTTCCGCTTTTTTTTGAATCTCACTCAAAGGCCTGTCTAAATGCACCGCCGGGACGTCGCCTTTAGAGCTGCCAGAGGGAGTGGGACTGTCGGTGTCATCCCTAGGAGTTTCAGGGGACTGAGGCACCGCTGCTCGGATCTTCCCTTTGCCTCTAGCAACGACATGCCATACTCCCTCATCCTTGTCCTTGACCACACTTGCGGCAGGCTTCGGAATTTGGGAGGATGGGGGCCGAGACCCACCCGGTGTTTGTGAGACACCGGGCCGTGCCACTGCTAGGCCCATTACAGGCGTTGCGGAACTACGGTTGTCAGGCTTAGGGGTATTTTGGTCGACGGCGGCCGGATCACCAGAGGCCTTCTTCTCTGGGCAGGAAGAGGACAGGTGACCAGTCTGCCCGCACTTCCAGCAAGTTGGTTTTCGGCCGGTCACTATGACCGGCATTTTCCGGCCGCAATAATCCAAGCAGTTGGGGATGGAGTCGAAGGCTTCTTTATCGCTCAGTATGTCGAATGTCCATCCCCCGTTCAGGTTGTCAGAAGAGGCTGCGAGTATCTGGCCATATTTTTTAAAATAAGAGGCCAGATGTTCGCCGACAACCTGAGGAGGCACCTCATATACTGCTACGTTGGTCCTCCTACGGCCTTCATATTCTGTTCTCAGGATTAGGTCATCAGTTATCAATTCTCTACTTACTGCATCCATGCAATCCTCCGGTGTGGGCAGCAGTACGTCCCAATTGAAAAAGGCTGGTCCTTTTATTATTCTTTGGGGCCTAACCCCTAGGGACACCAGTGATCGGATCACTGTGTCTTTCGTGGAGCGACAAATTTTGCGCGAACGCTTGTCCACCACGAAGACCGACACCATTCTCTTTTCAAACTTTTGTAATTCCTGGGGGTTTTCCAAAAGTCCGTCATCTTTCAAAAGATGGTCGAAACCTTTAGATCTCTCCAGAAACTCCGCTATGTTTATAATGCAACTAGGTGGGGACTTCCAGCAATCGGGCGACACCCCGGCCTCAGCATCTTTGTTTTTGTCTCTGGTACTTTTCGCCTTGTCATTTGCCGTAGACTTTTGGCCATTCTCGGCCACCTTATTCTTGGTCTCATAATTTTGCTTTTTTGAATCCTTTAGAGGGGGATAGGACTCTTCATTTTTGTCAGGCGGGCCCTTCCCGGGCGGGTCGAAAATCAGTTTTTTCTAGCTGACCGACTTGAGTCGGCCATTTTTATTTTTACTGGCCGTGATCGATATAATTATTATTTTTTTCCTCCGTAAATGATAGGGGAATGGAGAGGGGTAGGGAAAAAACGGGAAAAATGTGGGGGGGGGAAATAAATATGTTACACAAATTAACCACCTCACAAGAAAATTGCACGAACAACAATAAATAAAATTAGCCTATATCGGCAAAAATTAGAAATAACAAAACGGCTTAGAACAACTTGCTTTTAACAGTGAAATTCAACTCTTAAAAATATAAGAGCAGAAAATAGGCAAAAAATCCGCCTCTTGAGAGGTTAAAAAAAATAAAAAACAAAAATAAACTTTACAAAATACGATAAACTAAATACACAAAGAAATTTAAAGAAAATAAAACAAACAGAAAAACGGAGAGTTGCCTAAACGGCTACTCCCGACAAAGAAAATAGGGGGAGGGGCTAAAATTAAATTTAAGCGGTTTAACTAAACTTTACAAAATAAATGAATTAACGAAAATAAATTTAAACAACGATTAAATTTTACAAATGTACAATTAAATTAAATGTACAAGGAAAACAAATACAAACAAATACAAACAAACAAAAAGAAAACGAAAAGTCTCCTAACGGCGACTTCCGCAAAAGAAAAACTGGGGAGGGGCTGAAAAAAAAAAAGAAAAGTTAAATTGGAAGAAAAATAAAAATCAGCTAATTCTTCAGCTTCTGGTCAAAATAGGGACAGTTAAAAAAATATAAATATGGCACTTAAGGCCAAACAGATACTGAAAAAAAAAAAAAAAAAAAAAAAAAAAAAATAAAAATAAAAATAAACTCAAAACGGCCGACCTAAATAAAAACAAATATGGCCGCCAAAAATACGAAAATAAAAACAAAAAAGCTAGAAGAATAAAAAGAAAAGAACAAAGTAAATAAACGAAAAAGAAAATAAATAAAAATAAACTTAGCTCAACAAAAAGGTCTTTTTTGTCAAATAAAAAGCCCAAATGAGTGAATCGGATTTTTTTTTTAAAACAAAAAGTTCGACGCTTGTCAAAACAAGGTCGGAGAAAATGACAACAAACGTCAAAAACTTGCCAAGAACTTCATTATTTATTGTACTGAAGTACAAATGTGGCACAAGGCCTAATACGGGGATGGGGGAAGGCTGGTCATCAACTGTCCTATATTTAACTTAGCTATTCACTTTCGTTGACCCTGACACGCTAACAATAACCTTTCACCATAAAACCACATTTTTACTTACCATTCTTACCACGTACACCATAATACCTCAGGTTCTCTATGTAGTCCTACTTAACTCCCATATGTACAATGTTCAGTGGAGGGCATGGGCAGAAATAACAACATTTAAAATCCCCAATGAATTTTATACAATGAAAGTAAGATATGTACAAGAAACTAAACAAAATCATATTAGTAATAAAAGCCCCCCACTACTCTAATATTGTGACAGCAAAATCACTTCCCCGGACGAAACATAATGCGTGGCTTTATAAATATAATACCATATGTCCGATCAGCTATCACTCACACAATCACTCACACATTTAAACATCATAACAAAAACGAAAAACACACTTGAAAAATAACGAAAGTCGCCACGCATCCACCGGAGAACTAACATTGTTGAACACCTAAAGTGGGAAGGGAAGGGGGGTTAAACTAAAGAAAAATAGGGGACAAAAAGAAAAGGGGGCCAATGAGCAATCATAACCTAGCTAAGTTAACAATGAAGCAAAAAACAGAAAAATCAAACTTTCCCTACACTAACCTAACAGGGACGGGGTGCACATGTTCTGCCCAGCACACCCAATATCCTGATGCCTAACCGGCATCAAACAACCACTCCAGGTCAGCACCTTTCACTCGACAGAATCGCGCAAGACTCACCCACCTTTTGCCAAATTCAGATGGAGTGAGTCGTTTCCTTTCCGTCCTGATCTTGACTTTAAGCTGATGCTTAAAGAACAAGATCAGTTGGGAAGAGGTAAACTTCTCATCACCATAGAATTCCTTCTGTCGCGTCGTCCAAATCACGATTCGCATAACACCTAGTAAGCAAAAGAGCACATAGTGCTCAGCCCTAGATAACGGAGGTACGACATTGCTACAAACAGAACTAGCCTCAAGGACAAAGAACTTTCCACGCAGCATACGAACCATGAGATCTTCAAGAAACTTACACAACGGGGCAACAACACTGCAGTGGAAGAAGGCATGATCGACGGTTTCCGTCGTCAGCCCACAACGCACGCAGGTTGATTTTGGTGTTAGGCCCGCTGCATGAAGCCTTTTGCCTACCCAGAGAGCCTTTCGAATCATCAGCCAGGTGAGTGATGCCTCATCGTTAGTGAGACATTTCAACCCAGGCGCCCAAGGCCATATGGAGCGAGCCTCCTGCTTCGTAAGCCCGAGCTCGCCAATCAGTTCATCTTGAACGGCCCCCCTAACTAAAACCCGATATAATGCCCTAAGAGACAACGATTGGGCGTTGGAGAGGCCATCCGTAGCCCGCAAGAGAAACTGGAGAGCCAAACGACATTCTTTATAGAAGGAGCACTCGCCACGAGGAGTACGGCCGGCCTCCTCCTCCGACAAATGCACACTTCTCAGGGATGGAAAGTTTTTATGGACGTCCTCTTGAACGAGGGCGCCGTTCTCATCCTCCAGCATACACATTCGATCCAGGAATCTAATGCGAAGCGTGTGTTGACGAATCTCAACGCTAGGCATTCCCAGACCGCCCTCAGATGGATGCAGGCAACAGATCTCGCGACGTACCTTGGGAGACTTGCCTTCTCCCCAAAGGAAGGAGAACAAGAGCTGAATTAAACCCAAACGAATGGCACACGGGACAGGAAGTACAGAGAGTCGGTAAAGGAGAATCGGGTAGATGTGCGAAGCACATACTTCCGCCCTCCCCTTTAAGGAGAGCCTCCTCCGAGTCCACAGACGAACTGCGCCCTCGGCCTTCTCTCGAACCTCCGACCAATTCATTTCCAACTGGAGATCAGGACCGAAAAAGACGCCGAGAATCTTGATCGGCCCGTCCGTCCAGAGGAAAGGTCCGGGAAGAGAAACTCCCTTCCACGCACCCAATCGCAAGCCAACAGACTTATCGCGATTGATCTTGGCCCCTGTCACCGTCTCATAGCATCTGATTTCTTTGCTGACTTCGTCAATCTCGGCTTTGCTCGACACAAAAACCGAAACGTCGTCAGCATAGGCGGAGTACCTGGCCGAGGTGGTAGCACCAGGTACGGAAATTCCGCGAAGGACCGGATTCGCCTTTAACTTGCGAAGGAATGGCTCCAACGCAAGAACGTACAGCAAAGGCGAAAGTGGACAACCTTGACGAATGGAGCGAGATAAAGTGAAGGGCTTCGATCTTACCCCATTCACTTCCACCAGCGCACCGGGGGACTCATACAGCAGTCGGATCCAGGAGCGAAAGTACGGCCCGAAACCGGCGGCGGAAAGGACAGACTCCAAGAAACGATGGTCAACCCTATCGAATGCCTTGGACTGATCCAAATTGATCAGCGCGGCTTCGGTGTCGGTTTTCTCGATGATCAGGCGTACCAAATGAAGGTTGTCCTGAATAGTCCTGCCCTTCACAGCACAAGTCTGCTCGGGGCCAATCAGACTAGAGAGGACAGCCTGCAAACGGCCGGCCAAGATCTTGGCAAAAATCTTTAAGTCAGTATTTAACATCGTTAAAGGCCGATAATTATCTATGCCACCCCCACCGCTCTTGCTCTTGCGAAGCAACTTGATTACACCCCTGGTGAAGCGACGAGGTATAGACCCCTGCTTCATCCAGTTGTTATAAACAAGAGCCAGCAGAGGAACAAGAACGGACGACTGCCTCAAGTACAGTTCGTAGGGAAGACCATCCAAACCTGGAGTTTTGTCCCGGCCAACCAATTTCAGCGCATCCCAGATTTCCGACTCTGTTATGGGCCCCTCGCACCTAGCCGCTTCAGCCGCCGAGAGGCGGGGAAAGTCAGCCAAATAGGTGTCGAACTGAGCAGAGCTCAGACCGGGCTCCCTGGTGAAAAGATCCTGGAAGTAATCCCGAAAAGCTCCACATATACCCACGTCTGTAGTCACGGTACGACCATCCGGCAATGTGATGTCCTTGATATGCCGATTGGCTGCTTGCCTAGCTTCCTCTGCACGCAATTCTGCGGCCATATTCGTTGCCTCAGAAGACATTCTTTTTAACCTAGCCCTAACTACCAGAGCTTGATCCTTCTTGATAGCCAAGGAGGCCAGCTCGGCCCTAGCTAAGGCTACGTCCCCACTATTACGGGATTTAACTGCCCGATCAACTTTTTTCTCTAACGTCGATTGCGCCGCTAAATTAGCTAAGTTGAGCCGACGGCTATAGTCGGCAGCAAACGACCTAATTTTGGATTTAAGTGTATCCCACCACTTATTCCCAACCACAGCCCCCGTCAGTTCCCGCTTTAGTGTTAGTAAAAGCTGGTGCTGGAAATCTTGGCTATCAAATAATGACGCGTTCAATTTCCAGTAGCCAGCCAACTTAACCTTAGGCTTATCTAAGTTTACACGAACCCGGACGAGCCTATGATCCGTGTAAACTATGGAATGGAAACTTGGACAACCTAAGAGCCCTACGTCGACTCTCCTAACTAGGACTCGGTCGAGGTAGCTTGCGCGTACCTTCGAATCCGAGCTGCCCCTATTAGTCCAAGTCCACACTACCTCCCGGGGGTGTTCATTTCGGTATTTATCGACAAGATCATTCCTGTCGATAAATTCCCGAAATGGTTTCACATCCGGGTTGTTAGTACCCGATCTTTCTCCTATACGATCCTTCTCAGGGTCAAGGACGGCATTCCAATCCCCCGCTAAAATTACCCGCCTCGATGTTCCAAAGAACGACTCGAGCTGCCGAAACAAAGCAGGACGCTCCGCATGGACATTGGGCGCATAAACCCCAATGAGGCGAAAAGACTTCTCCTTTATGGTAATATCCAGCACACAAATCCTGCCCGCTGGATCCGCGAAGACAAGCGTACACGCCGCACCCAAAGACTTGCTCACTAGCCAGGAAACACCTCTAGAACGACCATCAAAACATGCTGAATAGAGATCGTAATCCCTAGACAGTATGCCCTCATAGTCGCCAGCAAAAAACCGGGTCTCCTGCAAACAACAAACATCCACCCCGAGGCGCTGGAGATCATGAAGGAGTCTCACCCTCCGAGACTCAGACCTCAGCCCCCGGGCATTCATACTTGCTAACCAGAGAGCCATTATCAGTCCGATTAGGGTTGAGGAACTGTTCCGAACATGTCCGGTGACAGGACACCGACCGCCCGTCCCATTGAGCCGAGACCCATTTCACTTTTGATAGTGCCATCATAGGACAGGCCGCCAATGTCCAGGGGAAACGTTAGTTTCAACGCTCTGTAAAGGGAGGGGTGAACATAAACCGGGGTCCTCCCAGAACAAAACTGCTGCAAATTTGCATTGTCCTCATCATGGAAATAAGAAAGGGGAGGGTTCGTAGCAAACGAATCATTCGCCTCCCCTAACATAGTCCATATTTGTCTAGTACCAGCGCCAGACCGCACGACCGTCAAGATCCTCTTGGCGTTTGGGAAATTGCGCGGATCTTCGACATCTTTGTCGTGTACTTTTTTAAATGAAATTAAAGTTTTTAAGCGCTTTGAATGGCTCAGCGCCTTTTGAGCTGTTTCTGCAGAAACTCGGCAAACTTCTTCACCGAGATTGAAAGGAGGTTTCATTTTCTTTCTTTTTTCCTCACCAGACGCTACTTCAGGGCTTCTTTGTCTTTTAGACTTGTGAGGAGAGAGAGAAGGATTAGGTGTTGGGGTGGGAGTGGGTGAGACATCGGGAGAAGCAGGAGTGGAAGGGATACGAGAAGAGACTGGGGAATGCTTTTTGAAGGTGGTCATTTTCGACGGGGAAGTGGTCAGAGACTTTGTCATGGGAGGGGGGGGCATGGTTTTTTTCCGGGAGGGAGAAGACGGGGCGGAGACGGAAGAGTGGGGAGCTGCTAAATTTGTTGATTTCTTCTTCTCTAGGTCTTTCTTTAATTTTCGCAGCTGGACGATTTTTTCCCAATTCGGTTCCGCTTTTTTTTGAATCTCACTCAAAGGCCTGTCTAAATGCACCGCCGGGACGTCGCCTTTAGAGCTGCCAGAGGGAGTGGGACTGTCGGTGTCATCCCTAGGAGTTTCAGGGGACTGAGGCACCGCTGCTCGGATCTTCCCTTTGCCTCTAGCAACGACATGCCATACTCCCTCATCCTTGTCCTTGACCACACTTGCGGCAGGCTTCGGAATTTGGGAGGATGGGGGCCGAGACCCACCCGGTGTTTGTGAGACACCGGGCCGTGCCACTGCTAGGCCCATTACAGGCGTTGCGGAACTACGGTTGTCAGGCTTAGGGGTATTTTGGTCGACGGCGGCCGGATCACCAGAGGCCTTCTTCTCTGGGCAGGAAGAGGACAGGTGACCAGTCTGCCCGCACTTCCAGCAAGTTGGTTTTCGGCCGGTCACTATGACCGGCATTTTCCGGCCGCAATAATCCAAGCAGTTGGGGATGGAGTCGAAGGCTTCTTTATCGCTCAGTATGTCGAATGTCCATCCCCCGTTCAGGTTGTCAGAAGAGGCTGCGAGTATCTGGCCATATTTTTTAAAATAAGAGGCCAGATGTTCGCCGACAACCTGAGGAGGCACCTCATATACTGCTACGTTGGTCCTCCTACGGCCTTCATATTCTGTTCTCAGGATTAGGTCATCAGTTATCAATTCTCTACTTACTGCATCCATGCAATCCTCCGGTGTGGGCAGCAGTACGTCCCAATTGAAAAAGGCTGGTCCTTTTATTATTCTTTGGGGCCTAACCCCTAGGGACACCAGTGATCGGATCACTGTGTCTTTCGTGGAGCGACAAATTTTGCGCGAACGCTTGTCCACCACGAAGACCGACACCATTCTCTTTTCAAACTTTTGTAATTCCTGGGGGTTTTCCAAAAGTCCGTCATCTTTCAAAAGATGGTCGAAACCTTTAGATCTCTCCAGAAACTCCGCTATGTTTATAATGCAACTAGGTGGGGACTTCCAGCAATCCGGGCGACACCCCGGCCTCAGCATCTTTGTTTTTGTCTCTGGTACTTTTCGCCTTGTCATTTGCCGTAGACTTTTGGCCATTCTCGGCCACCTTATTCTTGGTCTCATAATTTTGCTTTTTTGAATCCTTTAGAGGGGGATAGGACTCTTCATTTTTGTCAGGCGGGCCCTTCCCGGGCGGGTCGAAAATCAGTTTTTTTCTAGCTGACCGACTTGAGTCGGCCATTTTTATTTTTACTGGCCGTGATCGATATAATTATTATTTTTTTCCTCCGTAAATGATAGGGGAATGGAGAGGGGTAGGGAAAAAACGGGAAAAATGTGGGGGGGGGGAAATAAATATGTTACACAAATTAACCACCTCACAAGAAAATTGCACGAACAACAATAAATAAAATTAGCCTATATCGGCAAAAATTAGAAATAACAAAACGGCTTAGAACAACTTGCTTTTAACAGTGAAATTCAACTCTTAAAAATATAAGAGCAGAAAATAGGCAAAAAATCCGCCTCTTGAGAGGTTAAAAAAAATAAAAAACAAAAATAAACTTTACAAAATACGATAAACTAAATACACAAAGAAATTTAAAGAAAATAAAACAAACAGAAAAACGGAGAGTTGCCTAAACGGCTACTCCCGACAAAGAAAATAGGGGGAGGGGCTAAAATTAAATTTAAGCGGTTTAACTAAACTTTACAAAATAAATGAATTAACGAAAATAAATTTAAACAACGATTAAATTTTACAAATGTACAATTAAATTAAATGTACAAGGAAAACAAATACAAACAAATACAAACAAACAAAAAGAAAACGAAAAGTCTCCTAACGGCGACTTCCGCAAAAGAAAAACTGGGGAGGGGCTGAAAAAAAAAAAGAAAAGTTAAATTGGAAGAAAAATAAAAATCAGCTAATTCTTCAGCTTCTGGTCAAAATAGGGACAGTTAAAAAAATATAAATATGGCACTTAAGGCCAAACAGATACTGAAAAAAAAAAAAAAAAAAAAAAAAAAAAAATAAAAAATAAAAATAAACTCAAAACGGCCGACCTAAATAAAAACAAATATGGCCGCCAAAAATACGAAAATAAAAACAAAAAAGCTAGAAGAATAAAAAGAAAAGAACAAAGTAAATAAACGAAAAAGAAAATAAATAAAAATAAACTTAGCTCAACAAAAAGGTCTTTTTTTGTCAAATAAAAAGCCCAAATGAGTGAATCGGATTTTTTTTTAAAACAAAAAGTTCGACGCTTGTCAAAACAAGGTCGGAGAAAATGACAACAAACGTCAAAAACTTGCCAAGAACTTCATTATTTATTGTACAGAAGTACAAATGCGGCACAAGGCCTAATACGGGGATGGGGAAGGCTGGTCATCAACTGTCCTATATTTAACTTAGCTATTCACTTTCGTTGACCCTGACACGCTAACAATAACCTTTCACCATAAAACCACATTTTTACTTACCATTCTTACCACGTACACCATAATACCTCAGGTTCTCTATGTAGTCCTACTTAACTCCCATATGTACAATGTTCAGTGGAGGGCATGGGCAGAAATAACAACATTTAAAATTCCCCAATGATTTTATACAATGAAAGTAAGATATGTACAAGAACTAAACAAAATCATATTAGTAATAAAAGCCCCCCACTACTCTAATATTGTGACAGCAAAATCACTTCTCCGGACGAAATATAATGCGTGGCTTTAGAAATATAATAATATCACTTATCCGTTCAGCAATCACTCACACAATCACTCACACATTTAAACATCATAACAAAAACGAAAAACACACTTGAAAAATAACGAAAGACGCCACGCATCCACCGGAGAACTAACATTGTTGAACACCTAAAGTGGGAAGGGATGGGGGATTAAACTAAAGAAAAATAGGGGACAAAAAGAAAAAGGGGCCAATGAGCAATCATAACCTAGCTAAGTTAACATTGAAGCGAACAACAGAAAAATCAAACTTTCCCTACACTAACCTAACTGGGACGGGGTGCACATGTTCTGCCCAGCACACCCAATATCCTGATGCCTAACCGGCATCAAACAACCACTCCAGGTCAGCACCTTTCACTCGACAGAATCGCGCAAGACTCACCCACCTTTTGCCAAATTCAGATGGAGTGAGTCGTTTCCTTTCCGTCCTGATCTTGACTTTAAGCTGATGCTTAAAGAACAAGATCAGTTGGGAAGAGGTAAACTTCTCATCACCATAGAATTCCTTCTGTCGCGTCGTCCAAATCACGATTCGCATAACACCTAGTAAGCAAAAGAGCACATAGTGCTCAGCCCTAGATAACGGAGGTACGACATTGCTACAAACAGAACTAGCCTCAAGGACAAAGAACTTTCCACGCAGCATACGAACCATGAGATCTTCAAGAAACTTACACAACGGGGCAACAACACTGCAGTGGAAGAAGGCATGATCGACGGTTTCCGTCGTCAGCCCACAACGCACGCAGGTTGATTTCGGAGTTAGGCCCGCTGCATGAAGCCTCTTGCCAACCCAGAGAGCCTTTCGTATCATCAGCCAGGTGAGTGATGCCTCATCGTTAGTGAGACATTTCAACCCAGGCGCCCAAGGCCATATGGAGCGAGCCTCCTGCTTCGTAAGCCCGAGCTCGCCAATCAGTTCATCTTGAACGGCCCCCCTAACTAAAACCCGATATAATGCCCTAAGAGACAACGATTGGGCGTTGGAGAGGCCATCCGTAGCCCGCAAGAGAAACTGGAGAGCCAAACGACATTCTTTATAGAAGGAGCACTCGCCACGAGGAGTACGGCCGGCCTCCTCCTCCGACAAATGCACACTTCTCAGGGATGGAAAGTTTTTATGGACGTCCTCTTGAACGAGGGCGCCGTTCTCATCCTCCAGCATACACATTCGATCCAGGAATCTAATGCGAAGCGTGTGTTGACGAATCTCAACGCTAGGCATGCCCAGACCGCCCTCAGATGGATGCAGGCAACAGATCTCGCGACGTACCTTGGGAGACTTGCCTTCTCCCCAAAGGAAGGAGAACAAGAGCTGAATTAAACCCAAACGAATGGCACACGGGACAGGAAGTACCGAGAGTCGGTAAAGGAGAATCGGGTAGATGTGCGAAGCACATACTTCCGCCCTCCCCTTTAAGGAGAGCCTCCTCCGAGTCCACAGACGAACTGCGCCCTCGGCCTTCTCTCGAACCTCCGACCAATTCATTTCCAACTGGAGATCAGGACCGAAAAAGACGCCGAGAATCTTGATCGGCCCGTCCGTCCAGAGGAAAGGTCCGGGAAGAGAAACTCCCTTCCACGCACCCAATCGCAAGCCAACAGACTTATCGCGATTGATCTTGGCCCCTGTCACCGTTTCATAACATCTGATTTCTTTGCTGACTTCGTCAATCTCGGCTTTGCTCGACACAAAAACCGAAACGTCGTCAGCATAGGCGGAGTACCTGGCCGAGGTGGTAGCACCAGGTACGGAAATTCCGCGAAGGACCGGATTCGCCTTTAACTTGCGAAGGAATGGCTCCAACGCAAGAACGTACAGCAAAGGCGAAAGTGGACAACCTTGACGAATGGAGCGAGATAAAGTGAAGGGCTTCGATCTTACCCCATTCACTTCCACCAGCGCACCGGGGGACTCATACAGCAGTCGGATCCAGGAGCGAAAGTACGGCCCGAAACCGGCGGCGGAAAGGACAGACTCCAAGAAACGATGGTCAACCCTATCGAATGCCTTGGACTGATCCAAATTGATCAGCGCGGCTTCGGTGTCGGTTTTCTCGATGATCAGGCGTACCAAATGAAGGTTGTCCTGAATAGTCCTGCCCTTCACAGCACAAGTCTGCTCGGGGCCAATCAGACTAGAGAGGACAGCCTGCAAACGGCCGGCCAAGATCTTGGCAAAAATCTTTAAGTCAGTATTTAACATCGTTAAAGGCCGATAATTATCTATGCCACCCCCACCGCTCTTGCTCTTGCGAAGCAACTTGATTACACCCCTGGTGAAGCGACGAGGTATAGACCCCTGCTTCATCCAGTTGTTATAAACAAGAGCCAGCAGAGGAACAAGAACGGACGACTGCCTCAAGTACAGTTCGTAGGGAAGACCATCCAAACCTGGAGTTTTGTCCCGGCCAACCAATTTCAGCGCATCCCAGATTTCCGACTCTGTTATGGGCCCCTCGCACCTAGCCGCTTCAGCCGCCGAGAGGCGGGGAAAGTCAGCCAAATAGGTGTCGAACTGAGCAGAGCTCAGACCGGGCTCCCTGGTGAAAAGATCCTGGAAGTAATCCCGAAAAGCTCCACATATACCCACGTCTGTAGTCACGGTACGACCATCCGGCAATGTGACGTCCTTGATATGCCGATTGGCTGCTTGCCTAGCTTCCTCTGCACGCAATTCTGCGGCCATATTCGTTGCCTCAGAAGACATTCTTTTTAACCTAGCCCTAACTACCAGAGCTTGATCCTTCTTGATAGCCAAGGAGGCCAGCTCGGCCCTAGCTAAGGCTACGTCCCCACTATTACGGGATTTAACTGCCCGATCAACTTTTTTCTCTAACGTCGATTGCGCCGCTAAATTAGCTAAGTTGAGCCGACGGCTATAGTCGGCAGCAAACGACCTAATTTTGGATTTAAGTGTATCCCACCACTTATTCCCAACCACAGCCCCCGTCAGTTCCCGCTTTAGTGTTAGTAAAAGCTGGTGCTGGAAATCTTGGCTATCAAATAATGACGCGTTCAATTTCCAGTAGCCAGCCAACTTAACCTTAGGCTTATCTAAGTTTACACGAACCCGGACGAGCCTATGATCCGTGTAAACTATGGAATGGAAACTTGGACAACCTAAGAGCCCTACGTCGACTCTCCTAACTAGGACTCGGTCGAGGTAGCTTGCGCGTACCTTCGAATCCGAGCTGCCCCTATTAGTCCAAGTCCACACTACCTCCCGGGGGTGTTCATTTCGGTACTTATCGACAAGATCATTCCTGTCGATAAATTCCCGAAATGGTTTCACATCCGGGTTGTTAGTACCCGATCTTTCTCCTATACGATCCTTCTCAGGGTCAAGGACGGCATTCCAATCCCCCGCTAAAATTACCCGCCTCGATGTTCCAAAGAACGACTCGAGCTGCCGAAACAAAGCAGGACGCTCCGCATGGACATTGGGCGCATAAACCCCAATGAGGCGAAAAGACTTCTCCTTTATGGTAATATCCAGCACACAAATCCTGCCCGCTGGATCCGCGAAGACAAGCGTACACGCCGCACCCAAAGACTTGCTCACTAGCCAGGAAACACCTCTAGACCGACCATCAAAACATGCTGAATAGAGATCGTAATCCCTAGACAGTATGCCCTCATAGTCGCCAGCAAAAAACCGGGTCTCCTGCAAACAACAAACATCCACCCCGAGGCGCTGGAGATCATGAAGGAGTCTCACCCTCCGAGACTCAGACCTCAGCCCCCGGGCATTCATACTTGCTAACCAGAGAGCCATTATCAGTCCGATTAGGGTTGAGGAACTGTTCCGAACATGTCCGGTGACAGGACACCGACAGCCCGTCCCATTGAGCCGAGACCCATTTCACTTTTGATAGTGCCATCATAGGACAGGCCGCCAATGTCCAGGGGAAACGTTAGTTTCAACGCTCTGTAAAGGGAGGGGTGAACATAAACCGGGGTCCTCCCAGAACAAAACTGCTGCAAATTTGCATTGTCCTCATCATGGAAATAAGAAAGGGGAGGGTTCGTAGCAAACGAATCATTCGCCTCCCCTAACATAGTCCATATTTGTCTAGTACCAGCGCCAGACCGCACGACCGTCAAGATCCTCTTGGCGTTTGGGAAATTGCGCGGATCTTCGACATCTTTGTCGTGTACTTTTTTAAATGAAATTAAAGTTTTTAAGCGCTTTGAATGGCTCAGCGCCTTTTGAGCTGTTTCTGCAGAAACTCGGCAAACTTCTTCACCGAGATTGAAAGGAGGTTTCATTTTCTTTCTTTTTTCCTCACCAGACGCTACTTCAGGGCTTCTTTGTCTTTTAGACTTGTGAGGAGAGAGAGAAGGATTAGGTGTTGGGGTGGGAGTGGGTGAGACATCGGGAGAAGCAGGAGTGGAAGGGATACGAGAAGAGACTGGGGAATGCTTTATGAAGGTGGTCATTTTCGACGGGGAAGTGGTCAGAGACTTTGTCATGGGAGGGGGGGCATGGTTTTTTTCCGGGAGGGAGAAGACGGGGCGGAGACGGAAGAGTGGGGAGCTGCTAAATTTGTTGATTTCTTCTTCTCTAGGTCTTTCTTTAATTTTCGCAGCTGGACGATTTTTTCCCAATTCGGTTCCGCTTTTTTTTGAATCTCACTCAAAGGCCTGTCTAAATGCACCGCCGGGACGTCGCCTTTAGAGCTGCCAGAGGGAGTGGGACTGTCGGTGTCATCCCTAGAGTTTCAGGGGACTGAGGCACCGCTGCTCGGATCTTCCCTTTGCCTCTAGCAACGACATGCCATACTCCCTCATCCTTGTCCTTGACCACACTTGCGGCAGGCTTCGGAATTTGGGAGGATGGGGGCCGAGACCCACCCGGTGTTTGTGAGACACCGGGCCGTGCCACTGCTAGGCCCATTACAGGCGTTGCGGAACTACGGTTGTCAGGCTTAGGGTATTTTGGTCGACGGCGGCCGGATCACCAGAGGCCTTCTTCTCTGGGCAGGAAGAGGACAGGTGACCAGTCTGCCCGCACTTCCAGCAAGTTGGTTTTCGGCCGGTCACTATGACCGGCATTTTCCGGCCGCAATAATCCAAGCAGTTGGGGATGGAGTCGAAGGCTTCTTTATCGCTCAGTATGTCGAATGTCCATCCCCCGTTCAGGTTGTCAGAAGAGGCTGCGAGTATCTGACCATATTTTTTAAAATAAGAGGCCAGGTGTTCGCCGACAACCTGAGGAGGCACCTCATATACTGCTACGTTGGTCCTCCTACGGCCTTCATATTCTGTTCTCAGGATTAGGTCATCAGTTATCAATTCTCTACTTACTGCATCCATGCAATCTTCCGGTGTGGGCAGCAGTACGTCCCAATTGAAAAAGGCTGGTCCTTTTATTATTCTTTGGGGCCTAACCCCTAGGGACACCAGTGATCGGATCACTGTGTCTTTCGTGGAGCGACAAATTTTGCGCGAACGCTTGTCCACCACGAAGACCGACACCATTCTCTTTTCAAACTTTTGTAATTCCTGGGGGTTTTCCAAAAGTCCGTCATCTTTCAAAAGATGGTCGAAACCTTTAGATCTCTCCAGAAACTCCGCTATGTTTATAATGCAACTAGGTGGGGACTTCCAGCAATCGGGCGACACCCCGGCCTCAGCATCTTTGTTTTTGTCTCTGGTACTTTTCGCCTTGTCATTTGCCGTAGACTTTTGGCCATTCTCGGCCACCTTATTCTTGGTCTCATAATTTTGCTTTTTTGAATCCTTTAGAGGGGGATAGGACTCTTCATTTTTGTCAGGCGGGCCCTTCCCGGGCGGGTCGAAAATCAGTTTTTCTAGCTGACCGACTTGAGTCGGCCATTTTTATTTTTACTGGCCGTGATCGATATAATTATTATTTTTTTCCTCCGTAAATGATAGGGGAATGGAGAGGGGTAGGGAAAAAACGGGAAAAATGTGGGGGGGGAAATAAATATGTTACACAAATTAACCACCTCACAAGAAAATTGCACGAACAACAATAAATAAAATTAGCCTATATCGGCAAAAATTAGAAATAACAAAACGGCTTAGAACAACTTGCTTTTAACAGTGAAATTCAACTCTTAAAAATATAAGAGCAGAAAATAGGCAAAAAATCCGCCTCTTGAGAGGTTAAAAAAAATAAAAAACAAA
Organism: Ascarosepion bandense; assembly: GCA_037127315.1. Lineage (NCBI taxonomy): Eukaryota > Metazoa > Mollusca > Cephalopoda > Sepiida > Sepiidae > Ascarosepion > Ascarosepion bandense. The sequence continues at coordinate 620,538 of JBBBDQ010001816.1, forward strand.
AATAAACTTTACAAAATACGATAAACTAAATACACAAAGAAATTTAAAGAAAATAAAACAAACAGAAAAACGGAGAGTTGCCTAAACGGCTACTCCCGACAAAGAAAATAGGGGGAGGGGCTAAAATTAAATTTAAGCGGTTTAACTAAACTTTACAAAATAAATGAATTAACGAAAATAAATTTAAACAACGATTAAATTTTACAAATGTACAATTAAATTAAATGTACAAGGAAAACAAATACAAACAAATACAAACAAACAAAAAGAAAACGAAAAGTCTCCTAACGGCGACTTCCGCAAAAGAAAAACTGGGGAGGGGCTGAAAAAAAAAAAGAAAAGTTAAATTGGAAGAAAAATAAAAATCAGCTAATTCTTCAGCTTCTGGTCAAAATAGGGACAGTTAAAAAAATATAAATATGGCACTTAAGGCCAAACAGATACTGAAAAAAAAAAAAAAAAAAAAAAAAAAAAAATAAAAATAAAAATAAACTCAAAACGGCCGACCTAAATAAAAACAAATATGGCCGCCAAAAATACGAAAATAAAAACAAAAAAGCTAGAAGAATAAAAAGAAAAGAACAAAGTAAATAAACGAAAAAGAAAATAAATAAAAATAAACTTAGCTCAACAAAAAGGTCTTTTTTGTCAAATAAAAAGCCCAAATGAGTGAATCGGATTTTTTTTTTAAAACAAAAAGTTCGACGCTTGTCAAAACAAGGTCGGAGAAAATGACAACAAACGTCAAAAACTTGCCAAGAACTTCTTGAGTTAACTTCCTGTTAACTCTTATTAATATAGGAGGAAGAGTCCATTATCTGAGGAATAGGTGTGTTTCACCATAACAATATCTTACCACCTAACTCCTCAGACTACAATCCCCTTGCTGAATATTTGTTAATTGTAGGTGATTAGATTGGTGCAGTCAGTCCAATTAAAAACCCAACTCTGAGTGATTTAATGGAGAAATATATGAGTGAATATAATCCACTCATGAAAATGTGTTGGACAGCTTCATTATCGTAAAGTGGACTAACCTATCTGCTGTATTAGATTGGTGCAGTCAGTCCAATTAAAAACCCAACCCTGAGTGATTTAATGGAGAAATATATGAGTGAATATAATCCACTCATGAAAATGTGTTGGACAGCTTCATTATCGTAAAGTGGACTAACCTATCTGCTGTATTAGGTACTCTCCTATAAATGAGGTAGATTAGCTGGCCTGTCTTTCTAAAAGGAGACCAAAGGAGGCAGCCATATTAGAAAGTAAGTTATTTGACTTCTATACCCCTTGACTATTATGTGTGAGGCACTCTTGAGTGAAAGACAAACAAAACTTTTTTGTAACACTAAAGATAAACCGAAGGCAAGGATTATGGCTGCATTTATCAACTAAAACAAGGAGACCATCCAGAAGAGATACAGGAGATTCTGAAGTCATCTGGAGACCATGTTTGAAGCCAATGGGGATTTTATTAAATAAATTTTTCTTTAGTATTGCAAGATATTTTTATGTAATTTTGGTAAATATTTCTGTTAAAATGTGATGTCAGTGCTATTTTCCGTCTTGTGTGATTTAGATGACAATTCATCAAATGCGTCCTGTATACGATCCCATCAATAAAAATATTATTTAGTCTAATGAAACTCTTTTGAAGTGTGTCACACTGGATATTTTTCTATTCTTTTATTCAGTTCATAATAATGATTGCAGTCATGTAACCCTATGGATCATAGGGACACCACATGTACTGCAGCCATAGCAGAAATGTTGTGTCTAGGGCAAGGATAGCCTGACAGAGCTCAACATTCTCCATGTTGGTTTGAATTCAGATTTTTTCATCTACTAGTCTGATTGCCAAACACTCTGTTCTGATACTTAACCTATAGCTGGGATTAAAATAAATGGTTTCATACTTTTCCTAAAGGTATTTTTTACAAATATTCTCATGACAATTTATCTAAGGAATTTTTTCCTGGTGTCCTGACCATGGGAATTTAATGCGCTTTGTGGTGTAATGCATATCAGCTTTGAATGAGAAATTGGAGAGCAGGGTTTGAATTCCAGTTGAGTTCATTTCAGTCACTTACGTGCAAATAGTATTGGAAAAGTTATTAATCCATCTCTTCTCACTTCAATTATGGGTATAATAGTAGAAGAGATTGGGTTCTATAGCCTTGGTTGGCAATCAGTCTACTGCAGAAATTAATGGCAACCTACTGCAGGAAAATATTATAACCAGTCAGTCATGTCTCAACAAAGTGTGAATCACATATGACACTTAATTGGTATTTAGGTCTCAGCCTTTTACCATTAAAATAGTTAAATGTAACCACCACTTCTACTCTAACAGTTTCTTTGTTTGCACTTCCCACCTGTGAAACTCTCTCTCAATTACTTGCTTCCCAAGCATTTAAATGCAATGTCAATTGCCATCTTCTATCTTCTTGAATCCTATTCATCTTTTATCTATTCTTCAATACCCACTGTACCCAGTCTTTTCTCTCACAAAAACTATAATCTAGAGGAGACCACAGTAGTAGCAGCCTCACCTTGCATGCGTTGAAATGAAAAAAAAATTATTGAACAGTAAAAACTCAAGTGGGACTTGAACTCACCTCTCCAATTTCTCAGTGCATCATTGTGCATCCATATCATTCAATTATCTTAGCTAATAGACCAAACAATCTTTTTTGAACATCCAATAAATATTTCAGATATTAAGCAAGTACTCTTTTTGCATATTTATTTTGTATGATATTTAGATACTATAGAGGATGTTTTCTGTCAGTTAATTTTTCTGTCAATGCAATGTCAATTGCCATCTTCTATCTTCTTAAATCCCATTCATTTTTTATCTATTCTTCAATACTCACTGTACCCAGTCTTTTCTCTCAGAAAAACTATAATCTAGAGGAGACCACACTAGTAGCAGCCTTATCTTGCATGTGTTGAAATGAAAAAAAAAATATTGAACATTAAGAACTCAAGTGGGACTTGAACTCACCTCTCCAATTTCTCATTGCACCATTGTGCATCCACATCACTCAATTATCTTAGCTAATAGACCAAACAATCGTTTTTGGACATCCAATAAATATTTCAGATATTAAGCAAATACTTTTTTTGCATATTTATTTTGTATGATATTCTTATACTACAGAGGATGTTTTCTCTCAGTTATTTTCTCTGTCAGCTCAAATGCCCACAATTCTATTAATAACAAATGCTGTTTCCCATTTTATTTCTGTCTTGTTTCCAATTCTAAATTCTTATTCTTACCAAAAATGGAAAAACAATGAATAAGCACAAAGACAGAGATGGGATTTCCTCTAATATCATAAATAATTCTCCATCTTTACAAATAACAAAGCATTTTTTCCCTCCTCAAATAATGAGACAGTGGAAGAAACATATTTACAATATAATAAAAACAGCGATAAAAGGATGTAGCCTTTTTTTTCTATTCTTATTAATAATGAAAAAAAAATGGGTCCTCGCATTTATTTTGAGACAACAGAACAACCTATGTACAACAACAAAATATTGCTCAAAATCATTTACAAAGACTTATTCTACACTCAATAACTTTTCCATTAAAGCAATGTCACAAGTCTATTGCTATTCTATCACTGTAGAGGAACTTTCCTACCAGCCATCAGCTTGGATGATGCTCGTCTTCTAGAGAGAAAAACAAACTGCACCTTCTTGGCCTCACTTTTTTAACCAACCTGGAGTGAAATGACATCAAATCTATAGCTGCATCTACTAAGAAGGTTGGGTCACTGTATTGGGCCAGAAAGTTTTTCTCGTCAGAATCCATCTTGCATGTTTATAAATCTATCATTTGTCAATGCATTGAACACTGTTGCCATATCTGGTTGGGTGTTCCTGCTATTAATCTCAAGGTTTGCAATAAAATTCAAGGAAGTATTCACAAGATAATCAATCTTGACTTGGCATCTTGTCTTCAGTCACTTTCTCATCAATGATGTGACTTCCCTTTACCTTTTCCACAAATATTTTCATGACAACCACATGTACTTAAGTCTGCTACTAGATTGGTATCTAGGTCCCAGCATTTTACTGTTGAAATAGTTAAATGTAACCACCACTTCTACTCAAAGAATTTCTTGTATTTTCCACCTGTGAAACCCCCTTCTGTTTACTTGCTTCCATGATAGTTCAGTCAGTTAGTTAAGTGCCATACATGATACACGCTTGGGCGATCATGTCTCGAAAGAGACATGACTGACTGGGCAGAAGATTATCCCGCAGTAGGTTGCCATTGCTTTTTGCGGTAGACTGGTTGCCGACCAAGGCTATAGAACCCAATCTGTCCTGTTATTTAACCCATAACTGGAAGGAATAGACGGATTAATACCTTTCCCAAGGGTAGTTGCGTGTAAGTGAATACAATGAATTTGGCTGGAATTCAAACTCAGCTACCCAATTTCTCGTTCCGAGCTGATATCCAATGCACCACAATGCACATCCTTGATAGTTAAAATCTCTAAAAATTTAAATGCAACATCATTTGCCATTTTGAATCCTGTTTATCTTTGATCCATTTCTCAAAACCCCCTGTACCCTTTTTCCTCATTGTAACCTCCTGCACACTAGTGGTGGTCCACCTTGCTTAGGGTGAAATGTTTTAAAAAAGAAATGATTCTGGTGCTTCTGCTAAGTCTTAAGAAATTAAAAATATCAGCAATGTTATTGGTTCTGACCTGGCATCTTGGATTCAGTCACTTTTCCACTGCCATAATGTAGCTTCCCTTTACCGCATTTAGAAATGTTTTCATATTAATTGTTCAGATAAACTTTCCTCTTTAGAAACTAACTCTCATGAATTTGAGTGTAGGACTAGATTAGCAGCTAGTTTTATGGTCAAAATGGCTAGATGTAACCATAGGTTCTATGCTGATAGTTTCTTCTCCCTCACTTTTTGCTTGTGGATCACATTTTTATATTTTTTTTATTTCCAATATGATCTTCAGACACTTAAATGTCTACTGCTATCATCGGTTCCCTTGAAATCTGTTCTTTTATTGTCCTTTCTATTTATCTTACTCTCAGTAACCCTTTGCATCTTAATAAATTTTATTGCCTTGCTTGGTGTGAAATAGAAAAAAACAAGGATTTTCAATAGCCAAGAATTAATACAAGAATTGTTTTGAAAGACAAAATAATATTTATTTAAATTAAATTCACAGATGTGAGTATGAAATACAAACTAATTTTAAAAGTGTTTCCAATTGTAATTTTCACTGCATTTTTATGTCATTTAAATGTGATTTAAATTGTAGTTTTATGTCCGTTATAAAACTATTTGCAAATTTTATTTAAATTGCTTTTCTGTTTTTATGGCATTATAGATTAATTAAAAATTTCTACAAATATCCTTAAATGCCTGTAGTTAATAACAGAAGCCATTGGTTTATCCTAATGGCTTCCCATACTTAATATTTCTTGTTTTCACTTTCATGTGTTCCATGTGTCACATCATGAGCTGTAGTGCAATATTCACTTTCAGTTTTTTATATGAATGAGTTTATTGTTGCTTGAAAATCTTCCATGTAAACAAAAACAGACTGTCATTATTGTTTGTCCATGAATTGTTATACTATAATGTAATTGACATCTTTGAAAATGGCTTATGTAAGCCAAAAGCTTAGATTGGATTATGAAAAATTATGTATCAATATTGTGATTTTTTTCTTCATTTAATGACAATGTTATTAAGCTTATCAGACAATATGAAAATAATTTACATAAAATAGACAAAACTTGTTGATATTATTTAACGAAATATGTATCAATATATATATATATAATTCGGTTTCAATCCTGGATTTAAAAGCAATTGGAGTCTAACCGTACTGATGAGCTGTGATACGGCAAAACAGATCTGTCTGTGGATGACTATTTACACTCTCACACCCTGATTGAGCACTCTGGAAGAATAGTAGACTTTGAAAAACAGCAGCTACTCTGTAAAATGAATTAGAGCACTCTGGCTATTGGATGCATATAATGATAATATACACATTAAAAAGTCTGCCTTCTTCTACTGAACGCCCATAGCCCAGAGGTAGAATCACCGACTGACACCAATTCGGTCGGGTTTCAATCCTGGATTAAAAAGCAATCGGAGTCTAACCGTACTAATGAGCTGTGATACAGCGAAACAGATCTGTCTGTGGATGACTATATATATATATATATATATATTGATAAGTATACATATTTATATATGATATATATACACGATTTCCCAACTGTGTATCACGTATGGCACTTAATTGATTGGCTTAAATCATTTGAAAGAACAAAATATGTAAAATGGAATTTTTACAATTTTATTATTCAATTAAATACTAAAAAGTCTCTTAAAAAATGGATGGAGTAATATATATCAGTTTAAGAGTTGAAAGGTTGTGCAAAGGTCACATAAAGCCAAGAAAAATATTTTGATGACTGAATAATGATGCTATGAAGTTATATGAATAAAAGAGTTTGGCAAAATATGCTGGAAACATTTGCATCGATTTAATAAATAAGTAAATCCAGAACACAAATTCTCGCATGTCAAACAAAAGTCATTCGTTTACTTCAAAATTAAAAAATAAAAATTGAAAAGAAACAGATAGAGACACAAGCAAAAGTCTACAAAGTGTCATTTATCTGTTTTAATTTAATGGGTTGCTAAAGTAAACTTTAACTTTCTGATAAAAATAGATGATCATGAAATGCTTCAGGAAATTTATTACTTGTTATTTTCAGAGTTCAAATATTAAAATTTAAGAAGTTTTTTTTTACTTTTAATGAAAGGTTAGTGAAGTTTAGCATCAATTTACCCATTTGGTAACTTTGAGAATTTAAAAAAAAATGAAAGAAGCATATATCAATATATATATATATATATATATATATATATATATATATATATATATATATATATATATTCAGCTAATGTCTACATCTATTTATAAATCATACAGACAGTCATGCTGGTAAAAAAATATGTGCACAGCAAATACATTAACAACACATTGATGTTTCTTCATGTCACTATATATATATATATACAGGTTTCATTAAAAATGACAGACAAGTATTATCATTAAGTTTTTTTATATAATTTTTCATGTATTTGTATAATTTTTTCTTTTTGCAACACAAATTATAGAAGAATTTTCCAAGGGTTTTTTACTTTCAAGCAAATTCGGTTATATTTTAGCCATTATCAAGAATTAATTTTGTTTTACTTGTAAACAAACATGTATAAAGTTTATGCATATAGAGTCTAATGTATATTAAGTTCTGAACGCAGTAAGCACATTGTTACTGTGTTCGTATTTGATGTTATTATTTGCAGGATGTCTCTTTTTTACCAGTAATGCCTCCAATATTTTTAATATTGTTTTGCATATGGATGATGCTATTTTGTATGTATTATCAACAAGTATATCACGGATAGGTCCTGGAAGATCTCAATAAGTGTTTAAATGAGATTGGATGGATCTGTTGGGGGAAAGGTACAATGTCAATCTTCTCATTAGTTTTGTGGTGGTATAGCCAATATAATTATTTACAGATTTAGATAATAGAGAAACACAGTTCTTCAAAGGATATAAAAATTCATAAACAACACTTGTTCTCTGCAATTTGTAGGTGAATTATCATTATTGGTAATGAGGTTGGCAGTTTTTAATTTTTTATAATAGAAAATTAATTTAATTTTCTTGTTTGAATTGGTCAGTGTTGCATATATATATATATATATATATATATATATAGATATAGTGCTAGCCCAAACTTTAAGACCAATGAAAATAAAGAAAAAATATCCCTTTTACATTGTTACTCTGATCCATTTATTTAAATAGAGCTTCAAAAAATGAAACTAAAAAAAGGAAAAAAAAAAAAATTTAAAAAAAAAATTTAATATTTAATAAGGAAAATTTGAATGCTGAGAAATTAGGCTAAATACAAGATGATTAGAAGTTTAAGATGTTTCTAACAGAAGTACTAAACAGAATAAGAAATGCCAAACAAGAAATCTCAGTATTGAGTTGCATGCCCAACATGAATAACTTAAAAAAATTTCTTTGACATGGTCTATAATAATAATATGCAGAAAGCTGACTGGAAGGTCATCATGAAGATCATGCACTATTTAGAATTCATGTCTGTTAATTCTTTTGCAATCTACCCTTAAACATTTTTATTGGGGTTGGAGGAACACACCGAATGGTCCAAAAGAGTCATGAGGACATTACTAATTTCAGTATTGTCCTGCTGAAAGATCTGGTCATTTTCACAAAACCCACATAAGAAAAAGAAGTTTGGAATTTCATATTGGGTTGGTAAAGGAGTCTTTATGAACATTACTACACCCATAAACGTTGTGCGTTGTGGTGCAGTGCATATGATAAATTGGGGAGCCGAGTTTGAATTCCAGTTGAATTCATTGCATTCACTTACATGTAAATACCCTTAGGAAAGGTATTAATCTGCCTCTTCCTTCCAGTTATGGTTTAAATAACAGGACAGATTGTGCTCTAGAGCCTTGGCTGGAAATCAGTCTACTGCAGAAAGCAATGGCAACCTACTGCGGGATAATCTTCTGCCCAGTCAGTCATGTCTCTTTCAAGACATAATCGCCCAAGCATGTTTCACGTATGGCACTTAACTGACTGAATGTTTTTTTAAATTCTCTGCCAAAATTCCAATGTAAACTTGATAATTATTTTGTTATTTTTGGCAGAGATGTTGGCTTGGTGTTAAGGAAATATTTGCTTCTGGAGAGCAATTGAGCCTTAATAACTTCTTAAACTTGAATATAGTGGGACAGAGTGTGTTTTATCACCTTAGTTCACAACCAGTCTACCATAGAAATTAATGGCAATATACAGCAGGAAAATCTTCTGCCTAGTTAGTCATGTCATTTTCTAGACATGATGGTTGAAGTATGTATCATGTATGGAACTTAACCGACTGATATGTTCAGGTGATTCAAGGTCAGAGAAGAAGAGTATGAGAACTAGTTAGACACTGATGGCAGGGTCAATGTATGATGTTTGTATTTTTTGGCCAATCATCAACATGCTATCATCCAGAAGAATAACACTTTAACTTTCTGGTAAAATTAGATGATCATGAAATGCTACAGGAAATTTATTACTTGTTATTTTCAGAGTTCACATGTTAAAATTTAAGAAGTTGTGCCTTCTTAGGCTCACATGTTTCACTAACATGAAGTGAAAAAATGATATTGAATCAGTTGCTAGATTGGCTGTGTAGAAAGTTGGCTCACTGTGTCGTGCTAGAAAATTTTTATTGCTCAAATCTAGTTTACACAGTTATAAGCGTACAATTCATACATATATCAGTGTTATGTGATGGATAACAGGGAAGTGCATTGTGCTGCAGTGGATACTGGCTTAGAACAAGAAATCAGAGAGTCAAGTTCAAATTCCACCTGAATTCGTTGCATTCACTTATGCACCAATAACTTTGGAAAAGTTATAAATCTGCTTCTCCTTCCTCCAGCTATGGGTTAAATAGCAAAATAGATTGGATTCTATGGCCTTGATTGGCGACCAGTCTACTGCAAAAAGTACTGGCAACCTACTGTGTGAAAATATTCTGCCCAGTCGGTTATGTCTTTTTTGAGACATGATTACCTAAGCATTTATCATGTATGGCACTTAAATGAATAAATGGAAAATTGGGATAAATAAATAAAAAATAAATAAATGAATAAATAAAAGGATTTCCAGATCAGGATGTTTTGGGAAAAATTTATATTTTTCTAAAAGACTAGTAATTCGAGAAGTCTCTCAGGCCGAATTAGATGCGTTTCCCTATGATATAAAACTCATGATATAAAAGGAAAACTTTTGAAATGAGAAGGGGGAGAGGGGAAGAAAGAATTGGGAGAGTCATGAGTAATAACTGGATGCATTTCTTAATCTCTCACTTTCTCTTTTCTCTCCTCATCCAACCAACAAAAGAAAGAACATTTACATAAGGCTATAGATTATCAGAAAATCAGACGAAATGCATTTACTCTGTCACTCACTCTCTCTCTCTCTCTCTCACCTATACTTTCTTCCTTCCTCATGGTTGTTCGACAACAGAAAGTGAGGAACAAAGAATCAATACACAAAAGTTTACTACTATTCAACTGTGACCATAAAAAGAATAACAAGTAAACATTTCTTCTTAAATTCAAGAAAATGAACACTTAGCAGATATTATTACACAATAAAATCTTCATAATTTGGTGCAATAAATTCTTAAATATAATCATTATTATGATAAAAAGAAGTGAGATTTTTATCTTTCAGTTATTGTTCAACCTTCTGAACTTTCAAATGTGGGGAGTGCATTGTTCAGGGTAGATATTACTGCCATATTTGGTCTAGTGATTCTGCTGTGTATTTAGGGATTCTTGATAAAATCTAAAGAAGAATCTACAATGTCATCTTGGCGCCAGTCAATTTCCAAATATCATAATGTATATTCCCTGAGCTTTTTCTATAAATATTTTCATAGTAATTGTTCTGATGAGCTATTCTTTTTTCGGTACCCCATCTTTACAAATTTAAGTGCATTATGTGCATTGTGGTGCAGTGGATATTCACTCGGAATGAGAAATCAGGGAACCAAGTTCAAATTCTAGTTGAATTCCTTGCATTCACTTAGAGGTAAATACCCTTGGGAAAGGTATTAATCCGTCTCTTCCCTCCAGTTATGGTTTAAATAATAGGACAGACTGGGTTTTATAGCCTTGGCTGGCAACCAGTCTAATGCAGAAAGCAATGGCAACTTACTATGGGATAATCTTCTGCCCAGTGAGTCATGTCTCTTTCAAGACATGATCACTCATGCATGTTTCATGTATGACACTTAACTGAGGGACTAGACTGGTAAATGAATTTCATTATTTTACAGTTGAAATGACTAGATACAACCATAAGTTCTATACTGACAGTTTCTTCTCTCACACTTCTTGCTTGTAGAACTCACTTTCAGTCTCTTGTTTTACAGCCAACTCTGATTTTTAGTCATCTAAATGCAATGTCAGTCATTATCTACTGTCTTCTCAATTAGTTTTTATTCATTGTTTCCCCTCCTTCTCCTTTGTCTTTTTCTCATATTCTCTCACACTCAGTAATCACTTGCTTGTTAGTGATTTTATTTTCTTGCTTGGGGTGAAATGATTAAAAAAATGATTGCCCATGTTCTGTAGCAGCAGCATGCAGAAGTGGGGCATCTGCTCAAAGAGTGAAATAAAAATTTAAACAGCTCATAAATTTTAATACTTCCAAAACAAAGCTGTTCTTCCTTTAACCTTCATAGAGAAGCTTTATTTCTTTCCATTAATATAGATGACACTAGCCCCCCTGAAAGCAATACCCTGCACCTCCTCAGCCTCACCCTCTCAGCTAATCTCAAGTGGAACAACTGCATTAAATCAATAGCTATATTTGCTGCAAAAAAAGGTCACTGTGCTGGGTCAGGAAGTTTTTCTTGTCTGAATTCAAAATGCACATTTATAAATCTACCATTTGCCTATGCATTGAATACTGTGCCTGTATTTGGTTATGTGCTTCTGCTATCCATCTTGAAGTTCTTGACAAAATCCAAAAGAAGATCTGCAATGTAATTGATGTTGATTTAGCAGTTCAACTTCAGTCACTTTCGCACTGATGTGATGTGGTTGACCTTTGTCTTTTCTACAAATGGCTTCTGCTCTGGTGAGCATTCATTCCCTAGTATCCAGCCTACATTAATTTACTTGTGCTACTAGATTGACAAAAAGAGTTCACTCTTTTACTGTTAAAATAGACAAATGCAACTTCCACTTCTACTGTATCAGTTTCTTTCCTCACACTCCCTACCTGTGGAACTCCTTTCCTTATACTTGCTTCCTTGATAACTAAAATCCAATGTAAATTGACATTTTCCATTTCCCTAACTCCTGTCTTTCTCTTATCCTTTCATTGCCACCCTTGTGCCATTTTTTACTCTTCCTTCCTCCTCACTGTAACCCCTGCAAAACAAGTGACAGTTGTGCCTTGCATGGGGTGAACTGATTATAAAAAATAAAATATATATTTAATTTGAAAAAAAAAGTGTTTATTTCATGTGTCGGCTGTTTTTACATATTTAAAATGTCTTTCTTTCTTATATTTCTCAATACTAGGTCCCATAGACACCCCTATTTGTGTTTTAGGGGTATAAAATCAAGATGCTGGGGAAGTGGTCAGTTCATTTTACCCCCAGTCATCTGACTCCTCTGCTATATTCTATTTTTGCAAGAGCCAAATCAGATCAAAACTAGAGTAATGTTGCCATATCTGGGCTGGAGCCGCCCAGTACTCTTATGCCCATCATGATAGAGTTCAAAAACATCTATGCCAGCTCGTGGGTGATTAATTAATTTCCAACCTAGAACCTCTCAGTCACAAATAAAACATCACAAGCCATCTGCTATTTCCATGGCAAATGTTCTGACAAACTACATTCATTGGTTCCACCAACCCTGACCTTTGCTTTTAGAACCTAAAATCTTTATTTCTTTATATTCTATTAGTAATAAGTACAGGTTCCTCTCAAGAACTAATGCTTTTTTGGACAATCCTGGTAGGATGTTATCCCCGCCATCACCATAATCTTGATGCCTTCAAGTCCAACGTTAACCATTGTCTTTCTGGCATAACATCATGAACTACACTTTTTTGCCTTTTCTTATGCTCATAAAATACTATTCAGTAACCCTCTACCTTGAGTAGCTCTTTTATATTAATGCTTACCTGTTATAACGGGTAAGGGTTAGTATAAAAAACAAAATATCTCTGTACAACAAACCTAATGTATTTTTCCAACAGAAATAAAGTTCTCATTTTTATGTTAAAAAAAACTCCAGAGACATAGAATTATCAGATTTTTATTTTTTGCCCATTTTCTGTCATTTGCAGATGGTCTTTTTCAGAAAAAAAAGATCTCACTGAAGATCTTAATATCTTTTCCATCTTAAAAGATTGTAAGTCATTTTGAATTTGTAAGTTGCATTTTGGGCCAATTATTTTCTATAAATTTCAATGATTAATTCTAGTTATTGAGTCTTTAGCAAAATAATTCATATGTTTTGCAACATACCATTTTCTCACTTGGAAACTCAAATTGTTAAAATCTGTCTGGTGTCTGTATGATTTGTATAAATGTTTTAGTTTGTTTCACTTTTATTAGCAGCATTCTTTAAAATATACAACTTGTATAATCACCACTCAAATTTAACTTTAGTTGGACTATGGCTTCTGCTACAACTGCAGATATATATACATTTAGTGTATCGAGGCAGCAAATAATATTCTAAACACATACTTAAACATTTTTTAGATACACTTAAAAAAAATTTCATTAAAACAACATTTAAAAGTATTATTACAGTTAAGTTTATGTTTAAAAATATTCAAACTCTACTGCTTTCTACATCACGCGATGGACGCTTCTCATGACGCATCTCGCAACAGAAGCTTCTAGTTTATGGAAGGCCGAGGCTGGTCTGAAATAGGAAATATATATATATATATATATATATATATATATATATATATATATAATAGAAATAAATAAATACTGTCAAAAAAATACATTTTTATCTTACAACCTTTTTAGTAGTTTTTCCTATACATATATATATATATATCTATATATATATTTAGTGTATCAAGGCAGCAAATAATTTTCTAAACATATACTGTTAAATATAAGAGACAATGAATGTGTTATGTTTAATCATGAGCCATTCTAAATGTCGGATTTTGGCTTTAATTTCAGTTGGAAATAAAGACAAAAATTCGCCAACATTTGGATAATTTTTTATTAATTTGCTTCTAAGCTTTTGGCTCACATGAGCCATCTTCAGAGAGGTTATTTAGACGATAACACAATAACATCCACCATCACGACGATTTTATTTTGTGCTGACATAAAACTCCGCTAGGCAACGGCAATAGTTACCAAAAATAACAAACGCAGTTCACAAATTTGCAATGCGGTTCTATGACATCACACCACGTGATAGCGTGAAATGACAACAGAACCATGTATTCAAATGCAATAGCCAGATTTAAACGTGATTTTATTAAGTGTGGGTTGTTTAGATTTAATGTACATAGCCTTCAATATCTGAAGGTTCTTTTTCTGTGTGTATGAGTAAGGATTATTGTATTATTGACTAAAATCTATCTGATATTACCTACATGTTTATGTTTTTCTGAGAAATGTTGTTTAATTGTACTCTGATAAGAAAGGTGACATGTAAGTCTATATATTTTCAACATAAACATAATCTCGCATCTAAAACATTCACATGCAGACACAGAGAGTGGAGAAAATAATGAAAACACCTACTACCATAATAGAATAATATGGAAAATTTGTTTAAACTATCAAAAGCTTGTCTATTTTTATTTTTGTTGATTTAATATTAGTAGTACTTCACCTTTTGTATTAAAATTGTTGGTATCTTTTTACAGATATTATTTAAATAAGCTTATTAAATTTAACAGCCAAGGGTTTTGAAGAATTTTAAGTGATCAACTTTTTACTATGGTTCAGGAATTGTTTTCAGAGGGAACTGCCATCTTTCAGGATGATAATGCACCCATTCATACTGCTGAAGTTGTAATTGAATGTCACAAGTAGCATTCTTGTGAAGAAGAACATCTTATCTGGCCAACACAGTCCTCAGATATCAATATCATTGAACATTTTATGATTCATTAAAAAAGAAAAAACAAGTGAGGAGTTGATATCCTCCACTATGGATGATATCCTCTTATATGATATTTTTGATATCCTCCACTATGGAAACTGTTTTAGCTGAAGAATGGATAAAAATTCCTTTGGAAACAATTCAAACTTTTTATGAGTCGATTCCACTCAGAATTCAAGCTGTGATTACTGCCAAAGGAGGTCCTACACCATATTGAAATAAATTTGCTTGAAATTTTAAAGTGTTTTCATTTATTTTGAACCCCATTTTTACAACTATGTAAAAACACTAACAAATGTTTATGCCAGACAATTCTAAGATGAGCTAGAAACAAGATTCCTTAAAACAAAAAAGGAAAACAAAAAAAAAAATTAAATTGAGTTAAAAGGAAAATGATTTATTCATTTCCAAAGGATGTGTGCTATTGCTACAAATGTATATGCACAAAAGCTTTGCATCATCTACCATGTGTTCAGTTGTGAAAGCAGCATAATATATATCATATTTTTATTTCTTCAAAGCTCCAAAGAAAACTAAATTTCAGCATTAAATGACCCACAAGGCGTTGATATGCTGTTAAATAGACAAAATTATCAAATTAACGAGTAAGTATTATCTGGCCATCACAACTCCCAGATCTCAACATCATTGAACATTTATGGTTCATTTTAGAAAAAAAACAAGTGAGGAGTCGACATCCTCCACCATCATCATTGAAAAAATTGGAGACTGTTTGAGCTGAAGAATGGATAAAAATTCCTCTGGAAACAATTCAAACTTTTTATGAGTCGATTCCACACAGAATTCAAGCAGTAATTACTACCAAGGTTTGTCCTACCCCATATTGAAATAAATTTGCTTGAAATTTTAAAATGTTTTCATTATTTTGTCCATTCCCTGTATAACAGTGGGGTAACCCTGCTTTAAATTCTTACAGTATGAAGGAATATAACAGGGTGGTAACACCACTTCAACATTTTACTGTATAAAAGTGCTTAGCAAAGGCAGAAATAAACATGAAGATAGTGAAACATCTGATGATAAAAAAGAAGTTGAAGAGATGGAGTCATATCTTTTCCAAGGGTATTAATACATAAGTGAATGTAATGAACTCAACTGGAATTTGAACTCTGGTCCCTTTTTCCACAATCAAAGCTTTTATCCATTACTTCACCGTGCCTCCTATAAAATGATGGGATCTCAACTAACCAAATAGAATTCATTAAGCTTTAGTAAGATGAGATCTTCTCCCAACTTGCCTAGTTGCCTCTGGAGCAATATGGTAAAAAATTTATTCATTTATTGTTTTCTAAAATTTCTTAAAATTCTTGCTATGTTTATTTTAATTACTATCAAGGCTTGTAAATATTTTTATATTTAGTGATTGTTATAGTGAAATACACCTATTGCTCAGATAATGGACTCTTCCTCCTCTTGAAGTTCTTGGGAAGTTCATAGGAGTTCTTAGAAGTTCTAGAGAGTTCTTTAGAGTTCTACTGGAGTTCAGTAGAACTACTAGGCAGTTGATATTAGTCAACAGTTATCCAAATACTAAGGAGTCAGCTTACAGTGGGAGATTACCAAGTTCTTAACATTTTGCGTGCGTTAAGTCAATTAGCAACCAACATAGCAGGATTATAACCTTCAGTGCAAAAACTACTCCACAACAGTGATTCTGTTTTGGGGCAAATAAATGTCATGAATATGTTCAGAAACATGTGAATAGGGCACTAGGGAAAGAAGCTCAGCAAAGCATGAAAATATTTGTAGAAAAGACAGAGGGAAGCCATGTCACATTGGTGAGAAACTGACTGAAGTTTAGATGCCAAGTCAAGACTGATTACATTGCATATCATTCTTCGGTTTTTGTTGAGAATCTTGAGATGAATAGTGGGGACACCCAACCAGATATAGCAACAGTTTTATCGACAATTTTATCATTCTCCAACTCTGTATACATAGCACAAGATAAGCTGACAATTATTTAATTCATTTATCTAAATCAGCCAGATGGTCGAATAAGGAATAATAGAAAGATTGTGTTGTGTGTTCTAATCTTCAAGATAAAAGGCTTTGAAAAGAGGTATCCAAAATGCTCATTCCTGGGCTTGAACACTGATCAGTGGAATGAACCCAAGCCGTCAATATAGCTATATGTTAGGAAAATTAAAAACAAAGAGGAAATTAAAATTTTCATGTGACACCTTTAGAAATTCAGTGGATTCAAGTTATTCTTTTCATTAAGATGCACATGAAGAGGAAATGGTGAAATTTGAAACTTTAAAATTTTTCACAATGTGAGATACTTAATAACAAAATTAATAAAAAACAAAGAAAAAGAAACCAAATTAAATTGGTTAGACTCTATGCCCAAACAAAAATGCATAAAAATTTAAACTTGAAAGTTTAAAATTACAGCATACTTTCCTTTTCATACATATGTATAGATACATCAATGTAAACATTACATTAATCAGAATAAGTCCGAAAGAACAAAACATGTCACACTTTTCCACTTTGTCATTAATTTTCCTAAAATTATTCTGATATATAAAATCTTATACATTATTTTGTCCTATACCTTTATGCCAGATTTTATTATGCAAATTATGATTTTATGATGTTGATAAAACTTTCAGAATATACAGGTATTTACTTTATCAATTTCAGCTGATTTACTTTTATTATGAATATTACAATAACAAAATGCATATAAATAACAATATATATATATACACCAGTAAAATAGTGGCTGGTTGGATCAGCAGATGGTAGATAAAAAAAAATGCTCAATACAGAATTAAAACAAATGAACTAAATATGTGGAGCTAACAATATATCAAAGAACCGAACACGCACGGCTTACTACTTGTAACCTAGGTTTCAACTATGCAGGTCTCTTCAGGCAAAGTAATCTACTTTGGCTGAAGAGATCAGTGTGGTCAAAACCTAGACATGGAAATTTCTATGTTTCAAGATTTTTATCAGGCAATGTTAGCCCATTATTGTGAAAATGATTTTCATTTGAATATAAAAAACAATACATTTGTTATTTATGGATATGGGAAGACAGAAAAATTTATGTGTGTCTTCAATTTAATTAATCAAAATAGAGATCCATTTTGAATTAAAAAAAAATTTATATTCTTGAAATAAAAATAGTATGAAATTTAAACCTGCAACCCCTAAGAACATAGTGGAAGCCATCAATTGATCTGATACGTCTTAGAATAAATAAAGATCAGGTAGGAAAATTGTCTGTAATTTAACATATTTCACTTTATTAAGTTTCTTCAGATTTTTTTTTTTAAATACAAATTTAAAAATTTTTAAAAACAACAAAAAGACAGTGTTTCGGAATGTCAATTGGGGCATGATTCCTTGGTCAGATATGTGTCATATATAATAAGCAATAGATATTCATTTTTAAATATAAGTTGATACAAACACTTACCTGTTTATGTGTATGTGTGCCATGTGTAATAAAGCAATAGACATTTATTTTAAATGTAGGAATGCTTGCCTGTTTATATTTAAGCATGCCATTTGTAATAAAGCAATAGAAGTTTATTTTAAATGTATGTGAGTATAGAAATGCTTGTCTGTTTAAATGTATGTGTGCAAAATAATCTATGTGTTAAATGTATTTAAATGATGGGTGATTTTTTAAAATAAAATCATGGGTGGTTAAATGTATGAATGTGTGTGTTTATAAGTTGGTAACATTAGTGTGTTTGTGAATGATAAAAAGAAATACATTTCTGTTCAAATTTGTAACGAAATAATGCATACAAGTATCAAGCAAACTTTTTATACATATAGTGTTCCATTAAGATGAGTCAAACTTAGAAGTAAATAAAACAATGTTATTGGTGAAATTTTATTGATTTCCTTATTTGATTATGTTATTTAAGTCATGGTAATTATGTGTGAAAAATTAATATTGCCCAAATGTCTGCCAAGGCTTCGATAGTACACCTCCACTCGATGGTCAAAATTTTTAATGACACTTCTGTATAGCTGCTTCTCAATTTTACTAATATGCCTTATTATTTCATCCTTCAGTTGTTGAATTGTTGTTGGCTTGTTGACATAGACCTTACTTTTGAGATGACCCCAAAAGAAGAAATCTAAATGTGTCAAGTTGCATATTTGTGGTGGCTAATTGTCATCACTGTTGATGCAACCTGGGAACTTCTCATTCAATAAAGTCATTGTTGCATTGGCTGTGTGGCATGTGGCACCATCCTGTTGAAGCCACAAGTCTTTGAAATCCATAGCATTCAATTTAAGCCAGAACTGCCATGACTCAAATAACATGATCTAATAGCAAAATTAATAAACTTTCAACAATAACACTGCTTTATTTTCTGCTAACTTTGAGCCATCTTGACGGAACACGCTCTCTCTACCTATCTCTTTATATATATATATATTTGGGAAAATAATATATAAATTTTTATTTACTCAAGAAAAATTTATACAAAAATGATGACAAAATGGAATTTTTTTTTTACCCTTTTCATTCTTCTTTTTAAGTATGTGTAATAACATTAATATACAAATCATTTTAGTCCCACAAAAACTTTTCCATTATGTCATAGTTTTTCCTAAAAATATATTTCTAAAAAACTAATGGATTATATTCTAATCCAATACTTTTATTACTTTGAATGTTATTAGAGTGGATACTACGTATTTGAAATAAACTTCACATATTTACTTATTAAAAAGTCAGTATTACAGTAAATCTGTATACCCCTTTGTAGGGGACACTACCATTTCATTCAGTGTACCTTATCACTCAGCCATGAATAATAGCACAGCAAGCAAGGTTCTTGTTTCCCTTTTTTAAAGAATCAAGAAAAATTTACAGTACTTTTTAGCAACATAGTTTTGTGGTTATTTTTTGTTATACCCATGAAGATGATCTCAGAAGGAAAGTGAAAGTACTTGGAAACATTGAGAAATGGATAATAAAATCAACTGTAAAAGTTACAGTGCATTTCTTATATCTTTCAATTATAATACAGAAAGGATTATCCATGAATGCAAATGGATTTTATCAAAAATAAGCAGACCTAATGTTTGCAATTTATTTAATCTGAAATGCCTAAAAGAAAATTTGCTGCTTAAATTCACAAATTTTTTAAAGAAGTATTAATCTAATTTAACATAACATGCCAGAGTTTCGTGTAAACTCAGAGCTGTCAGACAAGCTCTCTGTCTTTGAGAAGAGAATGTTGAGGCTCAATCTGTCAACTGGGACCTGACTGAAAAAGACAGACAAACTTAGTGCCCAATCCACATATTCGGGGATTAGAAAAATTTGAATCCTTGATCTGAGAATTGCATTTGGGTTCCTCATGTAAAGTCCAACATTGTGTCACATCCCATCTCAGTGGAGAGGCAAAGGAATCAGGTTAAATATCTAGATTTATAGATATTTACCAGTGGAAAAAAAACCATAAGTTTATACACTCCTGATCAAAAATTTAAGACCACTTAAAAATCTTTAAAAAGAAATTTTTTTTTACAGATAGATTTTAAACTCTTATTAAACGCTTATTTCTAGCATGCCCGACAGAATTTTTGAAGTCATCAAAAGCAGTGGAGGTAGACTTCATTATTAAATTTGGTTGTTAAATATTTTCATACACTTTTTGTACAATTTCGTAGAATTTTTGTCTCTGGTTTTATAATTTTGATCATGTGTAAATCGCCTCATTTTATAAAAATGTAAATTTCTAAATAAAATGTTTGGAATGTAGCTTTTTGTTTCCATAACCTTTTAGATTGTAGTATTGGTAACCTTAAGTGGGAGGAGTTTAAAGTCTATCCATAAAATTAAAGTTTTTTGAATAGTCTTAAATTTTTGATCAGGAGTGTATAGAACTCAGTGGGAAGAATCTATTTAAACTGCAGGTAAAGCAGATGAACTTATTAAAACACAACTTTATATTAGCTGAAGGCTATTAGTTCAATATCTGTACTGGGTAGTAGTTTGAATTTTGAGTTTGATTTTTATTTAACAGCATATCAACCTCTGTGGGTTATTTAATACCAAGAAGGTGGGGTCTTAAGATATTTTTTTTTAATATTTGTTTATAGTGAGAAGGTTGATTTAGTCAGATTTTAATGAAAATTTTTAGTTTTTATTCTTTTTTATTTTGGAAAACTGAGAATTTCTTCTAGTTTTATATTCAAAATGTTTTGCTGAAAATTTTTTCCTTCAAAAATCTGTTATGGTAATAATTTTTTCTTCAAAAATCTATATTTTTCTATAAAAGTATATTTTTATACTTTAATAGTGTTTGGAGTAGATAGAAAAAAACTATCGCCCGGTTCACACTCCACCCACGTCTATTGAACAGGTGAAGAGGCTCATCCCTTGTTTCCTGTTTAGGATGTGGTTTTCGGCTTTCTCTCTTCTAATCTTTTCACTCTTACGTAGCCTCCTGCGCATCAGTGGTGTTACCGCCTTGCTCGGGGTGATATGATTAAAAAAAAAAAAAAAAATATTTACCCATAGCTGGGAACCTAACAGGTGCTACCACTCCAGGTCAGGGTGGACCCTGAAACAACAGCAATTAAGAGGTGGTTTCATGCTCCTCACAACCACCCAATCAGAGGCTTTGCTGCTGGACAGTTTACTGTCATGCCCAAGACCATGTACTGGGTAGTAAATGTATATTTGAGTTATTTAACAACTTAACAAGAAGCACGTCCTTATCACTCAAAGTACAGGATAATTATACATAATGGTCTTTATTAAAATAGTGAGGACCATTGCCTTTAACCATTTTAATAGTTCCTTACAAAATCACTACACATACTGATAGGTATTTTGCCCCATTCTTCCTTGGCAATAGCTTCTAGTTCCTTCAAGCCCATAAAAATTTCATGAATTATTCAAAACAAATACAGAATCATCTATTTATAGTAAATTCAGTAAGTACATGCAATGATTCATATTTCCTTAGAAAATATGCAAATATTCAGTGAGTGCAAATAATTCTGTCTACAACTGTATATATATATCTAAAATTTGTGGAACAAACCTCAAGTTGTATTAAAAATCTCATTTCACTAAATAAGTTAAAATTGTACAAGGTGTGTTTTGTTGGAATTTTGATACTAGTAAAACTGGAATCTGTCTTGTTAAGTGTGACATATGTTGATCTTTTATTTGTCTTCTCAGCATGTTTCTCAATGAAGATGGTTAGTTGCAATAAGAGCTACAGTTTGAGATTTAGCTGCTATGATAAATCTCAACCTCATTAAAATATTATATTCACTTTTGAATGTGAGTGTATCATTTAGTATAATAATAACATTTTGAAAGGTAAATACAAAGATATTAAAATTTATGAAATCTGTTAATAAAGGAAATCAAATATGGATTATTTCAAAAGAAAAAAGTGGGACTGATTCGAGGGAAGTTAATAGTTTTAAAAAATCTAAACAGTATAGCCCAATAGACAAATTTTTTGTGAGTTGACTTACCTTCCAGAATGTTATCAATATATTGTGTATAAGGAGAGAAGGTGGCTTCCTCGAAAGTGCTGAATTTGATAAGATTTTCCTTGTTGATTTGTGGATATAACTTGATGCCTATAAAAGAAAGTGAAAAACCAATGTTAAAGATATTAAAATAGTTAAAATCCATGTCAATATATGATGGCATATATATATATATATATATATATATATATAATGTATCGAGGCAGTAGATAATTTTCTAAACATATACTGTTAAATATAAAAGACATATGAATGTCTATTACGTTTAATCATGAGCCGTTCTAAACGTCGTATTTTGGCTTTAATTTCAGGTGAAAATAAATACCCAAATTTTCTAACATTTGGATATTTTTTATTATGCTGGTTCTAAGCTTTTGGGTCACATGAGCCATCTTTAGAGGGGTTACAGGGAAGTTAACATAAAGACATCCACCATCAAAGAAATCTTAGAACCAGCAGAACAAAAAATATACAAATGTTGGACAATTTTTGTCTTTATTTTCACCACTTAAAGTCAAAATACGATGTTTAGAACGGCTCATGATTAAACATAATAGACATTCATTGTATGTTTAGAATATATATATATATATATATACAATTTCATTAAAGATGATAGACAAGGTGCTGTGGTTAAGTTTTTATATAATTTTTATGTGATCTTATAATTATTTTCTTTTTAAAACATAAATTACATAAAAATTTTCTGAATGCTTAGTTTATCTAAGTGCTTTTGGCTATACTTTTAGCCATTATCAAGGATGAATTTTATATTACTTTTAACGTTTTATTCTTCCCTAATTACTGAAATCATTTTAACCCCTTTAAATTTAAGGTCAGTTATATTTTGTACATATTCTCATAATCCACACTTTTTATCTCCTTATCTAATAATTTACCTTCAACTTATAATGCAATATTTTAGTGTCAATTCAACACAACAATGCGGATGTGCATTGTGGTACAGTGGATATCGGCTCGGAATGAGAAATCGGAGAGCCGAGTTTGAATTCCAGTTGAATTCATTGCATTCACTTATGCGCAAATACCCTTGGGAAAGGCATTAATCCATCTGTTCCTTCCAGTTATGGGTTAAATAACAGAACAGATTGGGTTCTATAGCCTTAGCTGGCAACCATTCTACCACAGAAAGCAATGGCAACCTACTGTGGGATAATCTTCTGCCCAGTCAGTCATGTCTCTTTCAAGACATGATCGCCCAAGTGTGTTTCACGTATGGCACTTAACTGACTGAACACAACAATATTTCACCCTCAATTAATACCACAATATTTTAGCCTCAACTAATACAACAATATTTTTCTTTCAACTAATACTGCAAAATAAAATTTTTTCCCAAGCTATTAATAGAATATTTTGAACTTATAGCGGGGTATTTTATCTATTCTTTTTCCGTTGTAGTGGGAGTCCATTCTAGAGAAGGGTAGTTGTATATTCTTGCAGGTTAACGGAATTTGGCCTTGTGGTAGATAGACCACTATAAGTCTTAAAATGATTATAAAATTAAGAAAAGCAAATTGAGTTGAAAATATCATTTTATATATACACATATCAATTAATATTTTTACAATTAAAGTAATACTTGAATATAGGTCCAATGGAGATTAAAATGTTCATGGCAAATAATAAGCTGAAAGAGATTTAAGGTTTAGGAATGTGGGGAGTGTGTAAATGAGGAATGTCTTTGATGTAGTTGCTCCTTAGGTCAGTAAGTAGTTTTGAGAGAGGGGAGAAGGAAAGAAGAGGTGAAGGGACGAGCATAGTAAACACTTGACTTGGTCAAGGGAGATATTAATTACTCTCGCCTGTCACCGTCAATCTGTCTGCTGGGGTCTCTCCTTTTCCGCTTGTTTTATCTGCTTTTTGGATCACAGCAGGTCGTTTGGGATTTCACACTTGTATTTGATTCTGGGCTTCCCATTGGCTGATAAATAAAATTTGCGTAGACTCGCGAAATAGAAATTTAATATTTAATTAATTTTTATTTTTCAACTGGAACATCTGTGAGAACTTAGATGTGTACTGATGAGTTTTGGTCATTTGCTTTCTGGTCGTTAAAGTGCAAACATCCGGTCCCTCGCTTCTGCTCGGTCGGTTCGGTATCAACACAAACTCAACTATGACTGCAATATTCCAGCCTCAAGTTATTCTGCAACATTTCAGCCTTATCATTTACAGCAATATTTCAGTCCCAACTAATTCAACTATTTCAGTCCCATCTAATGCTGCAATATTTAAGTCCCAACTAATGTTGTATTATTTCCGCCAATATTTTAGCCCCAACTAATGTTGTACTTTTTCTGCCTTAGCTAATACTGTAATAATTTGCCCGCATGATAAATATATCTGTAGCTGTATGCGTCTATAAACTAATGTTTTGGAACATCATGAAAAAAACTGACTTTAAGAAGAAATGCTAGTTTTGGAATTTGGGAATATTTAAATAACTCTCTGTAGTGGTATCAATTAACTTATTCTGTAGCCTACCTTAGGGAGTCATGTATACACAACTGTAATATTTTACCAATTCTGTTCATGCAAAATAACAGTAGCTCAATTTTTATTTACTCTTCTTCATAAATGGCTAACTACAACACAAAATGGCTTCTGTATTGTCAAAAATGAATATAAATCTATATCTTATGAACAAAAGTTTTACTCATCTTACATATTAAGACATGTTTAGGATTCATCGATTTATAGAATGTGTCAAGAGAAGAACAATAAAAATATTTTAATGTTTTTAATCATTTAACCTTCATCTTTGTTGCCATATTTATGACATTTCAGTCCTTATATGCACCAACCTTCTTCAGGTGATTGGAATTTCAAACTGAACCCTTTATTTTATACACTGGGTTAGAATATTATAGTTCCATGAGTCATGTCTCTTCCAGATGACTCAGTATCAGTTATCTTTAACTCAACTTTGTAACCAGATATTGAACTCACAATTCTTTGGGTCAAGTCACTGAATCAAATCAACACATGTATCCACTGGGCTATGTGTACCTGGCTAAATTTTTATTTAGAGTGGAATGCTAGCATCTTGATTTTGTCATTATTTTCTTTTCAAGTTACATCTGCTATTCATTTAAGTTGTTGCTGCTGTTGGTAGTCCTCAAGGGATATGGTTCTGCAATTGTGTTCTTTGTTTGATTCTGTAGCACCAGTCAGTGAAAAGAAGGATTCTTTTTGCATCAATCCTCAGGCTATACTCCCTTAAAGGCTTTTCCAACATTGATCTTAGAAAGTGTTTGTATTGTTGTGGTGCCCTATCTACATTGGAATGAACTCTTCCTCCTTCATAAATACTAACATGCAAGACTTCCTAAGGGAGGCAGTTGAGATGCAGTGTAACTTGACAGTTAGGATGGACACTTATATCTGCTGATTAATACCTCTCTTATTGTGTATATATGTTCTGTTATTCAAATACACTGGTTCAACCTACCTACTTGTTTTTGTGTCTTTCTTCCTGGTGCTAACAGGCAACAATATGTATACAGCTAATAATTTAGATATTTCTGGATGGGTTTGGTGCCATGCATGACTTCCATATAACAGTCCCAATCTGGCAAAGCTATTAAAGAACATCACTTGAATTTTCAAGTTGATATTGTCCTTTTGTAGCAATTTGCTGTGTTGGGTGACACTATCAGGTAAAATTATCAGACTATGTTCAATATTCTTTTTCTACAGAGAGAGTTTTGAAAAGGAACCCCAAGAGGAAGACCTAGTTCAGTCAAGATTTTGACATTGTGTTTAAATTGAAAAATATGATACCTTAAAACTACTGTTATACTGATAATAATTTGGACCCTGGTTACGATAAAAAAAAAGTACAGGCAAGAACATTAACAAAGATTCTGGTCCCACCATTTTACCATTGAAATAGTTAAGTGTAACTGCCAATTCAGCTCAAACTCGTTTTTTTCCTTGCACTTCCCTCCTGTGGAACTCCCTTCTGTTTACTTGCTTCCCTGATAATGCCATCTTTTATATTCTTGAATTCTATTCAGCTTTTACTCTTTCTTCAATAGCCCCTGTACCCAGTCTTTTCTTTTGCTGTAACCTCCTCGGTACTTGTGGTGGTTCAACCTTGCTTGGAGTGAAATGACTAGAAAAATAACTATTTAAATTACATCAGTAATAATTATAATAGTAACGATGATGATGTCTTAGATGCTGAAAATGGTATGAACATTGTCCTGACTCTAAAGGCCATAAATGCACTATTATTTTGACATTCAAAACCTATCAGACTAGGCATAGTTAATAAAGACAACAAATAAAAAAAATATCTTCTTGTCTCTATTCTTTAGCACTTTACTACTTATTCAACTTCACCAGGTAGGTTATGTGTTCTTTTCCTTTTTTTCTCTTGCCTTTAATCATTCCTTTGAGTATCGAATTTTCCTAGCCCTCTATCCTCATGATGTGCCCTAGAAATTTCAACTCCCTCTTCCTGATTTTAAGCATAAATGTACTTTTTGTTTTTGTTTTCTTTCAAACATGCTAGGTAGGTTATGCCTTGTTTTCATCTCTCACTCTTGCCTTCAATATGACCTGTGAGTATCAAATTTTCCAAGCCCTCTTTCCTCATTATGGGACCAAGAAATTTCAACTGTCTCTTGCTCATGTTAAGTATAAGTGTCCTTTTTGTTTGCATTTTCTCTAAAACATGTTATGCAAATTATGCTTTGTTTTTCCTCTATCCTTCTTGCCTTCAATCTGTCCTGTGAGCATCAAATCTTCCAAGAAACAAAAACGACACTTATATTTCTTGTGCACTTCATGAGGAAACAGGTTCCTCATGAAGTGCACAAGAAATATAAGTGTCCTTTTTGTTTCTATCTACTCTAACACTTTGTTGTTTCTAGCATATTCGGTCTATGGTATCCTCAGCATCCTTCTGTAGAATCACATTTCTATTGCTTCAAGTCTCCTCTTCATTTTTGAGGATATTGCCCAGCATTCACTGCCATATAGGAAGGCAGATATCATGTAACATTTTGGTACTCTTTTTCTTGTTTCTAACAATGTTTTTCTGTCCCTTAATAGTCTGCTTAGGTTTTAGAATGCATCTTTGGCTATATACTATATACACTGGCAAGATCACATAACCGATTTTGAACTCTATCAAGTTTGAAAAGTGAAGGTTGTGCATCACCGGTCCAGATATGGCAGCAACATCTCTATTTTTAGTCTAATCTCTTACATATGATACTTTCTACACAGACTTTCTATGTAAATAAGTATGCATGAAGTTGACTGGGAATTGATTCCCTTGGTCAGATATATGTCACATGTAATAAAGCAGTGGAGGTTTATTTTAGATATAAGTTTATGTATGTACAGGAATGCATATATGTATGTGTGTAAAATAATGCACACGCCAAAATAAACATCTGTTAGGTTATTACACATCAAACATATCTGACCAATTGAATCAAGCCCAATCAAGTTCATATCTTATAAAGAGATCTATGAAAAAGTTTAATAAAATGAAACATTAGACTAAAGATACTTCTTTTCCTACCTGTTCTTTAATTATTCTATCATATATATATATATATATGTTAGGATAATTAAAGAATTATTAGGTTAGCTATTTACTTGTTTGTTCTACTAGTGTATTGTGCACTTTACGTGTTAGGTTACTCATCTCAGGTTTTTTTTTCTTTTGACTAGTACTTTGACTAATGTTCAAGTGCTTAGTTCATTTCTTTTTTTGTTTCCATTTTTTTTCCCCTCCGTGGTCATACTCGGTGGGTTTTTCGAGACATGTTCAAAGACAAATTTACAGTTATATATATATATATATATATATATATATATATATATATAATTAATACAAGTAAAAGATTTGTCACTTAGCAGATTGAATTTTGAACTCTATCAAAGCTGGAAAGTGAAAGTTGAGCATCACTTGTCCAAATATGGCAGCACAATATCTCTATTTTTGGTCTAATCGCTTACATAGGAATGAGATTATTTCACAGTCTTCAAGTTCAGTCAAGCAAATCTCCCTGCCAGTAGAGTAAAACTATTAGAGAGCATCAAGATACATCAAGGCTGCACAACCAGTTCTTATGATACTTTCTACACAGACCTTCTATGTAAATAAGTATGCGTGAAGTTGCTACTTCTCTGTATTTCTGGACTACTTCAAGAATGACACATGCTGTCCATGTGTTTCCAACAAAGCCAGGACATGCCACCCAGTGGAAAACCATTTGAGACAACTAGAAAATGAAGAAGACAGTGTTGAGGGTGGGAAATTGGAAGAAAAGACAGGCAAGAGGAAAACAGCTGACAGCTGTAGACGTCTATTAGAATGAAGACAGTGGATCTATTGAGGAAATGCAGAGATCCTCAAATTGATTTGCATGTGTAAATATATTCAAGACAAAAAAAAAAGTTGGGTTCAGCTTTGGTTGAAGTTAACAGTAAGCACCTGAAGAAACTCTGTCACAAATAAGTCACCTTCACATGACCATGTAAACAACCAAGAACTTTATCAAGACTGGAAAGTGAAGATTGGACAGCTCCAGCTGAGATATAGCAACAGTATTCCATATTTGGTCTAATCTGATTCTTGAAAAATAAAACTTGGTAGAAGAAGTCAAATGTTAAATAAAAAAGAAACCAACTCTTTTCCCAACATTTTTAGCAATGAATCAAACACACACACTCACATATAAATAGATGTATACATGGACAGCAACATTTCTATCAAACATCTTTCATTAAATATGGCAAAGAAGGAAGATTTAATTAATTTTTCTTTAAGTTTTTTCCTAACATTTTTTCTTTTTGTTGGTGATAAAAAATATAAAAATTGTCCATAATTTTATTGTCTCAAGCACTTTCGGCTACTTCTATGGCCATTACCAAGGGTGTTGTTATTTTTCCTTATGTTTTCACTGTCACTTAGTAATTTATTATGTTTTATTTTTGAAAAAGGAGTGTTTATGCCAATCTTTCACATGCTGCACATGACTGGAATTTGAATGGGTATCATCCTGTTTCAAAAACTTTCAATACTCCCTGATGGGAGGAGAGAAATATTTGATATATAGTGCCTCTCAAATAGCAAAATGCTTCTGATAGTATGATTTATATAGAATTCTTGTGTTGAAGAGAATTTTTCTTAAGGATTCTTGTAAATTATGGATTGAGAAAATTTTTTATGTCACTTTGGTTTGATAAATGTTAGGATGTTTGAAAAACTTAAACATAACATCCTTGTTGGATGTATTTAATGAAATATATATATATATATATATAAGCAATCTGTGAGTTTGTGTGTGATGGTTCCCTATGCATGCCTACATTTTTTAAGCTATGCCATTCAAACTTTCTAGGGACACATATCTACAGGGAAACCAGGTCGACACATACTTTTTGAGTTTAAGTTCAACAAATTTTCCCTTTTGGACTTTTTGGCCAATGAAGCCAATTGTTTACATTTGCTCCGTAAAACAGCTAAGATCTAAGATGGTTGCTAAATTACATCACAGAAATCAATGTATCAAACTCAACTAAAATGTTTTTTTATAAAAAAAAAATGAACCTTTTATATTTAATTTTTATTCTGACATTTTAAAAATTCATTTGGTCAAAAAAGAAATGTGAATATTTTTCCCTGTAATTTTGAAACAAAAGAAATATTTTTAAAAAAAGTGTTTTTTCAAACAAAAACAAAATATGTAAAAAAAGTGCCAATGGTTAATTTAATTATTACTAAAATGTTCTGAGTTGCACAGGCAAAGCCGGGCTATGATGCTAGTATATAGTAAGGGTAAACAATCTGTGGTAAGAAAAATTTCCTTGGTAAATAATCCAAGTAATATAAAAAATTATGAAATATTAAAAATGATCCACAAAAAGACATCAATGTATTTAACTACAGAGCAAATATTTATTAGATAATAAATTTTGAATCACCTCATCTGGGGAATAGTATACTTTTGACATGAA
The DNA here is from genome assembly GCA_037127315.1 of Ascarosepion bandense. Taxonomy (NCBI): domain Eukaryota; kingdom Metazoa; phylum Mollusca; class Cephalopoda; order Sepiida; family Sepiidae; genus Ascarosepion; species Ascarosepion bandense. The sequence goes on from JBBBDQ010001816.1 coordinate 650,869, forward strand.
GACAGTACACACTGGAGTTGATATAACAAATAACTGACATCTTTGATTGGGATAATAGACTATTCCTCAGATAAGGCGATTTGAAATTTATTGTTTGATATATATATTAAAAATGACAGATATTATATCATCATTAAGTTTTTTTATACAATTTTTCATATGTTCTTATGGATTTTTCATTTCAAAACTCATATTACATAAGAATTGTTCAAGTGTTTTGTTTTTTAGAGCGCTTTCAGCTATACTTTTAGCCATTATCAAGGATGAATTTTGTTTTACTTGTAACTAAATATGTGTAAAGTTTATGTATATAGAGTCATGTGTATGTTATGTTCCAGACATGATAAGCACATTGTTACCGTATTCAGAATTATTGTTATTAAGTGTAGGATTTCTCTTTTTTATTCGCAGCCTCCATTATTTTTAATCTTCTTTTGCATGTGGATGATTCTATTATATGTGTATTGTCAACAAGTATGTCCCAGATAGTTCCATGTGTGTTTAAACAAGATTGGATGAAACTGTGGGTTTTTTAACATTTTCTATTTCTTTCTGACACGTTCATAAGTTTGGTTAAAAACTTTGTTTTTTTTTGGCATTGAAGGAGGAATTAGTTTAGAAATTCTTGTAAAAATCAAATAATTTTTTGATTTCAATGAAACTGTCAGAACTTATTCACAAGCAAATGAAGTTATTTTTGCAATTATTATTTTAAAAGAATCTTGGTAAAAGTATTTTTCGTTACATCTGTTGCCCCACCTCTAATTTATTTCATGAAATTTCTAGAAATTCAATATTACCAACAAATTTTGATTTATTAGTTAAATGCAGGACTCCTTTGGAAATGTAAATCATCAAACTTTTTTTTCAAAATGTAACTTCAGATAATAAGATAAAAAATGCATGAAAACGATACCATTTTTAACCTTGATAAGCTTTTAATTGTCTTTATAAATATGATATATTACGGATATCTTATTCTGAATAAAACATTTTTTGATGAATAATGAATTTTTAGAAGAATTGTTTTTATTTTTCTTTGTTAATTATGATGATTTATAATGTTTCAAACATCTTTTAAATTTCTTCCAGTCACTGTTTGTATTCATTTATTAAGTTATAAAGTAAAAACTATATTTACTAATAAAAAATTGATAGGCTTAATACAATCCCATTAAGATTTTTAAAATAATTTTCAATTTCTTTGTGTTAAATTGTATATTTTTAAACTATGAGATGTGTTAAGAGACATATCATTAAGAGGTCATGTGTTTCAAGGTTTGTTCCTCTTACAAAAGGTTCACTTAAATTTCAAAAATTCATTTCAATTCTGGTCAAACATACTTAGCTTGTCACCTCAGCCGTCATCACTTACTTCAAAAATCAGAAAGATCAGAGCTCTGTGATTAAGAAATACTTTTATTCTAAATTTCATGCTGAAAATGTAATATTTGTCTAAAATTAGATAAATTTAACTTTAAATTTTCTAATTTTCCAAAAATAATGTGTCATAGGTGTATATCATATTTTTGCAAGATTTTTCAAACTGAGAATTAGCTTTTGTTTACAAATGTGTTGGTCACTCAAAAATGGCCGAAAAATTGAAATTTTTTTTTAATTCTGAAAATTTTAGATTCCAATCAATATAATTTTTGTTTTAAATGCACCAAAGTATTTTTCTTATTAGAAATAGTAAATTTAATCATTTAGCCTCCAATTAAAGCTATAATGAAATAACATTTTTATTTTTAAAAATCGACTTTAAAATTTAATTCACTTTAAAAAAATGAGTGGAGATATATATATATATATATATATATATATATATATATATATATATATCTTAGAAATAGTACAAACAAATGGGTTAACAGTCCACTTTTTGTAGTAATTTACTTTTTTGAAGAGTGCTCAATACTTAATAGAGCAATACTTGTAGTAATATTTTTATTATAAGTTTTTATAATAAAACATATTTGACTGCACACAAAAGCTGTTGTGTTTTGATACTACTTGTTTGTGCCTCATCAGGCAGATCTTATAGATGTAGGATATATATATATATATATATACATATAGATATATTTCGATTCCGGCTATATATATATATATATATATATATATATATAAATATATTTCAATCCCGGCCAGAGGTGGGTGGATGCATCTAGCCACACTGATGAGCTGTGATACAGTGAAATAGGCTTGTATATGGATGACTAATATATATATATATATATATATATATATATATATATATATATATATATATGTGTGTGTGTGTGTGTGTGTGTGTGTATATATGTGTTTGTGTGTAAAGAAATTATATTGTAGGACAATTATCTATATGATATTGAAGATGTTAAAACAATAAATATTGAATGGAGATAAATATAAATTAAATGTAGAATGAGATTTCAAGCAAATCAATTTTTCAACAAACAATTATTTTCTGAGTGATACCATTTTGTACGGTTGTAATTGTTCAAGTAATGAACAAACTTGAGTAAATAAATATACGCCCAAAAACATAGCTGCCTGATAAAACACTGCCAACCAAATCTCAGTCCCTGCTTCTAATGTTTTACAGTTAGTTTTATTTAAATTCTTTCACCCTAAGCAAGGTGAAAAGCCACTAAGATTCAAGGGGTTACTGAGTATGAAAGAATCTGAGAAAATAAATTATTAAGCAGAGAGAACAATGAAAGAATCTGAATTAAGATGATGTTTTTGATGCTGCGCCGGGACAAAAGCTGACATTTTGATGAATATAAATATTGATAATGATGATGATGATGATGAGATATGACAAGGATAAGTAATGGGGATGATGATGATGAGAATAAATGATGGCAATGTTGATTATAAATGGCAATGATGATTATGATAACTGATGAAATGATATATGGGAAATTAAGAGTTAATTTTTCAAAGACCAGAGAAATGGAAATAAAAAAACAAGTGGCTTATTCAAACATTTCATTTCCACAAAAATTCTAAAGTGCAATTTATAACCTACGTTGATGCTGCGGAAGAGTGGGGATAAAATTTCTGAAAATTAATCAGACCATCAACAACTTTACTCGCAGTCTAGCAAGAGTAAACAAAGAAATTCTATCTGTTTATCAAACACAAACTTACATCATCATTACTGCCGTTTGGCATTTTAAATGACTCTAAAAAAAGATGTAGAGGACAGCAAATCTTGTTCAATTTAAGCTGTCTGCTTGTTTTGTGATTTGAATTGCTTTTGGGAGACTATGAAATAGATCCAGTTACTGAATATCTGAACAAAATCTTTGCAGGAAAAGATGCATCACTTTTTAAAAAAAATTAACGCAATGCTTTGGTTTGTTTAATAGCATATTAACACCTTATGAGTCATTTGATGCTGAAATTTAATCTTCTTGGAAGCTTTGGTAATTCTATTTTTTAATATTAAAATCTACTGCTAGAAATTTTTATATAAAAATGTATTTTTAAACTTTCATAGTGTTTTGGCTCCTGTTTGGGCATTTACTATTAGCCCATAGCAGAGATCCTAAGTAATGGTGGGCTTTGAAACAACAGCAATTCTGAGGTTCCATACTCCTCAAAACTTCTTAAAAACCTTGTTGTCAGCTGTAGTTTATCATCATACCAAGGATGATTAAAGCAATGAAGATTCTTTTATCAAATCATAGATTTCATATTTAAAATGTTTTTCATTTTTTTCACTCTAAGTAAGGTAATAAAGCCACAAAGAAGCAAGGGGTTACTGAGAGTGAAAGAAAATAAGTAAACATTAATGAAAAGAAAGAACATGTGGTTTCTGGTTGTTTTCTCTTTTCTAATCTTCTCACTTTGTTTTTTTTTTCTTTCAATTGAAGTAGATAGACTAAACTATCACCCAATTCACACTCCACCCACATATATTGGACAGGTGAAGAGGCTCATCCCTTGTTTCCTGTTTAGGATGCAGTTTCCGGTTTTCTCTTTTCTAATCTTCTCACTTTGTTTGTTTTTTTCTTTCAATTGAAGTAGATAGACTAAACTATCGCCCGGTTCACACTCCACCCACATATATTGGACAGGTGAAGAGGCTCATCCCTTGTTTCCTGTTTAGGATGCGGTTTCCGGTTTTCTCTTTTCTAATCTTCTCACTTTGTTTTTTTTCTCTTTCAATTGAAGTAGATAGACTAAACTATCGCCCGGTTCAGACTCTACCCACATCTATTGGACAGGTGAAGAGGCTCACCCCTTGTTTCCTGTTTAGGATGTGGTTTCCGGTTTTCTCTTTTCTAATCTTCTCACTCTTATGTAGCCCCCTGAACATCAGTGGCGTTACTGCCTTGCTTGGGGTGATATGATTAAAAAAAAAAAAAAATTAAAAGAACACGTTTCAGGAAGACAGAAAATGGTGATTGAAATTGTGTTGTGTCCTTGAAAGAGGTTACAAACAGACAAGGTGGTACTTGGTACAGCAACACATGCGTAGATGAAAGAAGAGAAGTTTATTATAAAGAGAATATATGGCAAAATAGGAAATCTGGTGGCAGGCTAGTAATTGCCGAAGCAAGTCGCAGGTATCTCCTGTGCTCACTATATATGGCAACTAATATAGTCAGTCCACATGTGATAGGGAGTGTGGGACATTCCATTACAACACCTCCTCCTGAGCTAATTTTCCCATGAGATTTTGCTCAATATCTTTTCTTTTTGGTGTCAGGACATAATTGTTTGTCTTTTCCTCTTCCTAGTAATTTTACAAGTCACCAATTTTTGTGCTGGAGTGATTAGAGGCATTAGCAACTTTCAGGAAGCTGACATTTCCGGCACTGGCAGAGATATAGGAACTGGTATTTTGAACGTGTCATATATTACCTTCATCGGTAATTCTTCTTTCATACATCTTGGCCTTAAATGATTTAAATAATTTAGATTTTTGAAAACTTTTTTTTTTTTTTTTAATCATTTCACCCCGAGCAAGGCAGAAACGCCACTGATGTGCAGGGGGTTACATAAATGTAAAAAGATTAATTAGAAAAGAGTGAGGAGTACAAGCTAGTTAGAAAGGAACAATAGAAAGCTGAGAAAGCAGGTGCAATGACAGATACATAGGCAGAGAGAAAGTGAAGGTTATACAGGGGAGGGGAGAGAGCTAGAGTCCAGTGGTTAGTAGATGAGTATTAACTTTGCATTTAAATTTCTGGAGGTTGTAGCCATCAGGAAAGCAAGAATACGGGAGTGAGTTCCACAGGCGGGAAGTGCGAGAGAGGAAGCTGCAGGAGTAGAATTGTCGTCTGCATTTGGCTAACCTGACTGTGAATGGGTGGGACCCAGTTGCCAGTCTGGTTGCACGGGTAAACAACTTTAAGTGGAACATAAATAAGAAACCAAAAGAGACTTCCATAAGTGAGGAAAAATCTATTAGAATAGAACTTATTATTACATCTAGCTATTTGAAACACTAATATGATCAGATCTAGTTACCAATCTCATTATTATTATTTTTATTGTTATTCAGTTGAGCTAGCTCAGACATTCATGAGTCTATCAGGATCCTACATTGGATCATTAGGGTGGCATCCTATGTCATAAAGAATTTGTCATTATAAGTAGTTGCTTGGTGACCAACCCATTTTGTGCCATGGCTAGGTGTCCAGAGTAGTAATTCACTTGCTAGTTCTTGTTTTTTGCTCACCAGTAGTGTCCTGTAAAACACATTCTGTGTGTGGCATAAGATTGTAGAAAATATCAGAGATGGTTCTATAGAGCTGTGATTTATTTGGATGTTGTCTCCAAATATAGCTCTCTGCATCTGATTGTATGTTCCATCAAGCTTAGAATCAAGGGTTTTAGTTAGTGTCCAAGCAGTCTCACCATACATTAACACTGCCTCTACATTGGCTTGAAAGAATTTCTTCTTGAAGTTGTCTGGTAGATCAGATTTCCAGATTACATCCATTTTATTCAAGGTGGCTCAGTTTTTAGTTATGCAAATTTTCACATCTTTTCAGTAGAATTTATTTTGTTCTCAAGGTATGTAAAGAATTCAGTGTAAGTGGTTGTTGAGCAACCAGCCTGTCTTTCTTTATGACAAGGTGTCCAGACCAGTGAATCACTCACTAAATCTTGTTTTTGCTTACCAGTAGTGTCCTTCAAAGCACATTCTGCATTGGCATAACATTGTAGAAAATATCACGGATGGGTCCATAGAGCTGTGATTTAGCTGGATGTTGTCTCCAAGAGATGTTAAGATAGTTCAGCCAGTCAGTTAAGTGCCATACGTGATACATGCTTTGGGTGATCATGTATTGAAAGAGACATGATTGACTGAGCGGAAGATTATCCCGCAGTAGGTAACCATTGCTTTCAGTGGTAAACTGGTTGCCTGCAAAGGCTATAGAACCTAGTCTGTCCTATTATTTAACCCATAACTGGAGGGAAGAGATGGATTAATATCTTTTCCAAGGGTATTTGTGTGTGAAGTGAGTGCAAGAAATCTAACTGGATTTCAAACTTGGCACCCCGGTCTCATGTTCCGAGTCAATATCCACTCCACCACAATGCACATTCTATACCACTTCACATCATCCAAAATTTAGGTTCTGTTAAGCTTAGACTCAATGGTTTTAGTTAATGTTCAAGAACTGGTGTCATAGAAAACCAACTGTAGTCATGCAAAAGAAGCTCTGTTTGAGATTCTCTGGTAGTACAGATTTCCAGATTACATTCAGTCTAGTAGTATGCTTAAATTAATGCCGTTAAAGTCACAAAGAAGTAAACATATTAGAGTTTGAGTTTTGTTTAACGGCATATCAACCTCTGTGGGTTATTTAATGCCAAAAAGGTGGGGTTTTAAGATATTTTCTTTTTTAATGTTCCCTTCCGCTTACTTGCTTTCCTGACAATTACAATCTTAAAGAATTCAAATGTAAAGTCAATAGTCATCTCCTGTCTCATTAACTTGCATCCTCTCTCTCATGCTCTTTTCTCTGTCCACCCCACTCTCATCAGTATTCTCTTTCTTCTCATACCCTCTTCCTGACACCTCCTGTAACCTGTCACTCTTTTCATAACATTCCTCCTATGTAACCCCCTGCACAACAGTGGCAGCAAAATGCCTTGCTTGGGGCCACAAAATTATAAAAAAAAAGTAGCTGTTATCACTCTTTCCTGTATAAATGGGAGTTTCCTTACTAACCTTTTATTTGAGTTTGAGTTTTGTTTAATGGCATATCAACCTTTGTAAGTTATTTAATGCCGGTAAAAAGGTGGGGTTTAAGGTTTTTTTTTTAGTGTTCAGTTATAGTGAAAAGGTTGATTTCGTTAGATTTTAATGAAATTGTTTTGTTTTTATTCTTTTTTCTTTTAGAAAACTGAAAATGTCTTCTAGTTTTATATTCAAAAATGTTTTGCTGAGAATAATTTTTTTCTTAAAAATGTGTTATGGTAATAATTTTTTCTTCAAAAATATATTGTTGGTAATATTTTTCCTTCAAAAATGTATATTTTTCTACAAAAGCCTATTTTTATGTATATATTTTTATAAAAGTATATTTTTATACTTTCATAGTGTTTTGATCCCAGTTTTGGGGTTAACTATTTGCCCATAATACTTCGGGTTAGGGTGGACCTGGGAACAACAGCAATTAAGAGGGGGTTCTTTGCTACTCACAACCATCCAGTTTACCTTCATGCCCTTGACCAAAAACTTATTAGAATTGCCATGAAAAATTTACAGGAAAATTCAGGGAAAATAAAATTTGTGTTTCTACTGATTTTTTAACTGGGTTGAAAAAATATTTACAATCATATAACTACCCATTAACAAGTTCAGAGAAAATCTTTGCAAAATTAAATGGTGGTAAAACTTTTTGGAAACTGGATTTTTCTGAGGTGTTCTTGCAAATACAAGTTGAAGAAGAATGTCCGGAGTTAATAAAAATGAATACACACAAGAGATTGCATAAGTTTGACCGACTTTATCTCCCACTGCTCTAACATATTGTCAATTTGTTACAAATAGCATGAATCTGGATTATAAAAAGTTATCAATTTGTTAAACCTTCTGCACTGAAGATTGATTTTAGGTTTTCTTTTCCTATTATTTAAGTGTCATGTGGATGATCATGACTCTCCACATTTTCCTGTCTTGTGTTACAATAACTGTTCCTTTAGTTTCCCTCCCAGTCCTGCTACCCATTTAAACAATATCATTAATTTACTTGTTGTTTCAATCTGCACTTCTTGGCTTCAGTATGTCCTGTGGATGTCAAATTTTCCATGCTTTCTTTCCTCATTATGAGTTTTCTGAAAGTTTAACCTTTTCTTTTTGATCATACCTATTTTCCGCATTATTCTGTAGAACAATATTTCCTCTTCATTTGTTGGGAAATTGTTTTGCATTTATCGCCATTCTTTTCTTTGTAAGAAAACTTTCATGAGTCTTAATATTTTGTTTAGTTTCCTAAAAGTATCTTAGAACCTAGCATGAATAAAATTTTGATTAATGTCTTCTGTAAAAATTATCTTCAATATGGAAATAAGGGTGTTAATAAATTTGAGAGAATGAAATTTAATTAATATAGGCTGGTTTAGTTTCAGAATTTCTATCAGTTAAAAGAGAAGAGAAATTAACTTATTTATAATTTATTGGCCAACAGTTTGCAACAAATCAAATAAATTGCAATGAAAATTAATTAATTTTGTTTTTCTATTTCTGTTCTCATGTTTTCTTCTCGACCTTAGCATGGCCATTCTGTTCATCTGTCATTTACTTGTCCACAAATAGAAAAAGACGAAATAATTATTCACTTGAAATGTCACTCATTCAAAAGGGTGTGAACTTGACCATTTCTAGAAAGTGAAAGAAATAACTTGGCATCTCACTTTCAATCATTTGACATTCCCTAGGACATAACATAGCTTTCCTGAACCTTTGCAATAAATGCTTTCATTGTCTACATGAGCTTTACTTTTTGGTATCTCTCAACCTTATGAATTTAATTAAAATACTAGGTAGAAATTGCTATTTGCAACTGTAAGATTTTGCTAATAGCTTCTTCTCTTATACTTCGAACTTGAGGGATCAACTCCCAGCTTCTTGCATTCCTTGTAATTACAATCCTCAAAAATTTAAATCCTATGTCAATCAACATCTGTCTTACTGAATCTTGTTCTTCTATTGCAATTACTGTTTTGTTTATATATATATATATATATATATATATATATATATATATATATATATATAAATATTAATGAATTTTAATGAAACTTGGTTATAAGCAACCGACAATTTGTAATGAATTATTTTGAACATTATTTTTACCGGTACTCGTATTTAAGTAGATATTCTGTTTTTAATTATATGTAGATATAAATATAAAAATACTGTTTAATTAAAAACAGAATATCTATTTAAATACGAGTATCGGTAAAAATAATGTTCAAAATAATTCATTACATATAAATATATATTGTGTATTTGGGCAACCTTTCTATAAATCATATAAAATCATATTTTTTCAAATAGGTAGATTCAATTAATTTTTATTATTTTTTTTTTTTTTTTGCAAGCATCCTAACATTTTTCCGTTTTGTAGGAGTTTAGGTATAAAAAAATTGTCCATAATTTTTATCATTCCAAGCACTTTCAGCTAATACTATTTTCAAGAGTGTTTTTCTTTAATGTCATTTTTTTCTCATGTTTTAAATCTTACGTAGTAATTACTTTTGTTTTGCTTTTGAAAATTAAGCATTCATTCCAAGGTTTCAGCTGAACTAGTTTTACTAGATGAGTAGGGGAAAATTGATTGGTCACATTCAATGCCTGGAAGACAAAATGAATGAGTGATATTCCATCATCACCAAGATGACCTTGAATTTAAACATGTTTAACTCTAGACTTGAATAGGTTAAGATTGTAGTGGTTAGGGAAGCTTCTTCTTGGGAGTTAGTTCCACAAGATAGCAGTTCATGGGAAGTAGCTGTCCAAGGTACATATTACTAATGGAATACAAAGGGAATGAGAGTCATTCACTACAGTGTATGTGATGTGGTAGGTCCTAGCCGTGAAGGTTACAGCTGGTGGAACAAAAGAATGTAGCTTGTCTGAACATTTTCCAAGGAAATAGAAATAGGAAAGGTGTTGCATAGAAAAATATCTTTCATCACCCACAAGGCTGCACTGAAATTTAAGATAAAAAAAAGAGACAACCCTAACTAAGAGCTACAAGGAATAGAAAGTCTTGAAGAACCATGAAGACTCATTTCTTGAAGTTTTGCTTTTCTGAACTTTAGAAAAATATGATATCTAAGAATTTATAAATGAAGACAAAAGAAAAAACTTTATTCATATTGTTCTTTTACAAATATAATTTAATTAAATCTTAAATTATACATGCACCCCCCACCCACACAAATACATATACAGTGTGCAATGGATGAATTGTCACAAAAAATAAAAATAAAATTGACATCTCATTTTAACAGATATATTTACCAAAATTACTCAAAAATAAGTTGAAGTAGTAAAGAGTAAATTTATTCACTAAAATTGACAATAGCTTCAAGCACGGCATCAAGACAATTTCAGAATCTCCTGTAACTCTTCTGGATTGTCCCTTTGTTTAAGTTGGTGACTGCTGTCATAATCCTTGCCTTCAGTTCATCTTTGATGTTACAAAGCATTTTCTTGGTCTCTCGCTCAACTGTGCCTCATACATAATAATCAAAGTGTTCAGTCTGAGGAATTAGATGTCCAGATGTAATGGTGAAGTGATGGCAGAAATTGTCTGGCATCCATGACTGGGTTCTCCTGCTTGTGTAGCAGGGTGCAGAGATCCTCTTGCCAGACAGAGGGTCTTCCAGAAGCCACCCTTTTCATCTCCTGAAAGCACTTGATGTAGGCCTCCATGTTGAGTCTGAAGCTCTGTGGGAAGATGAATGGAACCCTAATGTTGCTATTGCTAGTAATCATTCTGCTTTTGTAAATAATCATTATAATCATCCAACATTTATTCCAAATCCTCTGCACTATCTTCGAACTGACAACCAAACACTCTGAAATGTTTGTATTGGAGCTTCTGGTGAAAATACTAAGCAATACAGAATACTGTTTCCAAATTATTGCATCATGTTCCTCTTTTCCTTAGTGCCCAATTGACCCTACTCCACTATGAAAAAATGAAAAACAAATCATGCAGACATGGAAAAATAAAAATACCCATGGCACCATATATATAAAATTCTGAATTAATTTAAAATCAAGAAACTGGTAAGAGCCATTTACATTTACAAATAAATTCTTAGAAAGCTTTAAAATTGCCCGTTCCAGAAGCCGAGTAAAGTACTAAGACACAGGAAAATTTCACTAGAAACAAAGAAAAGAGTGCTGGATTGCTATGTGATGTCAGTTCTTCAATACAGCAGTGAATTCTGTACAATATCATTGAAAATGAGGACAAAACTTGAAGCAGCAGAAATGTGGTTCTACAGAAGGATATCGTGGACTGAGCAAGCAAGCAACGATGAGGTGTTGGAAAGAATGGCAACAAAAAGGAAATTAATACTGAGCATCAGGAAGAGACAAATCAATGCTTTCAACAATGATGGTATCTGTTAGAAAATGTTAATAATGAGATGCAATGAAACAAAAGTCTTGAAACACTGTATTGAGATTCAATGAATCTGTGATAAAGAATTTACTACCAAAATAGAAGCCAATGAACATTTTAATTAATCCATTTCCCTTATATAATTTTTAATATTATATATTTTAAATATTCAATGGTATCTATGATTCATTAATTCAGTTCAGTCAGTTAAGTGCCATATGTGATACACGCTTTGGGCGATCATGTCTCGAAAAAGACATGACTGACTGGGCAGAAGATTGCCATTGCTTTCTGTGATAGACTGGTTGCCGACCAGGGCTATAGAACCCAATCTGTCCTATTATTTATTCCATAACTGGAAGGAAGAGACGGATTGATATTTTTCTCAAGAGTATTTTTGTGAAAGTGAATGCAAGGAATTTGGTATTATATAAATTGTTTTTGCTCAATATCTTTTCATGTTAAATATTTTGTGTTTAATATAATAGTGAAATAGAAATATCTTTCAGGAAAAAAGTTTAGCATCAGAACAACACAGACGGTGATGACTATTTCAGGATGAAGTTAAAGCAAGATGATCATTGAACAGATGAAGATAAATGAGTGCCTCACATGAAAGGCTTGAACAGATAAAACTGCAATCTAAGAAACAAAGGTGTAAAGGAACTAATTAATTAACAGGTTAATATTTTTTTTGAAAACTAGTTTTCTCTAAATGCAGATAAATATTTTATGTGAATGCTTTATAAAATGAGGTAATGAAGGGAAGTAATCTCTCATAAATTTACAAACTTAAGTTGATTTACATTTCTTTCCAGTACAAATAGGACAGAATATAAATAAATAGAAATTGATAATTTTTTTTTAATCATTTCACCCCAAGCAAGGCATTCCACTGCCACTATTGCGCTTGGGGCTACATAGGGAGGGAGATAAATAGGAAGAGTGGTTAGATATAGGAAATGTCAGAAGTGGGGTGATAGATAGTTGGTTGGGTGGGAAGAGTGTTTGAAAGAATGGAAGTTAGTTTGTTAGGAGGTGTCTATTGACCTTACATTTAAACTCCTTGAGATTGTAGCCGTCAGGGAAGCAGTCATGTGGAAAAGAATTCCACAGTCGGGAAGTGCGAGAAAAGAAGCTGTTGGAGTAGAAGTTGTGGTTGCATTTTATTGGTTTCACTGTAAAAGGGTAGGATCTAGTTGCTAATCTAGTATCTCGTGCAAATTCGAACCTAGGGGAATTTACATTATACATTTTGATTGATTATAGAACAGTATCAAAATGATTGATATCAAATCACAGGATGGGGCTTAATAATTGGTGGGTTTGGAAATTTTCTCAATAGGCTATAAACAGCATGGGGCTTAATAAAAGTGAAGTTAGAAAATTTTTCAAAAGCTCAAAAAGTGAAAAATCAGAATAACCTACAGGGAATTGTGAACTGGAGCAGCACTTTTGTCCACTAGGCTATTATCTTAGTGATGGCTCGTGAATTTGGTGATATAATAATTACGAGTTCAATCCATGGTAGTGTGTACCTGTACAATGAAAACAGGCAAGCAACAACTGAACAGTACTAAAAGAAAACGGAAAGAAAAATACAGAACCTCCTATAGAAGGTAGCAGGAGAAAGTGAGGAGAAAGGGCTAAACATAAACTTCAAGAAAACTGAATGCATGGTCATCAACAAAAAGAAGACTCCAAAATGCCAAGTACAAATCGAGGACACTAAAATCAAATAGGTACAGAAATTTGAATTCCTGGGATGCATTCTGACAGAGGATTAAAAGTGCAACACTGTTTGATCAAAAGTGGATTGGCAGAGCCAAGGATAAATTTCAAAAGCTAAGCAGAGTACTGAGAGGAAAGAAGATTTTGTTGGAGACAAAGAAAAGAGTACTAGACTGTTAGATGATATCTGTCCTCCTATATGGCAGTGAATGCTGGAAGAGTTCCTCAAGGATGAAGGAGAGACTAGATACTCGAAGCAACATTTCTGTTGCTTCGAGTCTCGAGAAGGATACAATACATGAGGATGTCATGAACTGAACAGGTAACCGATAATAAGGTCTTGGAGAGGATGCAAACAGAAAAGAAACATACCTGGAATCAAGAGGAGACAGCAGAGGTTTCTCAGACATGTAATGAGAAAGGAGGGCTTGGAGAACCTAATATTCACAGGATTGATAGGGGGAAAGAGTGACAGGAGAAAGCAGTGCAAGACCTACATGATAGGTTTGAGCAGATGGATGGTGGAGTAGGGTTTGGGAGAGATACCAACAGGAAAAATATTAAGACTGGCAAGTGATAGGGGCAAGTGAAAATCCATAATCACCTACGTCCTGAAAGAACACAGCACATAAACAGGAAGAAAACTGAAGACTAAAAATAAGAACTAGATGAAATATTCCCAGACATAGGCAGGGGTAAAAGAATAGCCTACTGCCATAAATTAAATAAAGAGTTCAGTTCTGAATTCCCTGTTGGTTACTAAGACTAAATTTTTGTACCTGTTTGATTCTAGTACCCCTGACCTGTATTGGGCATATTGGGCTGCCCTTTTTACTGATGACCATGCATTCAGTTTTCTTCATTTTCATATATATCAGAAAACCTTTTCTTTTTTTTCTAAAATGTTTGTTTCTAAAACTTTTATATAAGTCTAAGCACAACATGTCCATAGGTTTCATTTTAGTAAATAAGTACAAGTAAAACTCAATCCCAAATTGTATATTCAAAGTCAAAATGAAATATTAAGTGCTTACAATAAAATGATGCATCTTAAAAAAATGCTCTTTTTGTGAGATGATCAGATAAAATATATAAGATTAGGAATCTTTAAAACTGTCATAATCTAAACTTATTTATAAATGGAACTTTGTCTCTGTGTGTGTGTGTGTGTGTGTGTGTGTGTGTGTGTGTGTGTGTGTCCGTTACCTATAGACTCTGAAACGGCTGAACTGATTTTCTTGAAAATTTACACAGTTGTACTATAACCATCTGCGAGTGTACTTAGCTAGGTTTTGTGTCAAGGTACCCCTGATAAATATTAAAAATCGATAATCGAAAAAATTGAGTTATAGAAGGAGTGGTTTGATTTTAATCAAATTTGATACACTCATAGACAAAGACATAAGAAACGATATTCAGAAGTTTCAAGATTGCAGTTTTTACAATAGTGCAGAAAATCGATAATATACATATATATAAAAGGCAAGATGTTAGTGTATGTGTCTGTTTATCTGTCTGTATGTCCTTTATACAAATCCACAATTTTTATCCGATTCTCACCAAACTTCACACAAATATTCTTTAGGCTGAGTCTGAGCTCCAGGACCATGGATTAATTTTAAAGCTTTCATTACACCCGAGCAATGCCGGGCTATACTGCTAGTGCTTGTATAAGCTCATAATTCTTGTTAATAATATTCCTAGGTGAAAACTGAAACAGGAGATTAGTGTAGAAGAGGTTTAGTCACATGGATTAATAATATGATAATAACGAATACTGTATACAATTTAGTGTAGAACAGGTCGGCTGTCTTTCTACAGAAAAAATAAATTGAAATTGTTGTTTTGTTCCTGAGAACATACAAAATATGCAATCAGAACAAAATCAAGCTTTCAAATCATTGTTGTGAAAGACAGAAATAGACAAAT
Source organism: Ascarosepion bandense (assembly GCA_037127315.1). Classification (NCBI taxonomy): domain Eukaryota; kingdom Metazoa; phylum Mollusca; class Cephalopoda; order Sepiida; family Sepiidae; genus Ascarosepion; species Ascarosepion bandense. The sequence goes on from JBBBDQ010001816.1 coordinate 666,132, forward strand.
GTTGCATAAATGAAAAATATTAAACAAGTGTATCTGTATTTGTCTATACTTTTGAGATAAGGTAGTATTTACACTATTTATATTAATTGAACTATTGTCATCATCTTTACGGCTCTGTTAATGACATTTTGGCCTTCTTCTTTTGTTAGAAAATTCAAATCGAACTCTTTATTAAGATCACTGGGGTATATCCTTCTCATTCCATGTGTGATACCACTTCTAGTAGCCATGTAATTGTTTCCCTTTAACTTAACTCTCTAAGTTATTTTTCACCACTGCTGTAGCCTCAAGGACACATGGCTTAGTGGATATAGATGTTGTTTAGTTCTTGACCCAAAGAGTTGTGAGTTCAATACCAGGCTACAGCAGTAGCAGTCATCTTAATAAATGGTTGGGTTTGAATTTGCTAACAGCTGAAGATGACCAGAGCCTACAACAGCCAAAACATCATAAACATGGCAGTAAAGATGAGGACAATAGTTTGAACAATGTAAATAGTGTAAGTTTATCTGTTAGAGAAAATTGGACATTAATATTATTATGTATTAAAATTATTATATTTGAAATTCCAAAAGTTTCACTTGTATCAGAGAACTTTACAATTTCAAGAATAAATTTAATTTCTATCTAATTCAGAAGTAGCAAATTGTATACTTCACCGAAACAAGAATACCAAGTCATGAATTTGTAAGTATGAAAAACGCTTGTATACAGTCATAATTCTGGTTAATAGTATTCCAAGGAAACACTGGAACAAGCGATTAATAAAGAAACTGCTTATTCACTTGGAATGATAATGCAACAACAGCAAATACTGCAGTTAGGGGTGTGCATTGTGATGCAGTGGATATCAACTTGGAATGAAAGATTGGGGAGCTGAGTTCAAATTCAAGTTTAATTCCTTGCATTCACTTATGCACCCTTGGGGAAGGTATTAATCTGTCTCTTCCCTCCAGTTATGAGTTAAATAATAAAACAGATTGGGTTCTATAGCCTTGGCTGGCAACCAGTCTACTGCAGAAAGCAATGGCAACCTACTGTGGGATAATCTTCTGCCCAGTCAGTCATGTCTCTTTCGAGACATGATCGCCCCAAAGCGTGTATCACACAAGGAACTTAACTGAATGATTGTATCCTAAAAAAGTAGTGAACACTTATAATTCAAATTTTTATTATTTAAATTGTTCAGACTGTTTTCCTCATATTTAGTGTCATATTCAGTCAGTTAAAGTGCCATACGTGAAAAACGCTGGGCAATCATGTCTTGAAAGAGACATGACTGACTGGGCAGAAGATTATCCCGCAGTAGGTTGCCATTGCTTTCTGCGGTAGAATGGTTGCCAGCCAAGGCTATAGAACCCAATCTGTCCTGTTATTTAACCCATAACTGGAAGGAAGAAACGGATCAATACCTTTCCCAAGGGTATTTGCGCATAAGTGAATGCAATGAATTCAACTGGAATTCGAACTCGGCAAAAAGCCCAAAGCGTGTATCATGTATGGCACTTAACTGACTGAATGTAGTTAGTGTGGCAATGTTTGTGACTCTCTTAGAAACGTAATTTAACAGCTCCTGGTCCTATAAGCTGACATTCCTCTCATAGTAAATGGTAGAGTCTATGTTCAACAATTTAGTGTAGAGAAGGTCAGCTGTCTTTCTACACAATGAAAACTAGATTGAAGAGAGAACGTATAAAATATGCAATCTGAAAAAATAAAGCTTTCAAATCATTGTTGTCATAGATATAAACAAAGAAATCTTGTATAAATCAAAAATATTAAACAAGTGTATCTTATATAGAAACTTGAACATTAATATTGTCATTGCCTAATCAAATTATCAGTGTCCATACAAGCGAGTTTAAGTTGTTTTGTAACTTTCCCACTATCATAAGGTAGCTTCCTTGTCTTTACTTAAAACATTTTCATGGTAATTGTTTTAATGAGCTCTTCTCATTCGTACCTCAACCGCATGTATTTTAGAAAAACCAAATTAAACTTTGAATAATTATCAGTGATAAAATTGTATGTCCTATAAAAATGGTTATATACATATATATATACTAGTAATTCTGGTAATAGTATTTCATGGAAAACTCTGGAACAAGAGATTAGTGAAGAAGCGGTTTAATGACATGGATTAATAATATAGTAATAGCAAATATTACAGTTAATATGGCAATGTGTGTGACCCTCTTAGCAATTCACTTTATAACTCCTGGTTATATAAGCTGACATTCCTCTCAGAATAAATGGAAGAGCCTATGTTCAACATTTTAGTGTAGAGCAGGTCAGCCATCTTTCTAAATAATAAAAACTTACCCTTTAGCCCTTTGCATTATTAATTTTACTTACCACTGTATTATTTTTCAAGGGCTCTCAATTGCAGTATCCTTAGTGTTAATTTCACTTAAAGTGGTTTTCTGTTGCTATAGCAGGGTATGACAACACAACTATGAAATTCAAACACTCTATTCTTTAGGAATTAGAGTCACCTTCAATGGCAGAATACACTTTTTGTACAGCAAATGAACTCACATAAAAAGTGATGAAGGTTAATATGTGACTTAGCTCTCACCCATTTTTACCATCTGATTTAGTCCCCACCTTCAACTAATCTTTTCTTTCTGGTGCCTTGCTCAATATACGCACAGTTTTTGTGCTTCTCTCGGTTACAGTGAGAAGAAAATCTAAGTCACTTAAATAATTTAGTTACATTTGAATACTTTATCTATATTTAAGTAACTAGATAATTTGTTCATATTTAAATAAACAATTTAATGCTACAACAATAACAAAACCAATTATTAATATTTGCACTTTTGGAGTACTTTTTCGAAACTGACTTTCAAAGACATCATCCTTTTGATTAGCTCTGAATTAGGCAGCCATAAATAAATAACCCAGATCTGGCAGAACAGATAACATGCCAACAGGAAAGCATTTAAGAAAGGACAATTTGCCAACTCCCTTATCCCAATTCTACAAATCAGTTATATTGGATAAATGAAGCCTACTTGCAGATATTAATTCTGGAGCTATTAAATGAGCAAACAAGTGAGTGACACCTGATGTAGACTGCAATTTTAAGTGAATAACTCCAAGAGATATAAACAATTAACCTGTCGCCATTGGCTTGGATTTTCATCATTGATTTTGGTTATGTTTCTTTTCTTAGAGGCAGACAAATTGCAGAAACGACGTATCTTAGCAGCAGACAAAAACAGACAGGTGAGGAGAGGTAGTGACTTACTGCAGAATATTTGAATAAGAAAAAGTTCATTTGAATTGACTGAATTGTGATTTGTTTTGTACACCAAGACCTACAGAGAACAGAAATAAAAAATAAAACAAAAGACATTTGTATATAAGACAATGGAGTAGATAGACTAAACTATCGCCCGGTTCACACTCCACCCACGTCTATTGAACAGGTGAAGAGGCTCATCCCTTGTACCCTGTTTAAGATGTAGTTTCCGGCTTTCTCTTTTCCAATCTTTTCACTTTTCTTTTTTTTTTTTTTTCAACTGGAGTAGATAGACTAAACTATCGCCCAGTTCACACTCCACCCACATCTATTGAACAGGTGAAGAGGCTCATCCCTTGTTCCCTGTTTAGGATGTGGTTTCCGGCTTTCTCTTTTCCAATCTTTTCACTTTTCTTTTTTTTTTACTTTTTTTTTTCAACTGGAGTAGATAGACTAAACTATTGCCCGGTTCATACTCCACCCACATCTATTGAACAGGTGAAGAGGCTCATCCCTTGTTCCCTGTTTAGGATGTGGTTTCTGACTTTCACTTTTCCAATCTTTTCACTCTTATGTAGCCCCTTGTGCACCAATGGTGTTACCGCCTTGCTTTGGGTGATATGATTAAAAAAAAAAACTACTTGAGACGAGGACATTTTTACACAAGTTCATATTGGGAGAATATTTTGTCAGCTGCTTCACAACAGTCCTTAGTAAGCCATTAAGATAAAGAAGAGCAAAGACAAAGGTTTTTTTCTAAGTTATTTCCTCCATCAATCTAGAACATCATCATCATTATCAGGATCATGATGATGATCATCATCATCAACAGCAACCTCAAGACTGGCTGTTGTTACAGGGTCACTGTGCAGCTGTGCATCTGAACAACTTCTGCCCTTGTCTCATTTTAATCAATATATTTACCAAAATTAATCAAAATTATCTTGAAATACTAAATAGTAAATTTATTTAATAAAATCACTGTTATGGTTTATAAAATGGCTAGTGTTCTAAAAATAGAAAAAAGATAGACACACTGATACCAAGAATTCAAAATTGGGCAGCAAAATAAGGAACCATTTCTTTTGGTAAGAGTAGGAGTAAGAAGTAGGAGTTAAGGACAGTAGTTTTGTGAAGGATATTTGAAAAAAGGAAAGACACTAGTCAGTTGACCACTAGAGTCCAGAAAGGATAGGCTCGTTTACTACTAACATCCTACAGTGAAGAGAATTTAGCTAGTCTGCTCCTGTATCCACGCAAAATTTAAAGGTTGTAACTTGATGCAAAAACCTAAAGTTTTATACCAAAAATAAAGATCATTAATTCAAGTTTGTGTTATCTTCTAATTATACCAAAATGAAGCAACACAACATCACCATCAGCTTTAACCACAGACAAACTTAGAAACTTTCTGCACCTCTTTTGATCGGTTTCCATATCTGGTCGGGCACCCCTGCAATTAATCTCAGAGTTCTCAGGCTCTAGAGGAGAATCTGTAACATGATTGGTCCCAACCTGGCAGCTTGAGTTCATCCACTTTCTCACCAGTTAGATGCGGCTTCCCTCTGTCTCTTCTACAAATATTTTCATGGCTTCTGCTCTGATAAGCTTAGCTCATTGATACCCACTCCATAAGAACTATACTAAAGCAACCAGACTGACAACAAAAGTCGCACCCTTTTACAGTTAGATCAATCAAATGTAGCCGCCACTTCTACTCCATCAACTTTCTTTCTTGCACTTCTCGCCTGTGGAACTCCCTTCCATATACTTGCTTCTCTGATGGCTACAATCTCCAAGAATTTAAATGCAATGTCAATTCCCATCTCTTTTCCACTTGACTCTAGTCGTTCTCTTGTCCTTTCTCCATCACCTCATGTATTTTTTCTTTCTCACTCTACCCTCGCAACTGTCTTCACACTGGTATTCCCATCCTTCACTTGCCCTTTCTACAACACCCTTGTAACTGGTTTGTCTTTCTCTTCACTCTCCTCCTGCCTAAACTTTCTCTCTTCTCTTATGTAGCCCCCAGTGCACCAGTGGTGGTACTGCCTTGCTTGGGGTGAAATGATTAAAAGAAAACAAAAAAAAGTTGGTGAATGCTACCCTAATCCTTGCTTTCAGTTCATCTTTGGTGTTACAAAGCGTTCTGTTAGTCTTTTGATCAACTGCATCTGACAAATATAATCAAGGGGGTTGCATTCTATGCAGTTAGCCAGATGTAAGGAGTAATGGGATCGCAGAAATTTTCAGACAGCCATGACTGGGTTCTCCTGTTTGTGTGGCATGGTGCAGAGTCCTGTTGCTAGACATAGGGCCAGACAGCAGCCACTCTCTTAACACAGAGTAGCACTACCTCCAAACGATGTTGACTGGATATATCATGCATGCCAATGTCCAAAGTATCTGTGAATAATCTTCCAATTCACTCAGTGACATCAACTTTCCATTTTCTTTTCTACATCGTCTTCTTTTAAGGCATATGGCTATATCATATTGAAAAATCAGTTCTCATTCAATCACCAAAGTTAAGCAATATTAATCATGGTCAGCGAGCCGAGTTCTAATTCCAGTTCGGTTAGTTATATTACTTAAACACAAATAACTTCAAGAAAGTATGAATCCACCTCTTCTTCCTAAGAATTAATTAAGAGGAAATGTATCAGTAAATTGTTATTATACCTAAAAATTCTTGCAATGTAAAACTATTTAAAAAAAAACATTTTTTATTCTTTTTATTAGATAAGAATTGACAATGATTATTATCAATTTTTGTTAGGATTTACTTTCATTTTCAATTTTTATTATATAAAGCCTTGGAAGATTTTCTCTTCTGTCCATTACATGGCAAATGGCATTGATGTTTGCTTCCTCATCGCAATCTGAGTGTTCTGTCTCATGCTAAAGAATTTATATTGGTTTTCGTCATGTGATCAGCTTGGAAATCAGTTGGCATGAACTCTTGTTTTCATGAATGTGCAGGGGAAAAAAATGAAAGGAAAAATGTTTACTATTGACCAATCAGAAAACTTTTTTGACAAGTGATCCACTTTTTAATGGGTTTATATTCAGTTTGTTATATTTCTTAATTATTAACATTCACGGTGGGTAAAATGTCACCACAATGTAAAAATTGTTGTTTATTTTTATTTTTGAGTGGAGCTCCACAACATAAACAGCTTCAGATAAAATCTGAAGTGATTCTGTTTTTCAGATGTTAATTGTTAGATAGCTACAAAGTTTCTGCTTGACTTATAAAAGAACTAGCAGTATAGCCTGGCATTGCTCAGGTGTAATGAAAACTTTAAAACTAAGCCATGGTCCTGGAGCTCAGACTCTTTAGATGTTGGCACGAAAGACTAAAAAGCAATAGTTGTTTCCAACTAAAGCAAAACTGTACACTGAAAGAAAAATGAATGGATTTAAGTCAAATTTTGATTTCTTGGTATTGATATCAAATAATTGTTTTTGTCATAAACTGAATTTTGAAAACTAAATAAGTCCTCTGAGTAAATGGTATCATGGCTGAGACTAAGAACTACACTTATACCTACTTAGAGCCAAACCTGAAGCAAAAACTAAAATAAAAGGGCTGAAAAAAATACAGGCATACAGGCAGATAAACAGACACACACACAAACATTTTGGCTTTTATATATATATATATATATATATATATATATATATATATATATGTATATTATCAATTTTCTGAATTATTGTAAGAACTGCAACCTTGAAACTTCTAAACTTCTGAATATTGTTTCTTATGTCTTTGTCTATGAGTCTATCAAATTTGATTAAAATTGGACCACTCCTTCTATGACCTGATTTTTTCGATTAACGATTTTCAATATTTATCAGGGTTACCTTGACACAAAACCTAGCTAAGTACACTCTCAGATGGTTATAGTACAATTGTGTAAATTTTCAAGAAAATCGGTTCAGTCGTTTCGAAATCTGTAGGTAACGGATACACACAGACAAAGTTTCATTTATAAATAAGTTTAGATCAGATTTAGATTAGATGAGAAGATGCTTGACATTTTCCTAACTCATTTTTATAATAATTTTACCCCAAGTAAGGCAATAAAGCCACTAAGACACATGAAGGTTTACTGAGTGTGAGAGAATATGAGAACAAGAAAACATTAAGGAAAGAATACAATATAATGACTGACATCACATTTATATTTTTTTGAAGATGAAAATTGGCTGAAAAGCAAGAGTCCGGATGTGAGTTCAAGTGCGAGAGAAAAAAGTATTAACATAGAGCTTATAGGTACATCTAGCCATTTCAGTTGTCAAGTGATGAGACACAGCTGCAAATCTGGTACTGCCCTTAAATTCATGAAGCTGAAGCACCATAGAAGAATGTTTACCATGAAAATATTTATAGAAAAGACAGAGAAAAGCTTTGTTATAGCGATGGGGAAGTGACTGAGCTGAGATGCCGCATCAGAACTAATAACATTGCAGATTCTTCTTTGGTTTTCATCAAGAATCTCTAAATACATAGTACCAGAGCAGATGTGACAAAAATGTGAAAGAGGAAATGGAAAAAGAGAGAGTGAGAGAGAGGAGCGGAAATAAACTTGTTTCAGTTTGATAAAAGACCAAAAATGAGGAAAAGAAAGAAAAAATGGAAAAAGGGAGAGAGAGAAAACAGAATAAGAAAGATGAAGGGATAAATGAAAAATATAGCAAATATGGAAAGAGAAAGAAAGAGAAAATGGGAAAAGAAGCAGAAAAAGAAAATGAAAATGAAAAAAGAAAGAGAAAGAGAACAATGTAAAATATAGAAAATAGGAAAAAAGGAGAGAAAGAGAAAATTGGAAAAGAAAGAGAAAATAAAAAAGAGAAAATAAAAAAGAGAAAAGAACAAGGGAAAAATTCAGAGAAAATATGAAAGAGGAAATGGAAAGAGAGAGAGAGAGAGAGAGAGAGTGGGGGAAATAAAAATGGAACTAAAAAGATATAGAAAGAATAAATGGAAGGGAAAAGTCAGAGTAAGTGGGAGAAAGGGAAAAGATAACAGAGAGAAAGTGAGAAAGAGGAATGGGAACAGATGTGGTGGCGGGGAATGAATTTTTCTAAACATTGATGTACACTAGTTTTCTAACTGAAGAGATTTTCTGCATCAAGGCTTATTGGAGCTTTTTATATGAAAAGAGAAAGAGAGGGAAAGAAAGACAGAAACAGAGATCATATGTTTGTAGACTGCTGGAAAAAAATAGAAAATTCTTTTAAGTCAGCCGTGGGCAAATGAGTTGTCTAAAGTTAAACCTGTTACTAGATGGTGCCAGTGGTTTCTTTTGGGAAAGATATATATATGTGTGTGTATATATATATATATATATATATATCTTTCCCAAAAGACAAGAAGGGTGTGTGTAAATGTTTAAGGTTGATTGAGTCAGGAATTTTCACTTGACAGCACACAATTGTCTCATGAAAAGATTGAAACTTATTTGGAGGCAGGTAGAGAATAGTCTGTATGTCTGGTTTGATAAATGGTGATATCGTTCTGGGAGGTCACTTAGAAATGGGATCAATCTGAAAGATTTCTTTTTATTTATTGATTAGAAATGAGTAGTAAGGTAGGAAAAATGATAAATTGAACTTAGTAAGAAATAATTTTATAAAAAATTGTGAACTGAATTTTGGGCAAGAAAGAGGTTTCAGAATTTGTGAAACTGAACTTAGGTGCAAAAATTTTTTATAAAGTTGCAAATTAAACTCTATGTAAGAAATTGACTCAAGAGGAATCAAAATAGTTTTAAAAATTATGAATTAATCTTTGGTTTGAAATAGTTTAAATCTCATTCGATCTGTATCTAAAACTGTATGTAAGAAATGCTTTTTAAAAATTGCTATATTTGGGTAAGAAATAGATTTTAACAACTGTGAATTGAGTTTTGAATAAGAAATAATTTTTGGAAATTGGGAATTTGTTTTATTAGGTTGTCACACATGAAATGACGCACTTTATAGGAAATAAATAAAATGCTTCTGAAATATTAAATAACTAATTTGTTAGGTTGTCACACATGAAATGACGCACATTCTTCTTCTTCTTCTATGTGCCTTGTCCCTTCAGGACGTAGGCGATCATGGATCTCCACGTCTCCCTATCCCTTGTGGCTCTTAGTATGTTTGCTCCTGTTGCTCCTGGCAACCCCCGTTCCGTCATCCACCTGATCAGACCCTGCAAATATGTTATCTGTTGCCTTCCTCTGTCTCTCCTTCCTTCTATCTGTCCAGTCAGTATCAGGTTCTCCAGGCTCTCCTTCCTCATTGCATGTCCCAGGAACTTCAGTTGTCTCCTCCTGATGCTCAGCATCAATTTCCTTTTTGTTGCCATTCTTTCTAACACTTCGTCGTTGCTTGTATGCTCAGTCCATGATATCCGTAGCATCCTTCTGTAGAACCACATTTCGGCCACTTCCAGTTTTGTCCTCATTTTTGATGATATTGTCCAGCATTCACAGCCGTATTGAAGAACTGACATCACATAGCAGTCTAGCACTCTTTTCTTTGTTTCTATTGAGATTTTCCTGTGTGTTAGTATTTTGCTCATCTTCTGGAACGTGTCCTTTGCCATGCCAATTCACATTCGGATCTCCGTGTCGCACTTTCCATCTCCTGTTAGAACACTTCCTAGGTACTTAAATTCTTGGACTTGTTTGATTCTGTTATCCCCCACCTGTATTTGGCATTTTGGGTTGTATGTTGCTGATGACCATGCACTCAGTTTTAAATAAATAAAATGCTTCTTAAATGTTAAATAACTAATTTATTCAGTTGAAATAGGCAGCATGTTGATCAATGACTGTTTTCCAACAGATCTCTAAATTCTTGAAAAATACTCAACCTTTGATCTGATCAACAGTTCAAATGCTTTGATTACCTCTTCTTTATTGAACAATGTTTTATTGCTTATGAAAAGCTTGAAATACTTAAATAAGTGATACTGCTGCCATTTATGGTCAGGTGCCCCTGCCGTTCTCCTCAGTGTTCTTGACAGGCTCCAAAGCAGAGTCTGTAATGTGATAGGTACTGATCTGGCGGCTCGACTGCAGCCACTTTCTCATCGTCGAAATGTGGCCTCCCTTTGTCTGTTCTATAAATACTTTCATGGCTTCTGCTCAGATGAACTTAAGTCACTGATGCCTCCTCAACAGGTGTTTACTCATGCAACCAGACTGGCAACTGAGTCCCACCCATTCACAGTCAGGTTAGCCAAATGCAGACGACAATTCTACCCTGGCAGCTTCTTCTCTCGCACTTCCCGCCTGTGGAACTCACTCCAGTATTCTTGCTTTCCTGACGGCTACAACCTCCAGAAATTTAAATGCAAAGTCAATACTCATCTACTAACCACTTGACTCTAGCTCTCTCCCCTCCCCTGTATAACCTTCCCTTTCTCTCCACCTATGTATCTGTCACTGCACCTGCTTTCTCAGCTTTCTATTATTCCTTTCTAACTAGCTTGTACTCCTCACTCTTTTCTAATTATATCTTTTTACTTTTATGTAGCCCCCTGCACATCAGTGGCGTTTCCGCCTTGCTCGGGATGAAATGATTAAAAAAAAAAAAATCAGTAGGAGAGATATCAGGTGAATATGGAGGATGAGGTAAAATTTCATAATTCAGGCTTTGCAAGTTTTGGACAGTTGATTGAGAAGCATGCAGCCGGGCGTTGTCATGCAGTAAAATTGGGCCATCTCTATTCAAAAGTCGCAGATGTTTTTTTTTTCAATTTTTCTTCTATGAACTCCATTTCTTCACAATATGAGGTTGCTGCTATTGTTTTTCCTTGAGGCAAGAATGAATAATGAATAACACCTTTGAATGAAACTCTATAGTAAACATTAACTGCTTAAGGTGTAGGTTTTTAGGTATTGTTTTGGTGATTCACTTGCATCTAACCACTGGCCTGCTCTCTTACTGCTGTTGAATGAGTATCCATTTATTATAGCATGTAATAATTCGATTAAAAAAATGGTTCTTTTTTCCAGTTTATACTCATACTTGACATTGTTTCATTGTAATCATTTTCATTGGGTTTATCAGTAGCAATATATTTAAAGAAAATTATCAGAAATGTAAAAGAATCAGAAATAAGTTATTTTTTTCTTATATACAATAATATATAATAATATAATATATATAATAATAATAATATATTAATAATAAAAATATAATAATATAATATATAATAATAATAATAATAATAATAATATTATATATATAATATATATATTATATATATCTTACTTCCTTAAACCACTGGATCAACAACCAATGAAAAAATGTGTCATTTTATGTGCGACAAGATGTGCATTGTGATGCAGTGGATATTGACACAGAACAACAAATTGGGAAGCTGAGTTTGAACTCCAGTTGAATTCCTTGCATTTACTTATGCACAAATACCCTTAGGGAAGGTATTAATCCATCTCTTCCCTCCAGTTATGGTTAAATAATAAGAAGGATTGGGTTTTATGGCCTTGGCTGGCAACCAGTCTACCATAGAAAGCAATGGCAACCTACTGTGGGATAATCTTCTGCTCAGTCAGTCATGTCTCTAAAGGGTGTATCATGTATGGCACTTAAATGACATGTGTGACAACTTAATATAAACATCTCAATCTCCTTTAAGTTATTTATCTTTCACTCGATTTTCCCATTTTTTTCCTCTTCCATTTCTTTGTTTTGTCTTCTCCTCTTTTTCTTTCTTTCTTCCTTCATTTTCTTGGCCTCCCTTTTCTTTATTACACCCGGCCACGCATGTCATATAGAAGCCAGCATTCTGTGCTTTACTTCCAATTCTTTTTCTTATTCTTTCTTTCTTTTTGATCTGCCCTCACTCATTCTCGTTCTTTCTCCTCTTTTGACTCATCTTCCCTTCACTTCTTTTTCTCTTCTTTTAATTTTTACCTTTATGAATAACAATACATTGAAAGAAAAATTACATGGAAAGAAAAAGAGTCAGGAATAAGTCAAAATTTTATGATAAGTAGGTTACTTTGTTAGACAACCGGATCAACAACCAACCAAAGAATGCATCATGTTATGTGTGATGACCTAACAGGTTTAAAAATTGTAAGTTGAAGTTTATGTAAGAAACACATTTAAAAAATACAGTCAGGATGAGTTTAAAGCCAAATAATCGTTCAAGGCACAAGGCCTCCTGAGAGAACACCCATTCGTCATTGACTGTTGATAGTTCAGGGTCCAATCAGTGATGAAGGAATATAACTAGTTTAGTTTTCTAAGAATTGAATATGGCCAGCCAGTTTTTTCCTCCTCTTAGACATTAGATTGAATGACATATCAGCTGCCAATCTCTAGTTATTTTAAGATTGGAGGTGCAACCATATCCTGTTGTATCATCATCATAGATATTTTTTTTAATCATATCACCCCGAGCAAGGCGGTAATGCTACTGATGTGCAGGGGGCTACGTAAGAGTGAAAAGATTTGGAAAAGAGAAAGCTGGAAACCACATCCTAAACAGGGAACAAAGGATGAGCCTCTACACCTGTACAATAGATGTGGGTGGAGTGTGAATTGGGCGATAGTTTAGTCTATCTACTCCAATCCACAAATTATTAAAGTATAGATCATTTCTTCTTCTTATGTGTGCCATGTCCCTTCAGGACGTAAGCAATCACGGATTTTCATGTTTTCCTATCCCAGGTGACACTTAGCACATTTTCTCCTGTTACACCACCCAAACCCTGCTCTACCATCCACCTGCTCAGGCTCATCAAGTATGTTATCCACTGCTTCCCCTGTCTCTTTTTCTCTCTGTCTGACCTGTGAATATCAGATTTTCCAAACCCTCCTTCCTCATTGCAAGTCCCAAGAACTTCAGCTGTCTCTTCCTGATGCTTAGTATTAATAAAATTTAATTTTTAATATAATAATTGTATAAGTACATACTAGCTGAACCCATGAAAAAATTGCTCACATGCTCAATCAATGATATTCGCAGCATCCTTCTGTGAAACCACATTTCAGTTACTTCAAGTTTTTCCTTCATCTTTGATGATATTGTCCAGCATTCACTGCCATATTAAAGGACAGACATCACATAGCAATCTAGTACTCTCTTGTTTGTTTCTAGCAAAATTTTCCTGTCTCTTAATACTCTGCTCAGCTTCTGGAATGCGTTCTTGGCCAGGCCAATTTGCCTTCAGATTTCAGTGTTGCACTTTCCATCTTTCGTAAGAGCACTTCCCAAGTACTTAAATTTATGTACTTGCTTGACTTTAGTATGCTCATCCTGTAACCAGCATTTTGGGTTTCTCCGTTTGCTGATGACTATACATTCGGTTTTCTTGTAATTTATTTGTAGTCCTTTCTTTTAATTTTCTTCATCTTCCTTTAAAGATAGTTGGAATGAGAAGCAACCCCTGGTATAATGCCTGCATTGATTGCCAGGGCCTCGGTGGACTGGCCGTTAACAACTACCTTAAGTGACCTGCCCATTAGAAAGGACTTTGTTACTGAGAAGACTCTTCCATACTTTGTACCACATCTTGTCAAAGGCCTTTGAAATTTATAATATTATGCTCCTTGAGACACATTTGTTGTTGTGTGGTGAATAAGAAAATTAAAAATAACTCTTTTCTTATCACTGTTTACAAATTTTACAATCCAGTGTGAATCTAATAGGAAAAAGGGTTGACCCTGTACTGAAGGAAAAAGATGAAGCCAAATTTCACAATTCGATGTTAATTATTTTCTAACCAATGAAAGGGAGCAATTCACAAAACTGAAAGACATTAACAAGCCTTTGTGAAAAAAGTCCTTTGATATATATATATATATATATATATATAGAGAGAGAGAGAGAGAGAGAGAGAGAGAAAGTGGAATCAGTCAGATGGAAGCAGTGATCAGATAAGACATTGCCACAATGTAAGGGAGAAATTTTAAGTCACTGAATCAGACATATCTTGTCGACATACATCCGTTCTCCTTTCCTTTCTTGCGTGCTATTTTTCCTTTATCTCTTCTTTTTCATCTTCACCATTCTCACTGTCAACAAAGAAGACAATAACAATAAGACACTTCAACTGACTTCTAAAAATGAACATTGATAAGTACAATTTCCCTTTATTGCTTTACATTTCTTTTCATTTTCTCGTCCACAAAAAAAAAAGAAAGGAACATAGACTTTATTCTTACGCTGTTAATCTTTTTTGCAGACACACATTTCACGGCAACTATGAACTCTGAATTCATTTAACTTCAACCTACACCTTCTTTTTGAATATTTACACAGTTATTAATTTCACTCGCTACAAGTTGATGTTATTCTGTTCTGTAAATAAATTTCTATTTAAACATACAAACAAAACACTTACATTTTTACATACATTACATAATCATTTCACCCTAAGCAAGGCAGTTTTACTGCCACTGATGTGCAGGGGGTACATAAGAGGAGAGTGATGAGAAAGAAGAAGAAGTTATAGGGGGTGTCAGAGAATGGGTAAGAGAAGAATGAGAACACCCATGTGAAGAGAACTGATCAGAGTAGAGTGGACGGGGAAAAGAACATGAAGGAAAGGATGCGAGTCAGAGAGATAAGAGATGACAGCTGACGTTACATTTAAATTCTTGGAGATTGTAGCTGTCAGGTAAGCAAGTATATGAAAGGGAATTCCACAGGTGGGAAGTACAAGAAAAGAAGTTGATAAATTAGAGGTTGCGGTTACATTTGATTGGTTTCACTGTAAAAGGGTGGGACCTATTTGCTAGTCTAGTAGCTCAAGCAAATCCATGCAGAGGGGGCACCAGGGAGGTTAGCTCATCAAAGCAAAAGCCATGAAAGTATTTATAGAAGAGACAGAGGAAAGCCACATTATGCTGGTGAGAAAGTAACTGCAACTTAGTTACCAAATCAGGACAGATCACATTGCAGATCCTCCATTGGATTTTGTCAAGAACACTGAAGTAAATAGCAAGAGCACCTGACTAGATGTGACAGCAGTATTCAATACATGAGCGGATGGTAAATTTATATATGTGC
Source organism: Ascarosepion bandense (assembly GCA_037127315.1). Classification (NCBI taxonomy): domain Eukaryota; kingdom Metazoa; phylum Mollusca; class Cephalopoda; order Sepiida; family Sepiidae; genus Ascarosepion; species Ascarosepion bandense. Next base: position 681,428 of record JBBBDQ010001816.1, read on the forward strand.
AGGATAGATTCAGATGGGAAAAACTTCCTAACCCTACACAAGGAACCGACCTTCCTAGCAGGGGATTTAGCTATGGATTTGATGTAGTCATTCCACTCGAGGTCTGCTGAGAGAGTTAGATGGAGAAGGCACAGAGTTTTGCTTTCACGGAGACTAGCCTGATCCATGATAATGGCGGGGTAGGAGCGATTGTCTATGAAAGTTAACAGCTTTCAACCTTCTGATCTGGAGTAAATTGCAGGGTGTTTAAGTATGTTTGGTGCAAGGCCAATTTAATAAACATGCTCGAGTTCCATACTTCACTCTAGTGGCTCACTGATTCTGTAAGTAATGGTAGTCAGGACATTGGCAGTGAATCATCGTACTTGTCGCTCAAGCTGTTGTTCCTACTTAGGTGATCAACAACCTTCTTGTTGATTATAGCCTCAAGAAAAGTGTGTTAATGGCACTAAGGAAACTGATGGGTCTATACTGACAGGAAGATGAGTGCTCACCGTCGTTCTTGAAAATGAGGCATACATTTCAGAACTTATAGCAGTGTTATCAAAATTCTTTTCTTTTGTCACTGTCACACTGGCGGTGTTCCTTCGAGCAAATCTCTGGTGTAAATAAATGCTGGCTTTTATGGCATTCAGCAAGGTTTCTACACAAGCTGTTTTGGCCATATTGCAAGCTATGTTGAAGGAAAAGTTTGATATCAAACTTATTTCAGAAATTGACGACTCAGCGCCGAGGCCAAACGAATGGATCTCATTAGCAAGATCTCATTAGCAAGATATAAGAAGTGAAGCAGCCAGAACATGTGATTCTTCTAAGACTGTCTAGTCAGGTTTTTGCTGCATATCAGCATAATGAACACTATGAACACACAAAGTATTTGTCTATATTTCTGACATGAGGGAATATTTACACTATTTACATTATTCAGACTATTATTATCATCTTCATTGCCATTTTACAAAATTTTGGCTGTTGTATGCTCCGGCCTTTTTCAGGTGCTAGGAATTTTGAATTGATCTTTGTTGTTTTTATCACAACGTTGGAGTCATTGTGTTCACCAACCTTCCTCAGATGAGTAGTGTTAGGGCGCCGCTCCTATTTGACTACTAATGGACTGTTTCCATTGCTATATATAGCAATGGTGGATTCTCTACAGAGAGAGTCGTACAGAGTCGTACGGAGTCGTACAGAGTCACTTGAGAGTCAGTGAAGAGTTAGTCACACTTCCAGTGGCGTACCGGAAGTAATCATGTATACACACGTCTTACGACGGATTGGACTCTTGTATCTTTTCTATTGTAAATATTACTAATCACTTCTGTACTTACTAACCGTCTTTCCGCGGAATACAACTTATATTCTGATTCTGTTGTTGAGTTATTCATTTATACTTGGCGACATAACAAGTAGCAATCTGGGTAGCCTGCAGCAGCAGCAGTCATCAAATTATGAGCAACTAAAACATGCAATTGCAGCCTAACAAGCCATGAATCTTAGATTTAAAACTTATTTTTATAATAATTTCACCCCAAGCAAAGCTGTCCTGCCACTGATGCACAGGGGCTACATGAGAGGAGAGTAAAAATCAAGGGGAACAAGACACATGTGGTGTCGAAAAATGGATAAGGATGAGAACACTGGTGTGCAGGGGGTGACGTGAGAGTAGAGTGAAAAGGAAGAAGAACAAGATACAGGAATAATCAGGAAAAGCATGAGAGAAATATGGGAATCAAGGAGATAAAAGATGATAACTGACATTGCACTTAAACTCTTGGAGATTGTATCTATCAGGGAAGCAAGTATACCAAAGAGAGTTCCACAAGCTGGAAGTGCAAGAAAAGAAACTGAAGAGTAGAAGTGATAGCCACATTTGACTGTTTTGACTGTAAAAGGTGGGACCTAGTTGCCAGTCTAGTAGCTTGTATAAATTCATGTAGAATGGGCACTAGGGATATATGCTTGTTGAAGCAGAAGCTGTGAAAATATATGTAAAAAAGACAGAAGTTAGCCACATCTTATTGGTGAGAAAGTAAAGTCATTGCAGTTGAGCAGCAAAATCGGGATCGACTACATTGCAGATCATCTTTTGAACTTTATCAAAAATCCCAAGATGAATAGAATGGGTGCCCAACTAGATATGGCAACAGTATTCAATGTATGGACAGATGGTAGATTTCTATAAGTGCAAGATGTATTTTTTTTTTTTTTTTAATCATGTCACCCCAAGCAAGGCATTCCACTGCCACTATAGCGCAGGGGGTTACACAGGGCGATAGACGAGTTAGGATGTACATAGGGGGAGAGTTGGAGAGAATGGGAGGTTTAGTGTGTTAGGAGGTGTCTATTGACCTTACATTTAAACTCCTGGAGGTTATAGCCGTCTGGGAAGCAAGCATGCAGAAGGGAATTCCACAGGCGGGAAGTGCGAGAAAAGAAGCTGTTGGAGTAGAAATTGTGGTTACATTTCATTGGTTTCACTGTAAAAGGGTAGGACCTAGTTGCCAATCTAGTATCTCATGCAAACTCCCACCTAGGGGGCACCAGTGATTTAATTTCATCAGAGCAGAAGCCATGAAAGTATTTATAGAAGAGGCACAGGGAAGCCACATCACGCAGGTAAGAGAGTGACTGCAGGCAGTCGGCTAAGTTGGTATTAATCACGTTACAGATTCTTTGCTGTATTTTATCAAGAAGCCCGAGGAGAATAGCAGGGGCACCCAACCAGATGTGGCAACAGCATTCAAAACACGGGCAGATGGTAGATCTGTGTAAGTGCAGGATAGATTCAGGTGGAAAGAATTTCCAGGCCCTTCACAGAGAGCCAACTTCCATAGTAGTGGATTTAGCAATGGATTCAATGTAGTCATTCCACTTGAGGTCCGCTGATAGTGTCAGGTCAAGCAGGCATAGTGTTTTACTCTCTGGGAGGCATGCCTGTTCCATGCTAATGGGAGGGAGGTGCGGTCATCTGTGGTGATTAATTGACAGCAGCTTCGTTTTGGAAGAATTGAATTTTACTAGCCATTTCCTGCCCCAATCCACCACGGATTGGAGGTCATTTTCAAGCTCAGCTGCGAGGTTCACCTTATCATCAGCACCAGATTTTTGATCGAGACGAGCGTATACTGTAGTATCATCGGCGTACATGCCTACTTGTGATCTTATGGAATTGGGGAGATAAGAAAAACTTCCTGGCCCGACACGATGACACGACCACCTTCCTAGTTTTGGCTATTGGTGACATAGGGGTTCTAAGTTCAATTCTAAGTTAAATAAATGATTACCCAGATTGATATACACCTGAGGAAGACCGAAGAGCACAATGACTGAAATGTTGTGATAAAAACAACTAAACTGAGGACAGTAGTCTGCATATAAATAGTGTCAAGTTTAGAGAATGAAGATTTCTTTTCTATTTTAGACAGAGATAAAGGAAGAAAAGATGGATTCATGCCTTTCATGGTCACAGTAGTAGTGAAAGTCAATGCAACAGTAAACTGAACTCAGCTTGGTGACTTCACAAACCCTCTATATGGTTTTGAATTAAGAATAGTCCTTCTCTTAGACAGGCTGCCAACCAAGGGTGATTAATAGAAATTTCTTGTTCATTTACCACAGAGCTAAAGCAAGAAAGTTATGGATTCATGCATTTTCAAGGCTGTAATCTGAATTACACTACCCTCACAAAATGTATATGGGGTGCAGAGTGGGGAATAATAATGATGATATTAATAATCTATGTAAAATGTGTGTGATCTTAAGATTTTTTTTTTTTTTTACAAAATATGAACAGTGGAAGATGTTATGAAGATATTTCTGATCTTAAGTTTCTGATTGGAACCTGGAAGGAAGTATATATATATAGAACCCAAAGAAATAATAATAATAAATTAAAACATTAGAGTTTTATGTTAAGGAAAATTAATGATAAAAATGGGTGTGTTAAAACATGGGGGAGGATATTGTAACTTCACTGTTGAGTCTAGATGAATATAGAACAAAGTAACCACCCTTGCATAGGAAGCTGTGAAAATTCAAGATTCACACCAGTTCTGAGAGATCACACAATCATTCTTGCTGAATGCAGCCTATGAAAGGCCCCAGAGAATATTATGAGAGCAGCTAGCTTACAAAAGATGCAACCTTATACAGGGATGTGTGCTACAATCCAGACTAACTTTAACTTGGCATAAAATGACAACAATATTAAATATATCATTTTTTTTTTGTTTCAGATTTGTGTGACAACAATCTGTTGAATTAAGAACAAATTAAGCAAAATGTCCAGTGAACTCGAATGCCGTACTGCAATTATTATGGCCCTACGTTGTGCCCACATACCCAAAGAGATTGTTGAATTTCTTAATTTTCCAAAATCGACTGTGTAAAACATTGCCAAGACCTTTAAAGAGTCTGGTGAGGCTGGAAGTAAGTCCCTGATTTCTCAGAGAAAAACACAGGACTGAGCCGAGGTTTGCAAGAGGAACAAGGACTTCCTGGAGCAGCTTCAGGTCTTTAAGGTCGAACCATGACAAAGGAGGTCTACCTGGATGTCATGAAGAATGTTGTGAAGTCATGGATTGTTCAGGTAGCTGCAGGAAAGCTATGGCTCTTCTAACAGGATGGAGCTCCTGCTCATGCATTTAATTTGGTCCAGGCTTGGTGTGACGAGAATCTGGACATGTTCTGGTCAAAGGTGTTCTGGCCCCTGAGTAGCCCAGACCTGAATCCTTGTGACTATTATCTATGGGGTGTACTTGTGAGACAATCCAACAAACGTGCACACTCCACCCACGTCTATTGAACAGGTGAAGAGGCCCATCCCTTGTTTCCTGTTTAGGTTGTGATTTCCGGTTTTTCTCTTTTCCAATCTTTTCACTCTTTTTTTATTTTATTTATTTTATTTTATTTTTCAATTGGAGTAGATAGACTAAACTATCGCCCGGTTCACACTCTACCCACGTCTATTGAACAGGTGAAGAGGCTCATCCCTTGTTTCCTGTTTACGATGTGGTTTCTGGTTTTTCTCTTTTCCAATCTTTTCACTCTTACATAGCCCCCTGCGCATCAGTGGCATTTTTACCTTGCTTGGGGTGATATGATTAAAAAAAAATACTTTCGACTTGTTCAGGGAGCAGGTGACCAATGCCTGTAGCAGGTTTCAGCCTCATGTGGAAGATGTGATTGAAACTGGAGAGGGCTGGATTGAATAATATGGTAGAGGAGAAATCAGACAACAATATTATAAAGCAATTTGTTATGTAAATATTTGTTATTCTGAATAAACACAATTTTTCTTTTAGTATATGTTTTTCCAGATTGTAGTGCATATCCCTGTATACTATACTACTGATAGACAAAGTGTGTAACCAACCCCAGAGAAAATCAAGGGACTTTCACCAATAAAATGACAGACTTTAATTAATTAAGTTTCCATCTAAACCGTATAGATGCAAGTGTTTTGTTAATTAATGCTAAAAAAACACAAAATCATACCATTCGAAAAATAAAACATGATTTTGAAATTTTTTAGTTTCTTGCTTTGGTTGGTTGGTTGGTTGGTTGGTTGGTTGGTTGGTTCATTTAATCAGCATATCAACCTTCATTAGGTCATTTAATGCTGAAAACTGTTTTGATTTGTTTTATTTAGTTTATTTATTTTATTGTTTTTGTTTGTTTATATTTTTTTGGTGGAGGGAATTGTTTGTCTTCAAAAATGTTTTGTTGGTAATATATTTTTCAATTAAAAAGTTTGTTGGTAATATATTTTCCATTCAAAAAATTTTTGTTGATAATATATTTTTCATTCAAAAAAGTTTTGTTGGTAATATATTTTTCATTGAATAAAGTTTTGTTGGTAATATATTTTTTATTCAAAAATGTTTTGTTGGTTATATATTTTTCATTGAATAAAGTTTTGTTGGTAATATATTTTTTATTCAAAAATGTTTTGTTGGTTATATATTTTTCATTGAATAAAGTTTTGTTGGTAATATATTTTTCATTCAAAAATGTTTTGTTGGTGAATACCTTCATAGCATTTTGACCCTGGTTTGGGGGTTAACTATTTACCCATAGCTGGGACCCTAACAGGTGCTATCACTCCGGGTCAGAGTGGACGTGGGAACAACAGCAATTAAGAGGTGGTTCCATGCTCCTCACAACCTCCCAAACAGAGGCCTTGCTGCCAGATGCAGTTTACGGTCCTACCCAGGACCTTCTTGCTTTGAGGTAGAATTCATTTTGTTAACTGCAAATATAATATTAATAAGACTGGCATCTATCAACAATAAATACACAAATATCTAAGTTAAATAAAAAAGAATTACACCATTCACTATTGTCCTCATTTTTACTGCTATGTTTATGATGTTTTGGCTGATCTTCTTCAGGTATTTCAACCCGAAACTTTATTATGATCACTGGGGTATATCATTCTCATTTCATGTACAATGCCACTTCTGGTAGCCATCAATTATCTGCTTATAACTTAACTCTTCTTAGTTATTTGTTAACCACTGCAGTAGCTTAGGATTGAACTCACAAATCTTTGAGTCAAGTCACTAGAACTAACTATATCCACTGGGCCATGTGTCTCTGAGCAAAATTAAGTTTTTTTTTTTTTTTTTTTTTTTTTAATCATATCACCCCGAGCAAGGCAGTAACGCCACTGATGCGCAGGGGGCTACGTAAGGGTAAAAAGAATGGAAAAGAGAAAGCCGAAAACCGCATCCTAAACAGGAAACAAGGGATGAGCCTCTTCACCTGTTCAATAGATGTGGGTGGAGTGTGAACCGGGCGATAGTTTAGTCTATCTACTCCAATTGAAAAAAAAAATAAAATAATAAAGGAAAAGAGTGAAAAGATTGGAAAAGAGAAAAGAGAAAACCGGAAACCGCATCCTAAACAGGAAACAAGGGATGAGCCTCTTCACCTGTTCAATAGATGTGGGTGGAGGTGAACCGGGCGATAGTTTAGTCTATCTACTCCAATTGAAAAAAAAAATAAAATAATAAAGGAAAAGAGTGAAAAGATTGGAAAAGAGAAAACCGGAAACCGCATCCTAAACAGGAAACAAGGGATGAGCCTCTTCACCTGTTCAATAGATGTGGGTGGAGTGTGAACCGGGCGATAGTTTAGTCTATCTACTCCAATTGAAAAAAAAATAAAATAATAAAGGAAAAGAGTGAAAAGATTGGAAAAGAGAAAACCAGAAACCGCATCCTAAACAGTAAACAAGGGATGAGCCTCTTCACCTGTTCAATAGATGTGGGTGGAGTGTGAACCGGGCGATAGTTTAGTCTATCTACTCCAATTGAAAAAAAAAATAAAATAATAAAGGAAAAGAGTGAAAAGATTGGAAAAGAGAAAACCGGAAACCGCATCCTAAACAGGAAACAAGGGATGAGCCTCTTCACCTGTTCAATAGATGTGGGTGGAGTGTGAACCGGGCGATAGTTTAGTCTATCTACTCCAATTGAAAAAAAAAATAAAATAATAAAGGAAAAGAGTGAAAAGATTGGAAAAGAGAAAACCGGAAACCGCATCCTAAACAGGAAACAAGGGATGAGCCTCTTCACCTGTTCAATAGATGTGGGTGGAGTGTGAACCAGCGATAGTTTAATCTATCTACTCCAATTAGTTTAATCTATCTACTCGGGAACCCCCTTCCTAAACTAGAAACAAGGCGATCAACTCTACTCCTGTCCAAAAGAAGGGGGTGGAGTGTGAGACCTGGCGATAGAAGGTACTATCTACTCCAATTAAAAAAAATAAATATAGGTCATTTAATGCTGAAAACTGTTTTGATTTGTTTTATTTAGTTTATTTATTTTATTGTTTTTGTTTGTTTATATTTTTTTGGTGGAGGGAATTGTTTGTCTTCAAAAATGTTTTGTTGGTAATATATTTTTCAATTAAAAAAGTTTGTTGGTAATATATTTTCCATTCAAAAAATTTTTGTTGATAATATATTTTTCATTCAAAAAAGTTTTGTTGGTAATATATTTTTCATTGAATAAAGTTTTGTTGGTAATATATTTTTTATTCAAAAATGTTTTGTTGGTTATATATTTTTCATTGAATAAAGTTTTGTTGGTAATATATTTTTTATTCAAAAATGTTTTGTTGGTTATATATTTTTCATTGAATAAAGTTTTGTTGGTAATATATTTTTCATTCAAAAATGTTTTGTTGGTGAATACCTTCATAGCATTTTGACCCTGGTTTGGGGGTTAACTATTTACCCATAGCTGGGACCCTAACAGGTGCTATCACTCCGGGTCAGAGTGGACGTGGGAACAACAGCAATTAAGAGGTGGTTCCATGCTCCTCACAACCTCCCAAACAGAGGCCTTGCTGCCAGATGCAGTTTACGGTCCTACCCAGGACCTTCTTGCTTTGAGGTAGAATTCATTTTGTTAACTGCAAATATAATATTAATAAGACTGGCATCTATCAACAATAAATACACAAATATCTAAGTTAAATAAAAAAGAATTACACCATTCACTATTGTCCTCATTTTTACTGCTATGTTTATGATGTTTTGGCTGATCTTCTTCAGGTATTTCAACCCGAAACTTTATTATGATCACTGGGGTATATCATTCTCATTTCATGTACAATGCCACTTCTGGTAGCCATCAATTATCTGCTTATAACTTAACTCTTCTTAGTTATTTGTTAACCACTGCAGTAGCTTAGGATTGAACTCACAAATCTTTGAGTCAAGTCACTAGAACTAACTATATCCACTGGGCCATGTGTCTCTGAGCAAAATTAAGTGTAAAAAAGTAATTCTTTTCATGTCTGAAGTCTTTTCATCACTATGTGGTTCATTATAACCAAACTGTTATTTTTTGTTCTTACTTATTTGTTTATTTGTTGGTATTTATTTTCTTTCATATAACCAATTTTTTTTTTTATTCTCGAGCAACACCACTGACTACAAAAAAAAAAAGGAGCTTTTAAACAAAAGACATAAACACTGCGGTAAAAAAATGATACATTGTCTTGGGCCATTCAGGATAAATAGCTGAATACTATCATGATATATCATGTGTGGCAGTGAGCACATGAGCCATGGAGAAAACAAAAATCAAAGCAAAGAGTTAGAAAAAAATGACTTTATTAAAAAGGGAATATTGATATTTGCTGCATTTTGTTTTGTTCTACAGGCAGGAAGCCATTTCGTAAATCTATCCCTCTTTTGAGAGAAAAAACAGAAATAAAAGACATTCTATTGGATACATTGCCTAGTTTGGATGATTCCTTTGAAATCCTTAAGCTAAAACATTTATGGTTAAGCAACATTCATCAGTCAAGTCTCTTTTTAGATCCTTTGTTTCCAAAAATACTGATTGATTGATTAGATTTTTTTCATGGCTTAACTACCTTTTTCAGGTTATTTAAGGCCAGAAAATATTTTTAGGTTTTAAGAATTTCAAGGAGATGATGATGTGTTCAGTCAGTCAGTTAAGTGCCATACGTGATACATGCTTGGGCGATCATGTCTCGAAAGAGACATGACTGACTGGGCAGAAGATTATCCCGCAGTAGGTTGCCATTGCTTTCTGCGGTAGACTGGTTGTCGACCAAGGCTATAGAACCCAATCTCTCCTGCTATTTGACCCATAACTGGAAGGAAGAGACAGATTAATACCTTTCCCAAGGGTATTTGCACGTAAGTGAATACAATGGATTCAACTGAAATTCGAACTCGGCTCCCTGGCTTCTCATTCTGAGCCGATATCCACTGTACCGCAACGCACATCCGCACATGATGTGTTCACTTAGTTAATTAATACACTTGGGTGATCTGTTGAGGCATGAGTGACTAGGCAAAAGATTTTTCTGCAGAAGGTTGCTATTTTTTTCTGCGGTAGACCAGTTGCTAATTAAGGCTGTAGAACCCAACCTGTCCTGCTATTCAACCCATAGCTGGGAGGAAGAAGAAATGGTTAAATTTATTTTCGAATTTGACTGGAATTCAAACTCAGCTCTCCAATTTTATACCCATTATACCACATCGCGCATTCTGATATGTAATACTGAGTTACTGATAAAATTACTGAAATAATTAACCCAGAACTGAAGGAAAAAGAGACAGTTTCATGCCTTTCTAAAGAATATTTATGCACAAGTGAATGAAATTAATTTGACTAGAATTCAAACTCAGCTTTGCAATTTCTTATCTCTTATACTGTAGCGTAGGGAGATGGTTAATGTTTCTTTAATTCGGCCTTGTGTCAGACTTAACCAAACTCCCTACAGCTTACAAGTTTTATACAGAATTGTCTTCATCAGAATTATCAGAAGGTTGATTGTCGGCAGGTTGGAATGTGTGGAATAGTGTAAGAATAAAATATACATTTTTCATGTCAAAATAGTAATTTATTAAAAGAAGAAATAACAAGAATTTGTAGAAATTAATGCTGAATGAGAAAGTTAAGGGTATCAAGAGTTCATACAAAATGATTGTAGTAATCATTATTGAAAGAGATAAGGAGAAAGAGAAAGAGGACAATGTCTGAGTTGCTTGAAATTGAAGTTACATTTTAGATGTTTTGTCTCATGGCTCCCACCTGACTCTCTGACTGACTAAAGCTGATGAAGTCCTTTTATTGTAATTTAGACTTTTCACACTTACGCGCAAAGTTCTTTTTGGTCTTGTAAGTCAATACCATTTATCAAAAATCATTTTAACACCTACTTGCAAATTCTGGGTTTGACTTTATCTTTAAGCACATGGTCAATTCTTTTTCTATTTGGGAAAACCAGGATTTCACATGTCATTGTAGATTTTTTATCCCTCTTAAAAATATTTGAACAATGAAACTAATAACAACCAACTTAGATCAAGAATTCCAACTAAAGAAAAATGTGCCTCCTAATTGTATCTCTTTTTCAACAGGGAAACCACTCCTATAATTGGCCACAAAAACTATCTTTGATCTGCAAATTCACTTTATTTCACATATTTAAAAACAGAAAAATTTGTATATATTGCACCTTGTGGGTGATGAATTATTCTTCATCCTGCAACCGTTCCATGCCCATTACATTCCTTATGGGAGTGGAGCCGAGGGGTTAGAACATTTGATTTTTGAACATGAAGCCTGGGTTCAAATCTTGCCCTGGTCAATTTCAGGAAGATGACTTCTTGATGTCATGGTCTGGAGGAGGTGATCCAGCATGCAGCATCTCTGGAAGTTGTCTGAAAACCATACCACAGGTTGATCCATGCCTTGTGGTGAAACTGTGTAGACAGGAGCTGTTGATGGATGAACTACATGCTAGATAATGTGTTTGTTCCCAGAAACTATAACTAAGGTCTGCTTGGCCTCAGTCAGTCAGTTAAGTGCCATATGTGATACACGCTTGGGCGATCATGTCTCGAAAGAGACATGACTGACTGGGCAGAAGATTATCCCGCAGTAGGTTGCCATTGCTTTCTGCGGTAGACTGGTTGCTGACCAAGGCTATAGAACCCAATCTCTCCTGTTATTTAACCCATAACTGGAAGGAATAGACAGATTAATACCTTTCCTAAGGGTATTTGCGCGTAAGTGAATGCAATGAATTCAGCTGGAATTCGAATTTGGCTCCCCGATTTCTCGTTCCGAGCCGATATCTAATGCACTACAATGGTGGGCTCTGTTGGTGTTGAACAAACACAAGTGTCTCTGAGCAGGCGTCTGCAACAGGGATCAGCTTGTTGCCCTACTAGATAGGTATTCTTGGATATGAGAGGGGTCAGCCATACATTCTTTAGATCTATCAGCTCAGACCTAACCCACCATCTCCATTACCTTCCACTCAGAGAGCTTCTTACCCAGAACTGTTACTTTGTTTAAAAAAATGCAGAGAATGTTTTCCCGACAATTAAAATCTTGGTCTCGTTAAGTCGACCGATATCTTGTTCTCATAATGTTGTTACTTCCTCATTTCTTAAAATCTCCCTCAGTAACCCCTTATTGGCTCTTGATCTTTATATTGGGTGGACTATCAATGAATGAATAAGAGAGAAAAATCGTATGAATTTAATGCCGTTTATATGTGGTGCTCAGATGTTTAAGATGTTTTTGCCCAAAAATAAAAGGCTGAAGTAAAACAGAATTCAAAATAAAATAAAAAAGAACTAAGAAGCTTTATTCAAGTATCAATTAGTTTGTTCTTACAGTATATCAACCATCTGTGTAATATCTGTAGGTCATCTTCATGATTCAATTTGTGAAAAAGAGTGTACTTTCAGATGAATTCAAGGAGGCAAATCATTAATTCTGTTAATTACCAATAATTTATTTAATGCTGAAGTTACTTTACACACACAAGTATATAATTATTATAAATTATATTTTAGAACATGTACATAATTTTTCAATATATAATCGCTACGAAGGTACGTTCGTTTCAGAATTGAAGCCTCAATGCCTCATCAATGCTGAAACGAATGTACCTTCGTAGCCATTATATATAGAAAAATTATGTACATGTTCTAAAATATAATTTATAATAAATATTCACAGCTCTATATATTATATATCGAGCACTGAATTAAATTAATGTTTTGGACGTTGTAAGAATTCTTCGTTCTGTATTTACTCAGATATATATATGTGTGTGTGTGTGTGTGTGTGTGTGTGTATATATATATATATATACACTGATGAGCTGTGATACAGCAAAACAGATCTGTCTGCGGATGACTTTTTATGCTCTCACACCCTGACTGAGCACCATGGAGGAATGGTAAACTTTGAAAATAACAGTAGCTATTCACATGTCTACACATCGTTCATTCACTAATGAATTTGAATGCTCTAAGCTACTGGCATATGTTTACATTGTATATAACATGCTAAAAGTCTGCCTTCCTCTCCTGAGTGCTCATAGCTCAGAGGTAGAATCTCCAACTGATGTCAATTCAGTTGGGTTTCAATCCTGGCTAGCAGCAATCGTATGTGTAACCCTACTGATGAGCTGTGATACAGCAAAACAATTTGTCTACGGATGACGACCAAATATATATATATATATATATATATATATATATATATATAGTCATCTGCAGACAGATCTGTTTTGCTGTATCGTAGCTCAGCAGTACGGTTAGACATCTGATTGTTTTTTACCCAAGATTGAAACCCGAGCGAATAGGCATCAGTCGGCAATTCTACCTCTGAGCTATGAGCACTCAGGAGAGGAAGGCAGACTTTAGCATGCACACGGTATACACATTCAGTGAAAATAAAAATCACCCTTAATACTGGCTAAAAGAATATATATATATATATAAAAATCACTTAATACTGGCTAAAAGATATATATATATATATATATATATATATATATTCTTTTAGCCAGTATTAAGGTTTTTTTTATTTTCACTGAATGTGTATATTTTTCATGTATGTATCTAGACTTATAGGAATCTGATTTAGTTTTCCAAACATACATAAAAAGTTCTATACATTCTGTTAAAATTTAAGAAAAACAATTCTTTTTTATATTTAGCTGAATTCATTTAGAGTCTTTTACGTTTTTTAAATGAATTCGGCTTGATTTAAAAAAAAAAAAAATTCTAAAATTCCCAGCACCCCTTGCTTATGTGCATGTATAGTCAGACCAATATAACAAATTTAGCTTGATGATATCTGGAAGGATGAAACATATCACAAGTAATCTTTTAACACTTTGTCATACAATTTCCCCAGTATTGTTCTTGAAATATAAAAATATATAAAATTTCCTTATATATATATATATATATATAGATAGATAGATAGATAGATAGGGTTATAGATATATATATGAAATGATTTGTTTGAACATTATTTTTGATCAATACTCATATTTAAGTAGATATTCTGTTTTTAATTAAACAGTATTATATATTTATATCTACTGGCCTGATTATTTATGATAAATTTTTATTACAAAAATGTATGTCATTCAGCAGGATTCGAACCTGCGACCCCTATCCACATAGGGGAAGCTACCATTTTATCTGGCAACATCTTAGACCTCTCTAATATGTTATATATATATATATGTGTGTGTGTGTGTGTGTGTGTGTGTGTGTGTGTGTGTGTGTGCATATACTTGTGTGTTTACCCATATGTATATAATTATTATTTTACACACACACACACATACATACATATATATATTTATATATTTATAATTAGTTAATCAGTTTTTGGTCATAATTAAATTAGATCAGTACACAGTTGTATTAAAAAGAGTTCAATACAATTATATTGTAGAAATTTTGAACATTTTAAATTTTTAAATGAATTATTATGCAACACAGGTTTATATCATTCGGTGTTTTCAGGCAATTTGCAATAACTCACCTGTTATTGTAAATCACCTGAAGACACTGGAAGGTAGAAACCTGTGTTGTGTAAGAATTCGTTTACAAATGAAATATATATAGTGATGTCAAATCCGTGAATAGCAAGGATAATCCAAAAAGATCTATTTAACATAAAATATTAAGCAATTAACCTATATAGAGAGCTCAGTGGATATTATCTAGAGCAATATTATATACATAAAGGAAAACTCAACACATCATCTAAAGTGGTTATAAATTATAATCTATTTCAATGAAATAGATTATAATTCATTGAAATGAATTATAACTACTGTAGATGATGTATTGAATGTTCATATATATATATATATATATATATCACATGAAAATGAGTATTTCTGGCTACAGAAACTGTATAATTCAATTACAGCTTCATGTCTGTTTGATTGATCTTGAAATATTGTTGTCTTGAAGCATTGGGCTGCATAAGTGAAATCATACAGCTAGATAGATACAATATCCATAACAAATAATTTGGGGTAAAGAGAGTGGCTGCTGGAAAATACTATGACTGGCAACAGGCCTCTTCACCATGCCACACAAGCAGGAGAATCCAGTAAGACAATTTCTGCGGCCACTTCTTACATCTTGCCACCTAACTCCCTAGACTGAAACCCTTCAATTCTTATGTGTGGGATGCAGTTGAGTGAGAGACCAACAAAACTTCCTGTAGCACCAAAGATGAACTGAAGTCAAGAATTATGACAGCATTCACCAACTTAAACAAGGAGACTGTCCAGAAGAGTTGCAAGCAATCCTGAAGTCGTCTGTAGATTTGGGTTAAAGCCAATGCCGATTTTATTGAATAAATTTACTCTTTATTATTACAATATATTTTTATGTGATTTTGGTAAATGCATCTGTTAAAATGAAATGTCAGTGTTATTTTCATAAGTGCATTATTTAGATGACAATTTATCCATCGCACCTAGTATGTATGATTTCTAAGTAGAGGTGAGTGCAGCAGACTAGGTCAGAATTTGAACCTGGTTTCCTACTTTTAAATTCTACGACCAATAAGTTCTCATGCTACTCGCACACCCACTCTAGATAAGCATGAATAAAACCCGATAATATTTAATCAGATTTTCAGTATCAACGCAACAGCACTATCTTTGTAATATCTGTTTGTCTTCAGACAATCAACCAGTCATGTTACAAACATGAAAAGGCAAAGGTCACTTGTATGTCAGCAACTGAACGACACTTTAGAATTCAACCACTTCTTTTGGTCGAGCAAACATAACCTTCAACATTCTATAAATGAAGGCAGAAATTAATCAAAATCAGGACAATGACCAGTCAAAGTGGACAAAGTGATTTTGAAATGTTGAAAGAAAAGAAAAATTTCCAGACATTTGGCAAAAGATTGCTGCTGAATGGAAGTTGGGTGATATGAATCTAGAACAGAGGTAATTGGATGTTACAAATCAGATGAGATGTTGCTGAAATTGGACAAACTGGAGGAGAGCCAACAAAATGGGAATAAAAGTCGATTTTAATGTGGGTAAGGTCATCTATAGTTTATGCCTCATGACTGCTCTGCGCATGAAAATTTAAGAAGCATTTTTGTAGTGAAAAATAAAGACATACTCTATTATTTTGACTTTGTGTTGTTTAATTTTCATTGGTCAATCATGCATTGACTCTTTTAAACAAAGCTAAAGTAAGTATACCAACATTTCTTTCTTTTCCTCTATATCTCAGTCTCTAACAAAACTTTTATTAAAGTGAAACATGTTAAATATGTCCTATTTGTTCTCTGTCTTATTATATATATATATATATATATATATATATATATATTTTATTAACTCTCCTGAATGTTCAAGAATTCTTATTGCAGAAATATAAAGATGATGCAGTTTCAAATCCTGCTGGAGGCTGTAAATTTTTCTGTTTAATAACAAATAAATAAAGCATATACTTAGGTACTGTTATATATATATATATATATATATATATATATATATATATATAAGGGACGCTACAATCATCATTCACTACAAAAAAAAGATGAATGAAGCAACTGCAACAATAATTACAGAGGCATTTTTCTACTCTGTGTTGTGGGCAAAGTCTTTGCTCAGGTCATCGTGTTTGTCTGCAGAAATTTGCTGAACATTTTTACCCAGAGTTGCAGTGCGGCTTTTGATCAGAATGATAAACAGTAAATATGATCTTCTTGCTGTTTCAGCTCCAGAAGTGCAGAGAACAGAAGATGCTCCTGTAAATTGATTTCACTGATCTGACCAAGGCATTTGACCTGGTTAGTAGGGAGATAAGTTGGCCCCCACCCAAGCTGCAGCAGGGTCAAGCAGGGTTGTGTCCTCACCCTCTCTTTCTTCAGAATTTTCTTCGTGCTACTTCTGAAGCACACATTCGGCACATCATGGATGAGGATTTACCTGCATACGAGATTAAATGGCAGGCCTTTCAATGTCACCCATCTCAGAACCAGGACCAAAGTATGAAAAGTCCTTATCAGAGACATGTTGTTTGCTGATGATACGGCAATAGCATCCCACACCCAGTGTGAACTTCAATCACTGATGGATCATTTCTCTCAGGCCTGCAGAAACTTTTGGTTGACCATTAGCTTAAAAAAACAAGCTTCCTGGGTCAAGATACCACAGCACCACAGGTCATCACCATCAATGACTATGAGCTGGATATAGTCTATCATCATTAAGAACCTTTCCCTGAACATAAAGAGAATTGGCAAGAGAATTTGGAAGGCAGCCACAACACTTGCACTCCGCACAAGACATCCCATGTTTGGACCAACTCCAAGTTGACAGTGAAGAAAAAGAGGGTAGTGTACAATGCAGGTGTCATCAGCACACTGTTTTAAAACAGCGAGACATGGACCCCGTACACCAAGCAAAAGTGGCGTCTGAACACCTTCCACATGAGAAGTATCTGACACATATTGGGAAACTCGTAGCAAGACAAGGTGACCAATACTAAGGTCATGTTTTTTGTGGGTCTGCCCACTATGTTTGCACTCCTTAAACAGCACAGACTTCACTGACTAGGCCATGTCTAATGCATGCCAGATGGTTGCATTCCAAAAGACCTGTATGGAGAGCTGGCATCTGGAAAAAGACCCACTGGGTAGTCACAGTTGTGGTATCGTAACATCGTAAAACATGGCATAAAGGCTGTGGGTGTCAATATGGAGTCATGGGAGATCATAGCAGTCAACCAATCCAAATGGAGAGAAACCCTGGCCCAACAACTCAAATCAAGGGAGGAGCAGCTGACACAAGTTGCAATGGAGAGGTAGGTTTGCAGGAAGCAAAGTGACAGCTCCAACAGACCAGAAAAAAACATTTACAGTCACAGATGATGATGCTCCAGCCAAGCAGACAACGAGGATGCTAGCCATGGTCAACCCTGATTGATGAAGGCCTACTACTACTATAAATATATATATATATATATATATATTGTGTATTAAAGCAGCACCAACTTTTTTATATCTTTTTATTCAGTTTTTTCTTGCATTCATGTAAGTGTTTTCTTTTCTGGACATAATGTGCCATAAAACTGTCCAAATGTTCTAATGACCCGACCACTTTTGGCTATTCTATTAGCCATTATCTAGGATTTTTTTCTAAGAAACAATGTAAATTTTGATATATGTGTCTCTATAGTGATGGGAATGGTTCTTGTTTTTTTTCTAAACACAGTAAGTATGTTTTGGGTGTGTTTGAAGTTGACATTATTGTGGGTTGGCTTTTTCTTTCTATATTATTATTCCTTCCATTATTTTTAACCATTTTTTACTTGCAAATGAGATTGTTAAAGTCATATTTTCAATGAGTATCTCACTGACAGAGTTTCCGTGTGTGCAAAATTGAACTACAGTCTGAGAGACGTGATGTGAGTCTTCTTGACAAGCATGTAGATATATATATATATATATATATATATATAGTCATTCTCAGACAGATCTGTTTCGCTGTATCACAGCCAATCAGTACGGTTAGACTCCGATTGCTTTTATCCCAGGATTGAAACCTGACTGAATTGGCATCAGTCGGTGATTCTACCTCTGGGCTATGGGCATTCGGTAGAAGAAGGCAAACTTTTTAGCGTGTATATTGTCATTATACCCACCCAATAGCCAGAGTGCTCTAATCCATTAGTGAATGAGCGATGCGTACATGCCAGAGTAGCTACTGTTTTTCAAAGTCTACCATTCTTCCAGAGTGCTCAATCAGGGTGTGAGAGCGTAAATAGTTATATCATATATATATATATATATATATATATATACACTCACACATATATATGTATAGTTTTATATATATAGCATAGTACACTTGGTATGTAATCTGGGTAAATTCCAAAAGAGCCTAGTCTGACCATTTGGATCTGATGAGCCGCACTAAGAACATCAAAGCGGTGAAATAGGTATCATCCAAGCTAATAAAAAAAAACCATTATAAAATATATATGTTTGCCGTGTCCCTTCAGGATGAAGGCGATCATAGCCTTCCACATCTCCATGTCCCTTTTAGCTCTTAGCACTCTTTCTCTTCTTTTTCTTTTATGTGCCATGTCCCTTCAGGACGAAGGCGATCAGGGCCTTCCACATCTCCCTGTCCCTTTTAGCTCATAGCACTCTTTCTCTTCTTTTTCTTTTATGTGCCATGTCCCTTCAGGACATAGGTGATCAGGGCCTTCCACATCTCCCTATCCCTTGTAGCTCAGTAGCTTTTCTCTTGTTACTTCTCCCAAGACTTGCTTCACCATCTGTTTGCTCAAGCCAATCAAGTATGTCATATGTTGTTTTCTTCTGTCTCTGTTTCCCTCATTCTGTCCTATGACTATCAGATTCTCCAAACCAACCTTCCCTATGTCCCAGAGAATTCAGCTGTTTTTTTCCTGATGTTAAATATCAGTTTCCTTTCTGTTTCCATCCTGTTTAATACCTCAGCATTGCTAAAAATTTGGTCCATGATATCTTCAAGATCCTTCTGTAGAAACACATTTTGGTTGCTTCAAGTATTTCCTTCATCCTTGAGGGGATTGTCCAGCATTTGCTGACATATTGAAAAACAGCCATCACATAACAATCCAGGACTCTCTTCTTTGTTTCCAATGAAATTTTTCTATCTCTCAATACTCTACGTGGCCTTTGGAATACATCCTTGACCATAAAAAATATGCCTTTGGATCTCAGTGCCGCACTCCCAATCCTCTGTTAAAACTCTTCCCAGGTATTTAAATTTCTGTACTTAGTTGATTTCAGTATCCCTGACTTGTAGTTGTAACAGAAAATGCACTGTGTGCGTAATGAGCTCAAAATTCTCAATAATAAAGCTCAGACCAGGCTCGCACACAATATCATCAATAATTATAAAAAATTAGCAGCTAATGTGGTATATAATCTAAATGCGTACATATTATTGGATGTCATTGTGGTGCAATGGATATCTACTTTGAATGACAAATCAGGGAGCAAAGTTCTAATTCCAGTTGAGAATTCCTTGCATTCACTTACACAGTAATACCATTGGGAAATCTGTCACTTCTCTCCAGTTATTAATCTGTTTCTTTCCTCCAGTTACTAATCTGTCTTTTCCCTCCAGTTATGGATTAAGTAATAGAACAGATTGGGTTCTATAGCCTTGGCTGGCAACCGTTCTACTGCAGAAAGCAATTGCAACCTACTGCAGGATAATCTTCTGCCCAGTCAGTCATGTCTCAAAAGAGACATGATCGCCCAAAGCATGTATCATGTATGGCACTTAACTGACTGACAGACATACATATTAAACTAATGTTCATGCAGAACAAGTCTCAAAATTCACTCAAGGTAGAGGGTTTTCTATTAGAATAGTTATGATGAATAGGTGAAAAAAGTGGTAAGAAGTGAAGTTTACAAGAATAATGGGGTAGATAATGAATAACTTGAAGAGCATTCAAAGAAGCACCCACACGGGAGTCTGTTCTACAAAATAATAATTCTTAGGAAAATGCTGTTTGAGTAGAATTTTCTCTTTACATTTAGAATATGGACAGAAAATTCTCAGTGATTTAAAAGAAATAAAATAATATTGCAAAAGTGTTTTACTGGGTAGAAACTTAAAATGTAACTTATGTAGCCAGACAACATCTATATAAATATATATTGATATATTTATATAGATACATGCAGAGTAGGTAGACTGAAGATTTTCTTAAACAATGTTTTTCTCTTTTATTCACCCTGAAAAACTTTCTTCTTTGGAGATATTATTCTGCTGATGTATTTTTCAAAGCCTTGTGTTAATGGACCAGAAACCTCATCTTACAAAAAACATTTTTTCTTAAAGAAATGCTGTTATTTGTATTTTTATTTAATAAAGTGTTTTTTATATAAATTAAGGAAAAATATTCTCAAATAAAATGTAAAAATTGGACTATTTTTTTATTTATTTCATTGATATAAGGTTTTAATTTTTTTATTCCTTTCTTTGAAGTTAGGATTTTAAACCAAAACAAGAAAGGCATTTTGGCCGTTTTTTTTTTCCAGTAAGAATAAATGAAGAACAAAATCTTTCATTAATATAAAAAAAAGAAGCTGTGTGCCAAATGTCAGACAAGCCTTTTAATAATACAGGACAAATATTTATAAGACTACCGTAACTGTTTTTCTGAAAGTTATATCTGACTTTGATGTTAAATATTTCATACATACAAAACAATAAATGTCAAAATAAATAAATAATATATCTTGAAGTTAAACAGGAAAGGAAATGGGCGCTTTTATTTTGTGCTGTATTCTTGAGTTATTAAAGTTTGAAACACTGAATCAGAATAAATGTAACCACTGACTTAACAGCAGTAATGTTTTCTTACCATATTTAGCTAAACTATACAGTCAGATGATCTTTTGGGAAACAGAAGTTCTATCAAGTTGCATAAAACGCAATGTCACGCAAAAAGATTCAGTCTCGTGTTTTCATTACATATTGACCACCCAACATGACTATTAAGTTCTTATGCTTCTTCTTTTATCATGGCTCTCCACAACTACCTCTCCTTTGTAGCTCTTTTTTTACTAGATTCCCTA
Organism: Ascarosepion bandense; assembly: GCA_037127315.1. Classification (NCBI taxonomy): domain Eukaryota; kingdom Metazoa; phylum Mollusca; class Cephalopoda; order Sepiida; family Sepiidae; genus Ascarosepion; species Ascarosepion bandense. The sequence continues at coordinate 702,880 of JBBBDQ010001816.1, forward strand.
TTAGGTAGGTTACTCATTGTTTCCTTCTTGCTGTCAAAATGTCCAGTGAGTGTCAAATTTGCGAAGCATTCTTTCTTCATCATGTGTAACCAAAATTTGAATAACTGCTTTCTGATTATAAATATAACTGAATTTTTTGTTTCCATTTTCTTTAAAACTTTCTCATTGCTTACATGATACATTCGTAGAATTCTCAGCATTTTTCTGTAGAAGCACATTTTTATTGCCTCAAGTCTCTTCATCTCAATAAAAATTGTCTAGAATTTTTTTTAATCATATCCCCCCAAGCAAGGCAAGGACTGCTACTAATACACAGGGAGCTACAATGAGAAAGAGAGAGTGAGAGTTGGAAAGGGTACAGGCGATGTTGAAGAAAGGATAAAACATGAATAAGATTCAAGGAGAAAGAAGATGGCAACTGACACTCCATTTAAACTTTTGGAGGTTGTAGTTAACAGGGAAGCAAGTAAACGAAAGCATGTTCCACAAGTGGGAAGTCCGAGGAAAGAAACTGTCAGAGTAGAAGAAGCAACTACATTTAACTATTTCAACAATAAAAGGATGGGACCTAGATGCCAATCTAGTAGTACATGTGAATTCATGTTGTTGAGACACCAAGAGAAAATAGTTTGTCAGAGCAGTTGCCATGGAAATATTTATAGAAAGATAGAAGGAAGCCAAATTGCTGAGAAAATCACTGAAGTCGAGATGCCAAGTCAGGACCAATTACATTGCAGATTCTTGTTTGGATTTCGTTGAGAATTTTGAGATGTATTTCAAATGGCTGATATTACATAGCATTTCAAAACTCTTTTCTTTGTTTCTAACAAATGTTTCTTAGAACTTAATTTAGATTTTGGAAGGTAGCTTTTGCTATCCTAGTGACCTTCAAATTTGGGTTTCACATTTTCAATTGCCTATTTTAAAAACTTACCAGATATTTAAACTTCTGTACTTCTTCGATTTTGACATCATTGATTCAAAGTTTAGATCTTGGACTGTCTTTCTGAGAACCATAATTCTCACTTCCCTTATTGTGCTAATCATTATAAACAAAGAAAGTTCATCAGAGAGTAATTTAATTATCAACGTCATCTATAAGTCACTAATTAGCACAATGCTCTTTTAAGTTGTAATTATTAGCCTAAAAGGAATAAAATATTCTATGGGAAGTTCATAATATATCTAATAATTTTTTAAACAATTTCACTCCAAGTAAGCCTGTAAACCCAGCAAGACATGAGGGGTTACAAGGTGTGGAAGAATTAGAAAACAGAAACATTACTAATGAGCGAGAACAAAAAGAGTAATCAGGAAGATATTAAACAGTGAATAACATTGCATTTAATATTTTTATTTAAATAGGTATCACCACATGCAAGGCAATAAAGCCACTAATACACGAGGGGATTACAAGATGTGGAAGAATTAAAAACAAAAACAATCCTAATAAATGAAAACAAAAAGAATAATCAGGACAGTAGACACTGATTAACATTGCATTTAAATTTCTGCAGATTAAAGTTGGCCAGAAAGTATAGAGCCAGGAGAGAGTTCCACAAGCAAGAAGTGTGAGGAAAGAAACTGTTAGCATAGAATTTATGGGTTCATTTTGCCAGCCCAAATGTAAATTGACAAGAACTCAACACCAGTCCAGCACTGTGCTTAAATTCAAAAAGTTTAGGTACCATAGCAAAGATCCCATCCAAAACAATAACTATGAAAATATTTATAGAAAGGTTAGTTAGTAATTATAAAAATTATAAAAATTGCTCTACATGTGAAATTTCTAAGATTCCTATTTAAATTTTCTGATAAATTCTTTAAGTTACTGATTGAGTAAGCTTCTTGCAATTTTTTTTTTTTTTTTACAATAAACTACATTCAGCAAGATCTCTGATTATAAGATTAGAGGTTTTAAGGAGGGGACCCATCTCTTAATTGTTGTTGTTTCCATGTCCACTCTGACAGTCAACCTCCCAGAGTCCTGGCTATGACAATAAACTACATATGACAGCAAGGCCTCTGTTTGTGAGATTGGAGGTTTTGAGAACCATGGAACCACTTTTTAATTGCTGTTTTTCCTAGGTTCACTCTTGCAACCAACCTCCTAAAGTCCTGGCTATGACAATAAAATACATCAGGCAGCAAGGATCATGAGATTGGAGGTTTTAAGGACTGTGGAATCACCTCTTAATTGCTGTTGTTCCCAGGTACACTCTGACACAGAGTGGTAGAACCTGTTAGGGTCCCAGCCTACTCCCACTAGCTATAGGTAAAATAGCATGGCATATTGGGTCCTGTAGTCTTGGGTGGCAACCAGTATAGGAAAGGAAACTCTGAATTTAAAAGCAGATTGTGCTATTCTAAAAGTGTGTATACATGCAGCTGGAAACCACTTGTGAATCCAAATTCCCAGTAAATTTTTTATTATAAATTTGCCTGTCTGAATGAATATGACTTCTCATATGCTTAGTCTGCTTTTATTTGGATGTGGCAGGTTTGTTTGATTGGCCCAGCTCAACAGACCAGGTGAATGTCACAATAGGTAAAGTAATTGTTGTAGTTATTACATACGGAATCATTTATTTATGACATTCTTTTCAAGTATGGTCACAGATTTGGCTAGTGCAAATTAAATTTAACTCTCTTCCTTGCATGTAGACAGAAATAAAATAACTTAATTTTATAGTTTGTAGTGAGTTTTCACTTACTATAAAAATAAGAGTATGACTTAAATAGACTGATCCACTTGTTAAAAAAAAAAAAAAAAAAAATAGGGAAAAGTTTTTTAAAATTATTTCTGTAGACCCCAGTCCTCTTCTGTTATGTGCTCTGTCCTTTCAGGATGTAGGCAACCATAGCTTTCCACATCTCCCTATCCCTGGTGGCTCTTAGCACGCTTTATCCTGTTGCATCATGCAACCCTTATTCTGTCATCCATCTGATCAGGTCCTTCAAATATGTTATCCACTGCTTTTCCTCTGTTTCTTTTTCCCTTTTAGTATCAGGTTCTCCAAGCCCTCCTTCCTCATTACACATCCCAGGAACTTTAGCTGTCTGTTCCTGATATTCAGTATTAATTTCCTTTTCATTTCCATCCTTTCCAAAACCTCAACATTGCTCACTTGCTCAGTCCATTATATCCGCAGCATTCTTCTGTAGAACCACATTTCAGTTGCTTCAAGTTTTTCTTCATCTTTGAAGATATTGTCCAACATTCACTGCCATACTGAAGAACCGACATCATATAGCAACCCAGTACTCTCTTCTTTGTTTCTAGCGAAATTGTCCTGTTTCTTAATACTTTACTCAACTTCTGGAATGCTTCCTTCGCCATGCCAATTCGCCTTCAGATCTCTGTGTCGCACTTTCCATCTTCTGTTATAACACTTCCCAGATATTTAAACTTTTGTACCTCCTTGATTTTAGTGTCCCTCACCTGTATTTGGCATTTTGGGCTGCCCTTTTTGCTGATGACCATGCATTTGGTTTTCTTGCAGTTTATTTGTAGTCCTTTCTTGTCACTCTCTTCAGCTACCTTCTGTAAGAGGTTTTATAGTTTCATTCCTGTGTCTGCTATCAGCATTGTATCATCTGCGTACCTTATATCATGTAAAATGTGGCCTCTGATGATGAATCCTGGCATAACTTCTAGGGTCCTCAGAATAGTCTCGCTGTACAAGTTGAATAGATCCGGTGCAAAAAAGACACATCCTTGTTTTACGCCCTTTTCTATCTTTGTATAACTGCTGAATTTGTTACTCATCCATCTTGTCAGAAACAAAAATTACTGATTTGTGATAATTTTAGAAGGGGCTTCTGTTCATATTATTGATACAGTGTGAAATTGATCCCTGACATTTTACAGAGTTATCAGAATATAACATTGTTTTTAAGTTTTGAGGTTGAAACTGAATTTACAACCTTGATATCTGTGTATTAAAATAAACTTTTTTTTACATTTTCTAAGATTTATTATGTTGTAAAGAACAAACATACAATTTTATGTTTTATTATAAAAAAATATTAACAAGAAATTTTTTGGTAAAATAGTTTTTTTTTTTTTTCCAGATAAAGAACCAAAAGGATTACATGTATAAAATTTTGTTTAAAATGTTGCTTAGATTATTTAGGTCATCAAATAGCATTATTTTAATCAATCCACCATAGAAATGTGGTAGGGCCACTAAGAAGCTATAGGTAAAATAGCAGAGCAGACTGTGTTCTATAGCCTTGAGTGGCAATAAGTCAAGGAGAAGGAAACTTGGAATTTAAACCAGATACACTATCCTAAAAGTGAGTATACTTGTAGCTGGGAACCCTTTATGAATCTAAATTTCCCCTGAAACTTCTACTAAAGATTTGCACTTACAAATGAATATGACCTCGGCTATACAAGGTCAGCTTTCTGTCGGGTATGGTATAAAAAAAGAGCTCACTGTTCCATAGGGAATGAGCGCAACTATCTATCTAGTGCATCTTTGTATTTTAGTCCCTTAATATCTATCTATCAAAGTGTGTTAATCTCTCTCTCCCTCTCTCTCTCTCTCTCTATCTATCTATCTTAGTGTTTATTTCTCTCTCCCCTGTATCCTCTCTCTCTTGTAGTATTATGGGCACCCATGTAGAAAAGACAGAAATGATTTTATATTCTCCTTCGTTAATTATTTCCAAAATACCACAACAGACGGGTTCAGTAGCCTTGGATGGCAACCAGTCTAGGAGAAGGAAACTCGGAATTTAAATCAGATAGCACTATCCTAATGTGATCATTCTTGGGGTTGGGGATCCCTTATGAATCTCAATTCACACTGAAACTTCTACTAATGCTTTGCATGCCTGAATGAATATGACCTCTGCTATGCAAGGTCAGCTTTGGTTTGGATGCGAGGGGTTCATTTGATGAAGATGGCTAAGCTGATTGGGTGAATATCACAACAGAGTATGTAAGATGCAAGGAGTTACCGGGAGTGACAGAGAAAGAAAAGTCTTTTACAAGGAACTAAAAACTCAATCCTAAACAGGAAACAAGGGAAAAACTTTTACTGTTGTTCAAAAGATTAGGGAGGAGTGTGAACTGGATGATAGGCAAATCTATCTACTCCTATTGAGGTAAAATAAATAAATAAACTGTATATAAAATTTTAGATGTTGTGAACAACCTCGATCGTACACATCTTAAAGGGAGATGGCACATAAAGAAACAAAAGCTTACATGTATACAATTTTTTCTAAAATATTGCTTAGATATAATAAATATAAAAGTAGGGTGTAAAGCATATTTTGTAACTAATTATAAACAAGCAAAATTATAATGTGATTATAAATGAAAGAGGCTCAAAGAATGCTGTCAAGTGTTGTTGGGTGGTACTCAGTTACACCAGGGCAATAATCTAACAAATATTTTCAATGAAAGCGTTATTTGCCTTCAATAAAATGTTTTATCGTTTTTGTGAAGACTTAAAAGCTCTGTTTAAATTTTTTACGATCCATTTCACAGAAGTAAAAATGATATTGGTTGTAATGATAATAGCTATTTTTCATTCTTTGCTAAAAGTTATTCATGTCTAATAGTGGTCACCTAACGGAAAAAATTCACGCACCAAGAATAAAAATTAACAAAAGCCAGGGATGTAGGTATGTCCTGAATGTCTACTTTATGGCTTAAATAGCAGTTATGAAGCAGATTTCTTTTATTAATAAGTTGTCAGATTATTGCAATTCCCCTGTGATAGAAATTATCCTCCTACCAAAACCGTCTTGTAGTCAAAATAAAATGCTGTATTATTCATTTTTTTTTTATTCTGGAACAAAAATTGCAGACACAAAGAAAAGGATTTTGACTGAAATAGTATTATTTCTTGGTGGAAAAAAATACTGAATGTGATTTTTACTCGGAGTAAAAGGATGATGAAAAAAGAAGAAAGAATAAAGTAAAGTCTCCCCAGACTCTCATCAGACAAATGAAAACATATTCCTTTGTGTAATTTCGTTACTTCTGTTCAGATACAAATGAATCGGTCTATGATAAAGTCATGGGAAAGAAGAGAGTGATGAGAAGCAATTTGATCTTTACAGACTCTTTTATCCTGTCAAACGTCTGCACATGTTCTTGTGTATGTATTTTTTTTGTTTAATTGAGTTCACCCCAAGCAAGGTAATAGAGCCACTAAGACACAAAAGGGTTACTGGGTATGCTAGAATTAGAAACAGAAACAATCTTAATGAATGAGAATGAAAAGTGTAATCGGGAGGACAGCAGATAGTGATTAGCATTGCATTCAAAAATATTTGAAGATTAAAGATGGCTGGAAAGCATGTAGCTGGAAGAGAGTTCCACAAGCAAGATAACTGTTAGCATTGAATTTACAGCTACATCTAGCTAGCTCAACTGTAGATTGATTAGAACTTGATGCCAGTCGAGTACTTTTCTTACATTCAAAAAGTCGATATACCAAAGTGTGAAGCTTATCAGAACAATTACTATGAAAGTATTTATAGAAAAGTCGAAACAAAGCAACTTTATAGTGGTGGGAAAATGACTGAAGTCAAGATGCCATGTCATGACTAATAATATTGCTCATTCTTCTTTGAAGTTGGGTGAGTTGTGAGTTAAACAATTTCTAAAAAGCAGTCAAAATCTAGCCCATTGATTTTTAACAAACAGGGACAAGGAAAGAAATGCATCAGTAGCAAAAGGAATTAATTTTTTTTTTTTTTTTTTAATCATTTCACCCCAAGCAAGGCATTCCATTGCCACTATTGCACTTGGGGCTACATAGGGGAAGGTAAATAGAAAGAGTGGTTAGATATAGAAAATGTCAGAAGTCGGCTGATAGATAGTTGGGTGGGTGGGAAGAGTGTTTGAAAGAATGGAAGCGGGTTAGTTTGTTAGAAGCGGGTTAGTTTGTTGTTGACCTTACATTTAAACTCATGGAGATTGTAGCCGTCGGGGAAGCAGTCATGTGGAAGGGGAATTCCACAGTTGGGAAGTGAGAGAAAAAAACTGTTTGGAGTAGAAGTTGCGGTTGCATTTTATCGATTTCAATGTAAAAGGGTGGGATCTAGTTGGTAATCTAGTATCTCGTGCAAATTCAAACCTAGAGGGCACCAGTGATCTAAGTTCATCGGAGCAGAAGCCATGGGAAAGTATTTATAGAAGAGACACAGGGAAGCCACGTTGCACCAGTGAGAGAGAGACTGCAGGCAGTCTGCCAAGTCAGTATCAATCACATTACAGACCCTCCGCTGTACCTTGTCAAGAAGCCCAAGGAGAATAGTAGGGGCACCCGACCAGATATGGCAACAGTATTCAATGCACGGGCGGATGGTAGGTTTATAAATGTGCAGCAAATAAATAGAAATAAAAATTAACAAAATGAAAAAATTATAATGAATGGATGGTGGAGATGGCAAAAAGACAGAAGTTATTAAGAGCTACAAAAGACAGGAAAATTAACTGCAAGGGATATAGATATATATATATAATTCACATAGATGAATTAAAAGATGAGGAGCTATCATTATTTATACTAATTATATTTAGACTGTAACACTCATCTTTGTTGTTGTCATTACAACATTTCAGCCCATGTGCTCTCCAGCCTTCCTTGAGTGTATATCAATCAGGGTGACCTTACAGAGAATTCTGAACTGAACCCTTTATTTACCTTATGGGTTAGACTGTTCTCGTTTTACTGTCACTGTCTAGGGATATCGTCTAGTTCTTATTTTTATTTAGTACTGTTTTCAGTTATTGCTTACTCTGTTTCCACTGACCAAAGGAGTCATCTCACAGTCTCTAAGTCACTAAATTAAACCAATACTTTAATCTGCTAGGCCATTGTCTCATAGGGCCTGTTGACACACATACATTTATAAAATTCATCAGACCTTTTACAGAAAGAGATCAAGATCTATCTAGAGTAATAGTTATTGTATAAAAAATATTAGTTTCACAACATTTATAAAGATTCACTCGAGTTTCATGATGCATTGCTTTGCAAAAGCAAGATACAAAAAATATAATTGAATATACAAGGTCTGATCCAAAAGTATCTGGAGTGTTGTCATGGTAACAGAGCTAAAGTTTGCAAAATGAAGCCACTTGGTACAAATTGACCCGGAACTATGTCACACATACTTCTTCTTTTATGTGCTGTGTCCCTTCAGAAAGTAGATAATCATGGCCCTCCACCACTTCCTGTTCACTGTTGCTCTTAATATATGTTGTTCTGTTATTTCTCCCAAACCCTGATCAGCCATTCATTTGCTGAAGCCCATCAAGTACATCATGCACTGTTTTCCCCGTCTCTCTTTCTCCTCTTTTTGCTCTGTGAGTATCAGATTCTCCAAGCCATCCTTTCTCATTGCATGTCCCAGAAAGTTCAGCTGTCTCTTCCTGATGATAACTAAAAATTTTCATTTCATTTTCATTTCCTCCAAAACCTTGTCGTTGCTCACATGTCCAGTCCATGTTATCCTCAGCATCCTTCTGCAGAACCACATTTCTATTGCTTTGAGTCCTTTCTTCATCTTTTAAGAAATTGTCCAGCATTCACTGCTATATAGGAGGATAGATATCACATAACAGTCCGATACTCTTTTCTTTGTTTCCAATAAACTCTGTCTCTCAATATTCTACTTAGCTTTTGAAATATGTCCTTGACCATGCCAATATGTCTTCGTATCTCAGTGTCACACTTTTTGTCCTCTGTTAAAACACTCCCCAGGCATTTGAATTTCAGTACCTGCTTGATTTTAGTGTTTTGTAATTGATATTTGGAGCTCCTCTTTTTTGCTGTTGACTATACATTCAGTTTTTATTTCTACTTATTTAATTCTATCTGTTAACCTATTAAAGTATTTCTTTCATCCCCTTTTGCAACAAGTCAATAGGCTAGACTTGGGATGCTTTTGGGAAGCTATTTAACCAATGACTCCCCCAATGCCAAAGAAGATTCAGCAATATTATTAGTCCTGATATGGCATCTCAGCTTCAGTCACTTTCTTACTGGTGTAAAGTTGCCTTCTTTTGCCTTTTCTATAAATACTTTAAAGTTAAAATGTGCTGACTCACTGCACTACAAACATTCCATCAGTACCATAGCTTGTACAGCAGTTTTGGAACAAAAATAAAACATGTCTAACGTCCGACAACAACCATATTTCTCAGATTCTACACCTTGTGATTTTGTTCCTATTCAAAAATCAAATCCCATTTGAAAGGAACAAGTCTTCAAGACATTGACGAATTCCAAGAGAAGGTGATGAGACAGCTGCTTGATATCTCAAAAAAGAACTTCCAGGAACACTTCCATCAAAAGAAACAATACTGGATAAAGTGTGTAAATTCAGAAGGAGACTACTTCGAAAGAGATTAAATGTTGAATTAATATCTGTTGTAGTTTTCTTTTTATAGCATCATGTTGATACTTTTTGATTAGACATCAAATATGTAAAATTTTGCACTTAATAGATTTTGTCCTCTTATTTTTCACAAACTACTCTGCCATCCGTTTATTCAAGACCATCAAGTATGTTAAGCACTCTTTTCTCTTGTCTCTTTTTTCACTCTATCTGCCCAGTGAGTATCAGATTCTCCAAGCCATCCTTCCTCATTGCTTGTCCCAGAAACTTTAGATGTCTCTTCCAGGTGTTAAATATAGGTTTCCTTTTAGTTCCCATATTCTCTAAAACCTCATTGTTGCTAATATGTTCAGTCCATGATAACCTTAGTATACTGCAATTCTTTCCTTAATCTTTCTCCAGTATTTGCTGCCATATAGGAGAACAGATATCACATGACAATCTGGTACTCTTTTCTTTGTTTCCAGCAAAATTTCCTCTCGATATCATATACACCTTTTGGAATGTGTCCTTGGGTATCTGAATGCACCTTCAGATTTCCTGACTATTCAAGCTGGCAGATGGAAATAAATAAATAAACTTTTTAATGAATAAACAGAACATCTACTCAAATATGAGTATCCATTAAAAAACCATGTTAAAGCAATAAAATAAAAACTAATTTTATAAAAATGTTGGTAAATTTCTTCCATTTGCTCTCTCTATATAAATTCTATAAAATAGGTTGAGAGCATCTTTTCCTCTGAACCAAACATGTTTTTTTTATTTTTAGATTTTGGTGAGAAAAAAAAAGACAATGTAGAAAGACAATGTGAATAAATAAAAAAGGTAAAAAGAAAACTTATCTTAACCAACGCATTTCATCCTCTAACAGGTTTTATCTAAGACGATGAAATGTGTTGGCTAGCATAAGTTTTTTTCATATCTTTATTCAGATAAAGATACAAAACCAAATTCTACATATTCGAAGTCTAATAAAAAACTATCAGCAAGATGCTATAAAAAGAAAGCTACAACAGATATCAGTCCTACATTTAATCTTCTTTGAAGTAGTTCCCTTCTGAATTTACACACTGTATCCAGCATTGTTTCCATTGTCCGGTATACAAAGACATCTGTCCTTCTATATGGCAATGAATGCTGGACAATATATGTCCTCCTATATGGCAATGAATGCTGGACAATCTTCTCAAAGATGAAGAGGGGACTTGAAGAAACAGAAATGTAGTTCTACAGAATGATGTTGAGGATGCCATGAAGAGTTTTTGGAGGGAATGAAAAGGAAAAGGAAACTACACTATTTACATTATTCAGATAATTGTCCTCATCTTTGTTGACATTTGTACATTTCAGAAGTTGTATGCTCTGACCTTCTTCAGGTGCTAAGAATTTTGAACTGAACCCTTTATTACAATCACTGGGGTATATCATGAGTTATCTCCCTCAAACCCTGTAAGTTACTTGTTCATCACTGCTGTAGGCTAATTATGAACTCACAACTCTTTGGGTCATGTCACTGGAACTAACCAACATCTGTATCCACTAACACAAAAAAAATACTAGAGAAAACCATTAACATCAAAAAGTCATACAAATGGCAACAAAGATGAAGACAGTAGTCCGAATAATGTAAATAGTGTAAATACTACCGCAGCTCAAAATTATAGACAAATACGCAAAAGGAAACTAATGCTTACAACCAGGAAGCAACAGATAAAGTTTTTGGAACACACAATGAGGAAGGGTGGCTTGGAGAATCTGATACTCACAGGGCAAATAGAAGAGAAAGAGAGACAGGAGAAAACAGTGAGTGACATATCTGTGCAACAAGAGACAGGAAGATGTGGAGGGCTATATCACCTACATTCTAAAGGGACATGGAACATAAAAGAAGAAAGAAGAAAAAAAGCATCCTCCAGCAGGTTATGAACCATTTTTTCTCTCGGGGAAACCGTCGTTAGATCTGACGTGCTTTAATCTCTTAGTTACAAATAACTCACAGATCAAAGCGAAGCCTGAATACTGCTTTTGAATACATAAAATTTTATGTTTAATAGCATAATTTCCCCAATTTTTGAAATATACATCTCTACTTAATTTTTTATCCTAACATAAACAAAGACAATTTTTAGGAATAGATTTTTCCATCATTAATCCCTCATAATTTTAGATACATTATTTTTAGTGGACACCCATGTTTGAGTAGATGCTTTGTGTATTTATTAAAAACATTATATTTATTAAAATAATATTTATTAAAAATATTAAAAATATTTATTAAAATATTTAGTGGACACCCATGATTGAGTAGATGCTTTGTGTATTTATTAAAAACATTATATTTATTAAAATAATATTTATTAAAAATATTAAAAATATTTATTAAAATATTTAGTGGACACCCATGTTTGAGTAGATGCTTTGTGTATTTATTAAAAACATTATATTTATTAAAATAATATTTATTAAAAATATTAAAAATATTTATTAAAATATTTAGTGGACACCCATGATTGAGTAGATGCTTTGTGTATTTATTAAAAACATTATATTTATTAAAATAATATTTATTAAAAATATTAAAAATATTTATTAAAATATTTAGTGGACACCCATGATTGAGTAGATGCTTTGTGTATTTACTAAAAACATTATATTTATTAAAATAATATTTATTAAAAATATTAAAAAAATTTATTAAAATATTTAGTGGACACCCATGTTTGAGTAGATGCTTTGTGTATTTATTAAAAACATTATATTTATTAAAATAATATTTATTAAAAATATTAAAAATATTTATTAAAATATTTAGTGGACACCCATGATTGAGTAGATGCTTTGTGTATTTACTAAAAACATTATATTTATTAAAATAATATTTATTAAAAATATTAAAAAAATTTATTAAAATATTTAGTGGACACCCATGTTTGAGTAGATGCTTTGTGTATTTATTAAAAACATTATATTTATTAAAATAATATTTATTAAAAATATTTAAAATATTTATTAAAATATTTAGTGGACACCCATGATTGAGTAGATGCTTTGTGTATTTATTAAAAACATTATATTTATTAAAATAATATTTATTAAAAATATTAAAAATATTTATTAAAATATTTAGTGGACACCCATGATTGAGTAGATGCTTTGTGTATTTACTAAAAACATTATATTTATTAAAATAATATTTATTAAAAATATTAAAAATATTTATTAAAATATTTAGTGGACACCCAGGATTGAGTAGATGCTTTGTGTATTTATTAAAAACATTATATTTATTAAAATAATATTTATTAAAAATATTAAAAATATTTATTAAAATATTTAGTGGACACCCATGATTGAGTAGATGCTTTGTGTATTTATTAAAAACATTATATTTATTAAAATAATATTTATTAAAAATATTAAAAATATTTATTAAAATATTTAGTGGACACCCATGTTTGAGTAGATGCTTTGTGTATTTATTAAAAACATTATATTTATTAAAATAATATTTATTAAAAATATTAAAAATATTTATTAAAATATTTAGTGGACACCCATGTTTGAGTAGATGCTTTGTGTATTTCTTAAAAACATTATATTTATTAAAATAATATTTATTAAAAATATTAAAAATATTTATTAAAATATTTAGTGGACACCCATGTTTGAGTAGATGCTTTGTGTATTTATTAAAAACATTATATTTATTAAAATAATATTTATTAAAAATATTAAAAATATTTATTAAAATATTTAGTGGACACCCATGATTGAGTAGATGCTTTGTGTATTTATTAAAAACATTATATTTATTAAAATAATATTTATTAAAAATATTAAAAATATTTATTAAAATATTTAGTGGACACCCATGATTGAGTAGATGCTTTGTGTATTTATTAAAAACATTATATTTATTAAAATAATATTTATTAAAAATATTAAAAATATTTATTAAAATATTTAGTGGACACCCATGTTTGAGTAGATGCTTTGTGTATTTATTAAAAACATTATATTTATTAAAATAATATTTATTAAAAATATTAAAAATATTTATTAAAATATTTAGTGGACACCCATGTTTGAGTATATGCTTTGTGTATTTACTAAAAACATTATATTTATTAAAATAATATTTATTAAAAATATTAAAAATATTTATTAAAATATTTAGTGGACACCCATGTTTGTGTATATGCTTTGTGTATTTACTAAAAACATTATATTTATTAAAATAATATTTATTAAAAATATTAAAAATATTTATTAAAATATTTAGTGGACACCCATGATTGAGTAGATGCTTTGTGTATTTATTAAAAACATTATATTTATTAAAATAATATTTATTAAAAATATTAAAAATATTTATTAAAATATTTAGTGGACACCCATGTTTGTGTATATGCTTTGTGTATTTACTAAAAACATTATATTTATTAAAATAATATTTATTAAAAATATTAAAAATATTTATTAAAATATTTAGTGGACACCCATGTTTGAGTATATGCTTTGTGTATTTACTAAAAACATTATATTTATTAAAATAATATTTATTAAAAATATTAAAAATATTTATTAAAATATTTAGTGGACACCCATGTTTGAGTAGATGCTTTGTGTATTTATTAAAAACATTATATTTATTAAAATAATATTTATTAAAAATATTAAAAATATTTATTAAAATATTTAGTGGACACCCATGTTTGAGTAGATGCTTTGTGTATTTACTAAAAACATTATATTTATTAAAATAATATTTATTAAAAATATTAAAAATATTTATTAAAAACATTATATTTATTTACTTCCAACCATCAGTCTGAATATTTGAGAAATTTTATTAGAAAAATATGTATTCTCTGGCAATAAAAAAATTATTGTCATGCTTATTTCTTTATAAAAAAGGGTAAATAATAAATATTTCATTATGGTTTCATATGATTTTATAATCTTATAAATAGAAAATTATTCTCTCAAATAAGCAATTTAATAAATAAATAATGCAGGTACCTGCATTCACTTTCAATACCTAATTTTTAAAGTGAATTTTTAAAAATAAAAACTCTTTCTTCAGGCCTTCATTTTAGCTTTACTTGAAAGCTAAATGATTAAATTTTCTATTTCCAGTAAGCTAAATACCTTGGTGTATTTCAAATGGAAATTATATTGATTAGAATCTTAATTTTTTAGAGTTTTCAAAAATTATAATTTTTTTCATCCATTCGTCCATTTTGATTGACTGACTGGTTTGTAAAAAAAAGTTGATTCTCAGTTTTAAAAATCTTGCAAGAATAAAATATACATCTGTGACACGTTACTTTTGGAAAATTAGCAAATTTAAAGTTAAATTAATCTGATTACAAGTATTACTTGTTTATAGCATAAAATTTAGAATAAAAGAATTTCTTAATCACGAAAGTCATAGTTTTCTGACTTGTAAAGTGATTGATGACAGCCAGATGCAGTGATTAGCTAACTGATCAGAATTGACATAATTGTCCAAATTTTTTTCTTGTAAGAAGAAGAAACTGTGAAACACATGACCTTTTAATGTCACACACAAAATACCATACTTAAAAAATTCCTGTACAAAAATAAAAATAAAAATGATTTTTAATATATTTTGGCTCAAAGATTTGTATCAAGCATTTCAATTTTTGGTTAGCAATTATAATCTTCACTAAATAACTTGCTAACCTAACTGGAACAAGGCTTTGAAGAATTTTTAAAAAGTTTTGAAATGTATCCTAATGTAAACTAAGACAATTTATTTATGAATATATTTATATGTAAAAATTCTCAGTTATAATCTGAAGAAAGTAACAGTATGCTTAAAAAAAGAAGACAAGAGTAAAACTATATTTTCACCTACGTGTTTTTGTCTACTGACGGACTTTATTAAGGCAAAGAAATGAAATTAATTTTGTTTTAAATAATGTATCTACATAAAGAATAAACCAAAAGCTGTTTCTTACTGGAAAAAACACTCATAAAATATTCATAAGTTAAATTGAAACTGATTAATATTTCATAAACAAAGATAATTTTTCATGTGCAGTATGTTGTTGTTATAAGAGGGTGGAAATTAACTAACTGTTTTCTTTTGATTTTTTTTTACATGTTTGTTGAATATGTTGACTTGGTAAAGTATTGGGTCTGTGCATCTAACAAGGGAAGAGAATAGTTGTTTTTAGTTTCAAAGGTGAAGTCTGTTGTAAGTTAAATGCTGTTGTTAAGAAGTAAATTTGGCCACAATTTCGACCTGAAAAATGCCACACTCATAAAATGAGAAAATAATTTACTCAGAAGGAAAATCCTCGAGAGTGGTACCATCAAATATTACCAAAATATTAATCTATGCCCAGATTTTTCCCAATCTCACCCTTCTTAATAGAACCAATACTTTCCCAAACCAACATATGCAACAAACATACATTGAAACACATATTTTCTTGATTTTTCATAATATTCATATCTGCTCCATTTTTGCATCCTAATGTTATTGTTATCAAATGTAAACAAAGACAATTTATCTATGAAATTTCATAAAATCTATTATGAATTGGATTAACTGTGATATATTTTTAATTTATTTGTTTAAATAATTGGAGTAGATAGATTTATCTATCGCCCGGTTCACACTCCACCCACGTCTATTGAACAGGTTAAGAGGCTCATCCCTTTGTTCCCTGTTTAGGATGTGGTTTCTGGCTTTCTCTTTTCCAATCTTTTCACTATTACGTAGCACCCTGCGCATCAGTGGTGTTACCACCTTGCTCGGAGTGATACGATTAAAAATAAAAAAAAAGAAATATATATATATATTATTTTTAATGTCTACTAGTATTTGAGTTGTAAGGGACATAGGTTAGCATCTTGCCAGAGGATGCATATTTTCCTAACAAGATTCAACAGATATTCAGGCCAGTATGTATAATTAAATATACTGTTTAATTATAACAAACAAACAAAATAACAAAACAAAAATCCAAACAAAAAAAAACAGAGTATCTACTCAAATACAAGTATCTGTTAAAAATAATGTCTAAACAAATAAATTAAAAATATGTTGGAGTTAATCCATTTCATAATGGATTTCGTAAAATTTCATAAATATATATATATATATATTAATGCATATTTGGACTGCAACCTTTCTTTTAAGCATGTTTTGTTAAAAACAACCATCAAGGAAGATTTATTAATTTTTTATTTATTTTTTCTTATTATTCTAACATGTTTAGAATGTGGAGGCAAGGAAGATAAAAATGCTCTGTAATTATTTTTCAAAGCACTTTCAACCACTTCTCTGGCCATTCTCAAAGGGTGTTATGTTTCTGCTGTTGTTCTTTTATCCTCATGTTTTGACTGTAATGTAATCTATTTTGTGTTGTTTTTGAAAAGAACTGTTTTTTTAAAGATTTCATGTGCCGTGTACGACTTGAAATTGCATGAGCAAAAAAACTTTTAATACTCTATTTCCACTATTGAATAATGTCAGTTTGATGGTGGGAGAGAATTGTTTGATATATAGTGACTCTCTAATAGCAAGATGATTTAAAGAGTATTCTTCTATTTTCAACCAGAATATAGGTTAATACATTTTTTATGGCACTTTGGTTTGATAAGTGGCATGTAAGGCATCTACCAAAAGAGATGGTAGTGTATCCAATATATATACATATTTCAAATTGTTGGTTGTTTATAACCAAGTTTTGTTAAAATTCGTTAATTTCCGTAACATGTTTACATTTGTTGACATTACGATACATTTCAGAGCAGATATGGTTGTTGCGATGAATCGAAAATTGTGTTATATAGGCTTGATTAAAACCTCGTTTAGACTGGAGGTCATTTGTGGTCGAGTGGTCTAAGACGTTGCCAAATCAAATGGTAGCTTCCCCTACGTAGATAGGGGTCGCAGGTTCAAATCCTGCCGAATGACACACATTTTCATAATAAAAATTTATCATAAATAATCAGGCCAGTAGATATAAATATATAATACTGTTTAATTGAAAAACAGAATATCTACTTAAATACGAGCATCCATAAAAAATAATGTTCAAACAATTCATATATATATATATATATATATATATATACAGAAAAAGCTGAAACCTTTCATAGTCACTGTGTTTTGTATTCTGAAGAACATTATCAAGACAAATGTAAGGATATTATTTTGCAACAAGTATTTAGAAATGGAAGTAAAAATGTTGTTAGTCATTTCCAATTTAAGAACACTCATAAACATATTTTATGCTGACAAAGCAAGATAAACTATAGAGGAAACTAAGTGAAATAATTTAATACCTAATAAACGAAAGTGATTAAATGTATTGTTGATGAATTTGCATAATGTAATTATTATTTTAGTTTGAGAAATTCTTTTATTTATATATGAAGAATAATATGAAAGAAAAAGAAAGGAAAGTAATGGAAACATAAAAATCAGAGAAGGAATTATGAAGAATCTAAAAAGAAAGAAAGAAAGAAAAACACAAAAGAGGTTAGAAAAGAAAGAGAATTAATGAAAACAGAAAAAAGAAGGAATGAAGAAAAATCTAAGAAAGAATAGAAAAAGAAAGAAAGAGAATAAAACAAAGAGGATAGAAAAAGTCAGTCAGTTAATTGCCATACGTAATACACGATTGGGCGATCATGTCTCAAAAGAGACATGACTGACTGGGCAGAAGATTATCCCGCAGTAGGTTGCCATTGCTTTCTGCAGTAGACTGGTTGCCGACCAAGGCTATAGAACCCAATCTGTCCTGCTATTTAACCCATAACTGGAAGGAATAGACAGATTAATACCTTTCCCAAGGGTATTTGTGCGTAAGTGAATGCAAGTAATTCAACTGGGATTCGAACTCGGTTCTCCGATTTCTCATTCCGAGTCGATATCCACTGCGCCACAACGCACATCCATGATAGAAAAAGAAAGAGAATTAATGGAAACAGAAAAAGGGAGAGAAGCAATGAAGAAAAATCTAAGGAATAGAAAGATTGAGAAAGAAAGAAAGAAAGATAGAAAGAATAACACAAAAGAGGATAGAAAAAGAAAGAAAGAGAATTAATGAAAACAGGAAATGAAGAGAAGGAATGAAGAAGAATCTAAAAAGGAATAGAAAGAGAGAAAGAAAGAAGAGTAATACCAAAAAGGATAGAAAAACAACAAAGAAGAATAAAAAAGTAATAAAGCGAAGAAAGAGTGATAACGAAAAAGAAAGAAAAAGTATAATACAGAAGAAAAAGAAAGAGAAACAATGTATATATTTTTTGTATTTAAAATATTTAAATATTAAGTATTCTGCTTCATACTGGCGTATAAAAATCAGTTACAATATAAGATAAAAGACTATCTTTAAACAATCATTAGAACATTGCACTAACACATCGACACGGATCTAGAAAGAAAAATGTGACCATCTTTAAAAAGACATTATGAAAAATATAGTAAAAATAAAAAAAGGTGAAATACGTGACAAGGTATAAAATGATATAATAGAAAGAAAAGTATAACGCAACAGAAAGCAACAAAAACTAAAGAAATAAATGACTGGAAAAAATACCAAAAATTTTATTCTCTAACACCTAAATAATATCAGTACCAATACAAATAATTTTAATTAATATGGTAACGGTTTGTGAAGAATGAATCAAACCTTTGGAAGAACTTATGACAGAGAAATAGTGCAAAGTGTGCCTATAATTCTTTTCTTCGGGTTTTGAATTCAGAGTTGCCTTTCTCTGCCAGCCAAGATTAAAGAGCCCAGTCTGGCTGGCTGGGGCCAAGGGAGATAGACTCATGCTTTTGCCATGTGTAGTTGCATGAAAGTGAATGCAAGAAAATCAACAGAAATTTGAACTCATTCTCATTCCAAGCCACTAACCTGGACACACACACACACACACACACACGCACACACCACACGCACACACACACATAAAACACACACACACACACCACACACACAAAACACATACAAAACACCCACCCACACACACACACACACAAAACACACACACACACCCACACACACCACACGCACACATAAAACACACCCACACACACCACACACACACACACAAAACACCCACACACACCACACACACAACACACACACACACACACACACACACATACACAGAGTCATTTTTTTTACAAGAATGGTCACACAATAAAATCTACTATGCAGTACAACACACAGACAACAAATATACTTAATGCAACACTCTTGAAAATTGCTAAAGCACTAGCCAAAAGTACTTGGAACAATAAAAACTATGGACAATTCTTTATATTCGTTAACTCCTAAAAATCAGTAAAAATGTTGAATGCTGGAGAAACTCTATAAAAGATTATTTAAATCATTCTTGTTGCCTATATGTGCATAGTGAGGGTAAAAAATCAGGTCAGAAAATTTCATTGGTAAATAATCTAAATGGATCCCATTATAAGATATTAAAAATTATCCACAAAAAGAGCTCAATGCATTTAATTACAGAGTAAATATTTATTAAACAATAAATTTTGAATCACCACATCTGAGAAATAGTCTATTTTGACAGACAACTGACATCTTTGTCTGCTGAAATAGACTACTGCTCAAATGAAGTGATTAGAAATTTATTGTTTAATATATATATATATATGTTGTATCATCGAGGTGGATATGAAAGAGAAAAAGTGTGCTGCAGTATTATTCAGGACAATATTCAGTGCAAAACGGATATACACAGAACTGTACAATAGTTAGAATAACAGGCAAGACAAAACTTACAACACAGAGAGGAGAGGTTTAGATTGCAATAGTCATCGAAGTAATCAGTTCTAATATTACTTAAATGATACTCAAACATTACGCCTTATATGCCACTATTCCTTACTTAGATAGGCCAATTCAGCCCACGGGTTATTCTATCATTAAGAGTGCTGCAGGGGTGTTAGCCACTCTACAACTATATATATATATATGTACGAAGAGAGTCTTGATATCCTGTTTTAAATCATCATCAGTCCATGAAGTCACCATATATATATGTTTTTAAAATTGGAATATAGAAATTCTGACAAAGTTTTCAAATTTGACAAATAGTAGTTTCATGAAAATAAATTTGATTGAAAATAAATTTGATTATACATTTTCTCATTGAAAGCTTTATCAATTCCAAAAATGAAATGTATATATGCTTAAATAATGAATCTTAATACTTTTTCACTAAGTTACGGTTTCTTGTGATTAAAGAAGAAAGAAAGGAAGTGATTATTAAAAAACAGTTGATATTTATTCTTAAAATTATTAGTTCAAGTCAAAAGTTTTTAATGTATTTTTTATTATAAGAATAGCTCAAAAGTAAGAAATTCATTTAGTCTTTTCTGAAATGAATCCAAGGAAAATTCTCATACAACCCTTTAGAACGGACTGATAATGAAAAGATAATTTACCTTTAATTTTATACAAAAATGCTGGGAAAATACATTAAAAACTTTTGATTTGAACTAAGAATTATGAGAATAAATATTAACCACTTTTTTAAATCACTCATTTTCTTTCTTCTTTAATCACAAGAAACCCTAGCTTAGGGAACAATACTTCTTCTTTTATGTGCCATGTCCTTTCAGGACGTAGACGATCATGGCTTTCCACATCTCCCTATCCCTGGTGGCTCTTAGCACGCCTTTCTCCTGTTAAACCATGCAACCCTCGTTCTGTCATCCACCTGATCAAGTCCTTTAAATATGTTATCCGCTGCTTTCCCTTTGTCTCATTTTCCCTCTATCTGGCCTGTTAGTACCAGGTTCTCCAAGCCCTCCTTTCCTCATTGCATGTCCTAGGAACTTTAGTTGTCTCTTCCTGATGCTCAGTATTAATTTCCTTTTCATCGCCATCCTTTCCAAAACCTTGTCATTGCTCACATGCTTGGTCCATGATATCCGCAGCATCCTTCTGTAGAATCACATTTCAGCTGCTTCAAGTTTTTCCTTCATCTTTGAAGATATTGTCCAACATTCACTGCCATATTGAAGAACCGACATCACATAGCAATCCAGTACTCTCCTCTTTTTCTAGCAAAATTGTCCTGTTTCTTAATACTTTACTCAACTTCTGGAATGCTTCTTTCACCATGCCAATTCAGATTCATTTTCAGATCTCAGTGTTGCACTTTCCAAAGCATACACACAAATACACAAGTATACATTTCATTACATTCAAACTATTGTCCTCATCTATGTTGCCACTTGTACAATGTTTCAGCCGCTGTATATCCTGTCCTTCTTCAGTTGCTAGGAATTTCAAACTAGTGATTGTAATAAAGGGTTTGGTTTGAAATTCTTAGCACCTGAAGAAGGCCAGTGTGTACAACGGTTGAAACGTTGTACAAATGGCAACATAGATGAGGACAATAGTCTGAATAATGTAAATACTACCTCATCTCAGAAATATTAAAAAATGCATTTCATTCTTTCATTTTGGGATCTGATGAAACTTTGAATAGTGAAATGCATAACTGAATCTATTTTCAATCAAATTTATTTTCATGAAACATTTCATTTGTCATTATATATATTCACTACTGGCCATAATTATTAGGCCACCCCAGTATTTTAAAAAGAAATTATGTATTTCATACTATTTTTAGTATTTATTGTCAAATGAAAATAGAATGGTTTTTTTGTCAATATTACTTTGTAAAATTTTACAAGACAAGGAAGCAAAGATGAACTTGTCCGAATCTCCCTAAATTTTTTCATTTTTCATTTTTTCATTCAATATAGGTAATTATTAAATACTTATAAATTCATTTGTTGCACATGTTATTGTGCAATATTAACAAAAGAACCATTCTATTTTCATTTAACATTATTCATTTGGCAATAAATACTAAAAAATAATATGAAATACATCATATTTGTAAAACACTGGGGTGGCCTAATAATTATGGTGGTAGTGTAGGAAAGAATGGCAAACCTGTAAAGATGGAGAAGATAATCCAAAAGATTTTATCTAATTAATATAAATTATTAATTAGATAAAAATAGAGAACTCGAAAGATAATATCAAGAGCAATGTAAAATACTGAGAGATATTCAGTGGTTACAATTGCTTCCTTCAGACCATTGAAAAATAAATGAATAAATAAATCATAATTTCATTCAGAATTATTTTTAAAAATATAATTATTATTTATAATTATTTATTTCGGTTTAAATTTATTGTTTGAATAATAATGTTCACTTCCCCAGTCAAAAAAAAGTCATTAGAATATTCTGTGTAAATTAACATTTATTTTTACTTTTCAACAGTCTGAGCGAGACAAAGTTTTCAAAAATGAATATTTTAAGGAGGATATTTTTTTTTATAAAAAAAAAATTTTGTTTTAAATTTCCTATTTTCCAAATTTTCTTTTGTGGTGCAGTGAATATCGACTTGGAACTACAAATCGGGAAGCCGAGCTTGCATTCACTTGTGCACAAATATCCTTGGGAAAAGTTTTTATCCATCTCTTCCCTCCAGTTACGGATTAAATAATAGGACAGATTGGGTTATATAGCCTTGACTGGGAGCCAGTCTACCACAGAAAGCAATGGCAACCTACTGCGTGATATTCTTCTGCCCAGTCAGTCATGTCTTTTTCAAGACATGATCGCCAGTTGAATTTCCTGCATTCACTTATGCACAAATACCCTTGGGAAAGGTATTAATCCATCTCTTCCCTCCAGTTACAAGTTAAATAATAGGACAGCGTGGGTTCTATAGCCTTGGCTGGCAACCAGTCTACCTCAGAAAGTAATGGTAACCTACTGCGGGATAATCTTCTGCCTAGTCAGTCTTGTCTCTTTTGAGACATGATTACCCAAGTGCATATTACCTATAGCACTTAACTGACTATATATATTTTTTCTTAATTGTTTTTGTGATTTAATTTAAATATATCTCCTATCTGGGTATTTATTTTGCGTTATTTTTCCACCTTTTTGCATGTGAAAACATTTTCTCATAATATTTGCTTTGAGTATGTGTAACTTAATGTACGTATTCCTTTTTGTGTATTGTGTTATATGTGTGCTTTGATGTATCTATTCCCAATTTATTTCCAGTTTAAATGATATAAGGGTCACTTCTTTTAAAAACTTTCTTTTTTAAATATTCTAAGTGAAATTATCATTTATTTATTTATTTATTTTTCAACGGTCTGAGGCAATTCTAATTTTTTTTTACATTGATGAAACAAATTCGAGATTTATAACAGTTTGTGTGTTTAGTTTTCCTCTCAATACTTTATATATATATATATAATGTAAAGAAAGGGCAATAAGAAATTTATTGTTTCTTAATGTTTATTTTTAATTTTACAGTGCTCAATACTAAAGTAGAGTTAAACAGACTTTTGGAAAAAAATTTTCTGTAGTCACCACAAAAATGATCGCTTGAAGATGGAGTCATAGTAAAAACATGATTCCAAAACATGGGAAATTCTGTGTTGCAAAAATATTAAATTAATTATATTGCAATAATACACACACACACACACACACACACACACACACACACATATATATATATATAGTATAGTAAAAAGAATTTGTCACTTTAAATGAGCAGGTTCATGCTGACTTATTCAAACTCCAAGGGTAGACTGAAAAGTTCAGAGGCTGACTATGAAAGACTGATGCTATAACTGAAATCTTGTAAGCCTTAATTTCAACATTTCTCATTAATAACTGCATTGTTTCTTTCCAGGTAAGTTGAGATCTGACTGTTCAAAGAATATTTCAAAATAACTAGTCGCAACTTCTCTTAAAAATGGACAAAACATAGCATTGTGGTGCTTTAATGTACCTGCAGAAAAAGGGTTCATCCCCCAAGGAGATTTATGCTGACATGGTTGCTATATTAGGGGATGATGCTTTGACTATCAACAGTGCGAAGGTGTGCAGCTAAAATTAGGAGTGGAAAGAAGAGTATTGGAGATAACTCATGGTTTGGATGTCCTGCAACTCCTACCACCTAGGAAAACATTGATCATGTTCATCATATGGTGATGGATAACAGGCAATTGACTATAAATCAAATAACTAATGCTATTAGCATATCCCACAAGAGAGTTGAGAATATTTGGCAAAATGAGTTTGACATGACATTTATTTCACTCCAGAATCTTACATATTGTAAAGATCTTATGGAACAACCAGCCAGTAATCAACTGGAATAGGAGTTTTATTTATCCTATTTTACAAGGATTATGGCTCAAGGCCGAAAGAAGGGAGGGGGAACAAAACTCGGGTTGGTCTACAGTACTCTATCCTATACCTAGCTAATCAGATTCACGACCCATACATACGTTACAATAGTTCTCATTCACCATAAAAATTTTTCCATCAACACTCATACTTATCATGCACCAAAATACCGCAAAAACATACCGGGGACCTACAAAAACGCCCCAAATGCGCGTAAAAATTTGTGGTATGTACAATAAATTTACAAAAATAACTTTAAAAATATTGCATGAAAATGACATGATGGGAGGGGGGTACGAAGAAACAAAAATCCCCAAAACAAAAACAATTTCAAATCAATACATATACATAGTGTTAGTAAGACCCAAACACACCCTCGTAATTAAAGAGGCCGCTGTATTCTGCCTTGAAAGACAAAATCAAGGAGCTCTCTTTCTAAGGGGAAAGGAGAAGCAGGGTCAACTGGAATAGGAGTTGATTGTAACTGACCAAAAAACCACCAAGGCAAATTGGTAGGTGGTTTAAATAATAACCTGGTAGATTCCATTCTGTTATAGGCAAGTCTATTCTGTAAGCAGTGATTGGCTGATAATTTTTGAGCTCCATAGATATTCAGCACAATATCCACACTCTTGAATATTCACCTGCAGGGAGACAAAAGGGGACAGCCATGTTGAAAGGTAAATTATTTGACTTCTACACATATGAGTCCATCCATGCTTAGAATATTGCAGCCATTTATGGTCCAGTGCTCCTGCTATATATTTAAAGATTCTTGATAAAACCCAAAAAATCAGCAATGTTATTGGTCCTGACCTGGCATCTCAGCTTCAGTCTCTTCCCCAACTGCAGAAAGTTGCTTCCCTGTGCCTTTTCTTTAAATACTTTCATGGTAATTGTTCAAAAGAGCTCTTCACTGTGTTATCTAGACTTCATGAATTTAAGTGCAGTACTAGATTGGCAGGGCACCTCGGCAGTGCGTATTGGTTAGCAAGCTTGTCTCGCTAGAATCATTATAACTGAGTAGTGAGTTTGATCATCACTGGGTACCCCTTACGTTTGGCCGTGTGTTACATCTAATGCACCGTTGGCTTAGGAAGTAGCGACTCCAACTGACACCAAATTGGTCGAGTTTTGATCTCAGCCAGAAGCAAGTTGATGTGTCTAGCCACACTGATGAGCTGTGATACAGTGAAACAGGCTTGTATATAGATGACTAGTATATATATATATATAGCAGATGTGCATTGTAGTGCAGTGGATATTGACTTGGAATGAGGAATCAGGGAGCCGAGTTCGAATTCCAGCTGAATTCCTTGCATTCACTTACGCACAAATACCCTTGGGAAAAGTATTAATTCATCTCTTCCCTCCAGTTATGGGTTAAATAATGGGACAGATTAGGTTCTATAGCCTTGGCTGGCAACCAGTCTACCACAGAAAGCAATGGCAACCTACTGCAGGATAATCTTCTGCCCAGTCAGTCATGTCTCTTTCGAGACATGATCGCCCAAGCGTGTATCACGTATGGCACTTAAGTGACTGACTGTTACATCTAAGCTACACTTAGAAAATCACCTTCCTCCAGGTTTGGGGGTTGGGTGCAGGGCTAACAACCCTGCCCCATAAAAAAACGTTTGCTAGGGAAACAGCAAAAACACTGCCCTACACGCCATTAGGTGTAAGGAAAAGTTTATTTATTTATTTACTAGATAGGCAACAAGGTCTCGTCAAATTTACAGTTGAATTGGGTAGATATAATCATAAGTTCTATGCTAACAGTTTCTTTTCACACACTTTTCCATTGCAGAAATTGCTTTCTTCCTTCTTGCTTTCTAGACAAGTTTAATTTTCAAAAATTTAAATGCAATGTTAATTGTAATCTACCATCTGCCTGGATTCTCTTCTATTGTTCTCGTTCCTCAATAATATTTCTGTTTTCTAATTCTTTCAAGCTCTTATGTCTTAATGGCTTTACTACCTTGCATGGAGTGAATTGGATAAAAAAAATTACATTCTTTCTTCACTTATTTCAATTGTTTATTGAAAAACATATTCTTAAAGAAGCCACAGATTTTATTCTAGCAGTACATAAGCCTCTTTATTTATATTTTGCAAGAAGATAAAATCATTTTTGGAAATAACTATTTTTAAGCTGACTGCTGGATTAATAAAAATCTATCATAGTCTTAAAAATATGACTGAATAAACACAATAAGTGAAATGTTTCATGTCGTCGGCAGACATCGAGTTTAGATTGGGGGAAGTTGAAATTACCATGTCTTGTGACAACAATAGTTTACTTCTGCCACAGATAAACAGAAAATCTATCATCCATTGGGTATGAATATAATTTATACAGTAATAGCATTTTATTAGTTACAATAGCAACAAAAATACATTACCAGTTTTCCGGTAACCTTTTTTGCATAACAAAGATCACCAAATAATTAAATAATTCATCTTTGACTTCCAAATTATAGCTATGTCATAAATATAAAGTATTTTAATTGTTAGATATTTAATAACAAGCTAAGACAAGCTTGGTACTCAGTAATCACATATGTGGGGGTAGAGTAAATTTGGTCTTTTGGCTTGACTGTACATGCTTAAGTCCCCAAATTAAAAACGCAAATTTTCGTTTTAGGTCCCAAAGGCTTCTCCACACCCATGTCAAATTCATCCAAAATAGCCTTATTTCTGTGCAAATGTATATGCTGAACTCAAATCAACAATTAGTTATTGAAGAAACCTAACTTTTTTGATCTTAACAACCAGAAAAAAATCGAAATTTATCTTGCACTCTCACGATGACTTTTTGGCGTAAGCAACAAATTGTAATGAAAGTAATACGCGATTTTTTTTCTATGCGTATTACTTTCATTACAGGAAGTAAATAGGCAAAAATTTCAGTAAAAGAAGTAAATAGGCTGAAAATAGGCCGAAATTTGTTGCCTTCGCCGAAAGTCATTCAGCAGTTAATTACATGTCTACGTTAGAGTTATGGGAGACAAAATGAGCAAGATGTAGTTCAATTTTTTTCTGGTCATTCAGATCAACAACTAATTGTTGATTTGAGTTCAGCATATACATTTGCACAGAAATAATGCTATTTTGGATAACTTTGAAGAGGGAAAAGCCTTTGGGACCCAAAACAAAACTTTACCATTAAAAACTGACCTTGTGCCACAACTTGCCCCGGTGGGGTGGGGTGGGGGACAGTTTAAATAAATACATAAGGAAATATTAAATCAGAATTTATTAGTTAAGTTCAAATGCAACAGGAAATTTAAATGTCCCTGCATAATTTTGTATAGATACCAAAACCTTTGAAAATATCAATGATACCAACAATTTGTATATTTTTATTTTAAACATAGACAATTTATTTGACAAAAATATTGCAAAATGGATTAACCCTGACATATTTTTAATTTATTTGCTTAAACATTATTTTTAATGGATACTCATATTTGAGTAGATACTCTGGTTTTTATAATTAAACAATATATTTATATATGTCTACTGGCCTGAATATTTGAGAAATTTTGTTGAGAAATTATACATCCTCCTGCAGGATTTGAACCTGCATTCCCTAGGCTTTGGAAAAATCATCAATTGATCTGACATGTCTTAGGAAACAGTGCAGATATGAATATTACAAAAAATCAGGAAATTCTATGTTTAAAGGCTTAATTTGAGCTATGTCTACCCACAATTCCTTTGTGGTCGAGAGGTCTAAGACATGTTAGATTAATTGATGGCTTCTCTCAGCCGAGTGAATGCAGATTTGAATCCTGCCAGAGGAGACATATTGTCTGAACAAGATTTTCGATTATTTTGGCAGATTTAATAACACAATAACATTATCTATGAACATGGCCGCAATGTGCTGACTGAGTTTTGGGAAATATAAAAACAACACATTCCATCACTCTGGATACATATATAAATATTTACACATTCAGTTAAAAATAAAAATAAAAAAACATTCATGATAATGTCTAATAGAATAGCCAAAAGTGCTTTGATGTATAATTCCAGTAGCTTGTCATGTATCTTTAATAAACTTGTGTCTTGAAAGAGTCATGACTGACTGTGTAGAAGATTATTCCCGCAGTAGATTGCCATTGCTTTTTGCTGTAGACTGGTTGCCAGCCAAGGCTATAGAACCCAATCTGTCCTGTTATTTAACCCATAACTGGAAGGAAGAGATGGACTAATACCTTTCCCAAGGGTATTTGTGTGTAAGTGAATGCAATGAATTCAACTGGAATTCGAATTTGGCTCCCTGATTTCTCATTCTGAGCTGATATCCACTGCACCACAACACAGTAGATAGTATATTACATTATTACAGTTCCTTGAATGTTTTGGCATATACCTTGAAGCCTAATCTTTGATGTTTGTTTTTTAGTTTTTATGCATGGTTATTAACACCTGGCTTTCTTAACTATTTATCCAGAATTGAAATCTAGACAGCTTATCTTTGGCAATCTTAATTTTCAGTTTGAAAGACCCACTTGTAATTCTTAATTTATTTTAAGCAACTCTCAGGTAGAAGAGTAATAAAGAGATTGGAATTTTTAAAAAAAATAGCCATGAGAAATATAATCAAAGAGGCCTTTCTTTAATTTATCTTCTTTCTCATCTAGGACAAGCATTAAAACAACAATAATTACTATAGTGGTTTAAGAAAATCATTAAAAAAGTTCCACAAGTTTGTTCATAATCTCTTTCATAACTGAAAAAAAAAAGAAATGCTTTTGAGTTTGAGTTTTGTTTCATGGCATATCAACCTCTGTGGGTTATTTAATGCCAAAAAGGTAGGGTTTTAAGACATTGTTTTTTTAACATTTGGTTATAGTGAAAAAGTTGATTTAGTCAGATTTTGATGAAAAATTTTTATTTTAGAAAACTGATGTTGCATTCTAGTTTTTTGTATTCAAAAATGTATTGGTGGTAATAATTTTTTTCCTTTAAAAATATGTTATGGTAATAATTTTTTTCCTTCAAACATGTATATTTTTCTATAAAAGTCTATTTTTATGTATATATTTCTACAAAAGTCTATTTTTATACTTCCATAGTGTTTTGAACCCAGTTTGAGGGTTAACTATTTGCCCATAGCTGGGACCCTAAGAGGTGCTATTACTCTGGGTCAGAGTGAACCTGGAAACAACAGCAATTAAGAGGTGGTTCCATGCTTCCTCACAACCTCCCAATTAGAGGCCTTGCTGCTGGATGCAGTTTACCAACATACCCAGGACCAATGTTTTTGAGAGAAAATATAAAGACATAGAAAGTGAATAACACTGAAGAGTTCTAATGCATTTTAAAATTGTCATTAGCTGATATTAACATAGGATCTAAACAAAATGGAAGAAAATTAATCATAGTAAAACAATTCCATTTTCAAGATGTGCCGCTAACATAAAGGCTATTGGTGTAGAAGATGGAATTGACAGGATATATCCAAGGCATCTATCAATTTCTTACCAGCTTCCTTCCTTTTTAATCATTTCACCCCAAGTAAGGCGCTAATGGGACTAAAATATATTGCTGGAAGTGAAAGAGAATGGGAAGACTTTAGTGAGGAGAAAGAACAATAAAAGAACAGGTATCAGAAAGACAGAAGGTTGCGATTGATATTTCATTTCAATTTTTAAGACCATAGATGACAGGAAAAGAACCTAGAAGAGAATTCAACAACTTTATAATGAAACAGCTAATATTAACTTTGTGGTCAAAATTTAAAATATATTTTCAAGAAAATGGGTTTCACAAGTCAAGTAACTGTTATCACTCTTTCTTGTATAAATGGGAGTTTCCTTACTAACCTCTTATTTGAGTTTAAGCTTTGTTTAATGGCATATCAACCACTGTGGGTTATTTAATGCCAAAAAGGTGGGGTTTTAAGGTATTTTTTTTTAGTGTTCAGTTATAGTGAAAAGGTTGATTTTGTTAGATTTTAATGAAATTGTTTTGTTTTTATTCTTTTTTCTTTTAGAAAACTGAAAATGTCTTCTAGTTTTGTATTCAAAAATGTTTTGCTGATAATTTTTTTTCTTAAAAAATGTGTTATGGTAATAATTTTTTCTTCAAAAATGTATATTTGTCTATAAAAGTCTATTTTATGTATATATTTCTATAAAAGTGTATTTTTATACTTTTATAGTGTTTTGACACCAGTTTGGGGGTTAGCTATTTGCCCATAGCTGGAACCCTAACAGGTGCTACCACTCTGGGTTAGGGTGATTCTGAGAACAACAGGAATTAAGAGGTGGTTCCATGCTCCTCATAACCTCCCAATCAGAGGCCTTACTGCCAGATGTAGTTTACTGTCATGCCCAGAAGTATCTTTTATTTGAAGTAGTATGAAAAGTCAACATCTCCATTATGTCATTATTTTACTTAAAGTTACATGTGCTATCCATTTTAGGTATTGGATGTTTTCAAGTTATGCAGTTTCTATTATTTGGTACAGTTATTTATGAATTTGTAGTGCCAGTCCACAATGTTCAAAGACGGATGTTCCTCGAATGGATGGACCTACAGGTTTTATTTGCTGGAAGCAAATTGTAATGATTGGTTTTGAGAAGATAGTATATAGTTAGGGACCATGCATCCATCTGAAAGTCTTGATCTGATGAAGCCTATTTAAAAAGGTTTTAGGTTCATGCTTTGGGTTTATAGAAATTTGTGATATTGTACAAAACTACCCCTAACCATGCATCCATCTGAAAGTCTTGATCTGATGAAGCCTATTTAAAAAGGTTTTAGGTTCATGCTTTGGGTTTATAGAAATTTGTGATATTGTACAAAACTACCCCTAACCAATGTTCATGTTTATCAATTTCACTCTCCTCTATTAAATTTTTTTAATAATTGGTCCATACACCAATAACTTGTCTGAAAAAAAGCATAAGGCAGCCATGAAAAATACCTTTCATGTCTAATTTTACATAATAATGAACAACAGGATATTTCCCACATGTTTTTATCTTGTTTCCATGTTAAAGTGGTAAGGGACTGAAGCCAAGATGCCAGGTTGATACCTATAATGTTTTTGATTCTTATTTTGACAAGATTCTGATATGATCTTAACTGATAAAGAAACACGGGATGAAAAGAAATAAGAGACTTAAACCGACATGCCAGGTCAGGACCTATAATGTTGGAGATACTTATTTGGATATTATTAATACTGCTCCCCACTTTCTAAAATTTATTCCTAATTTTACACTTATGCTCTTTTAGCCTGACACTGAAAAATTGGAATCAATTCCTTCCTCCCACCTGTAGGTAAAAATAGCAAACTATAGCAGAATGGTTTGAGTGGGGTTCATGTGAGCAGTGTAACAAATATCTTCACAAAAAGAGGAATCAGGAAGTTTTCAAATTCCCATCTAATCCAATACATTCAGTTGCAAAATAATGCCTTTAAAAAAAGCATGAATCTATCTTTTTCCTCTACCACCAATAGAAGGGCAGACTAGCAACAGATAACAACCAGTCTAGTAGAAAAGCAACTGAGAAGCATAGTTTGTCTGTGTTGTTAGAATATTTCAGAGAAGCAAGATAGAAACATGTGGAAAATATCTTGCAGTTCATTATTATGTAAAATCAGGGAGGACACGATTTGACATATGCCTTTTTTTTTGCATATTTTTTTTACATCCTTGAAATAAGCAAACTCATTTCTATAGACTCAATAAACATGAGTAACAAAACCATTGTGAAAATTTAAAAAAGAAATAACATATGGACATGAAAACATGAACTCAAGTCTCCCTGTCAGATAGATTGTTTTGTTATTGGTACAACATGATAGAAAGGGTAGGACAATAAGCGCAATTCTTAAAAACTTTCAGTCATTATAATAATATTATTTACTCATGTTTGCACATAAGGGTAAAATATTTTACTCATGTTTGCACATAAGGGGAAAAGATTTTACTCATGTTTGCACATAAGGGTAAAAGATTTTACTCATGTTTGCACATAAGGGTAAAATATTTTATTTGTATTTTTACCCCACTCACTTTTCTATCAACCATCAGAGACTGCTAGTGATAAAATATTTTGACAAGATACCAAGAGATTGAACAGAATGTAAAGATGAAGTAGATTCATGACTTTAACCCAAGAACTCTAACCATGGGTATATAGTCAGTCAGTAAAGTGCCATATGTGATACACACTTTGGGTGATCATGTCTCGAAAGAGACATGACTAACTGGGCAGAGGATTATCCTGCAGTAGGTTGCCATTGCTTTCTGCGGTAGCCTGGTTGCCAGCCAAGGCTATAGAACACAATCTGTCCATAATTGGAGGGAAGAGATGGATTAATACCTTTCCCAATGGTATTTGTGTGTAAGTGAATGCAAGGAATTCAACTGGAATTTGAGCTTGGCGCCTTGATTTGTCGTTCCGAGATGATATAGTACCCAGTGCAAATGATGCCATTTTAATTACAATTTAATTAAATGTTCAGTACCTGATTTTCTTACCTAAATAATATGTTTTTCCATTCCTATTAATGTTAACTCAAAGTACAAATTTCGAAGTGCCTGCATGTAAAATATTTAAAATATTTATATTTAATATTTTTTTGATATTTTCAAAATCAGGTATGATATACCCATGGTTAGTAGTGGTGTCACTTTAATTGATGGTTAGTGTTCCAGGTACATAAGTGCAAGTAGTACTTTAAAAAAAAGGGTGTACATATAGCATAGTGATTATTGGCAAACATTGGTGAGCAGACTTCAAATTTCTGTTGAGGCTGTTCCCTTTTGTGCACTATTGAAAAAGTTTGAATCCATCACTTTTCCTCCAACTCCAGATCATTACAAGGGTATATTAAGCTCACCAGCCTTGATTGGAAACCTGTCTAGGAGAAGAAAAAACTGAATCCAGAAGTCTCTTCAGCCCTAGAAACACAGATGCTGCCATGGCTGCAGTGCAGATGGTGCCACTGACTCTACTGGGTTACAGCAATCATGATGGGACATAATTTAAGAAAAAGGACTATAAGTATTTTTATATTATTTACATTGTTTGGACTATTGTCTACATCTTTACTGCCATGTTTACAATGTTTTGGCGATTACATGCTCGGGCCTTCTTCAGATGCTAGGAATTTCGAACCAAACCCTTTATTACAATCACTGGGGTATATCATTCTCATTTCTTGCATAAAGCCTCTTTTGGTAGTCATGAGTTATCTCCCTCTAACCCTCTAAGTTACTTGTTCACCACTGCTGTAGCCTGGTATTGAACTCATAACTCTTTGGGTCAAGTCACTGAAACTAACCAATGTCTAAATCAACTGTCATAAACATGGCAATAAAAATGAGGACAATAGTTCAAGCAATGGGAATAGTGTAAATACTACCTCATATCAGAAGTATAGACAAATACTGAAGTATTTTTATGTATACTTATGAACAGTTCCAAAATCTTGAATCATAATCGAACAAGAATGAAAATTATATAAATAAGAAAAGAGAGGACATTAAATTTAAAGCTAAAAAACAAAGATACAAAGTGTTCAATGTTTCCATGGAAATTATATAATAAAGCTAGAAGCAGGAGTTCAATCCCTGGTTCAAGCACTGTGAAAATACATACTATCTTAGTGGAAAGGCATGTTGATATCAAAAAGACTATATATGAATTCTGACTTTCTCTAGAAAGAACACCAGGCATGACAGTAAAGGAAGGATAGCAACATACCGCTGTGGGTCAAATAAAGGGTCCTATTTGACACTTCCGGAAGGTTACCAAGAGGAACAGATATGTGAGGAAGTCTGGAGAACACAGCGGCTGAAAAGTTAAGACAATAAAAACAGGGAAACTAAACTGGATGAATCAATAAAGAGGAATAACAAAACCATTTTTTGAAATGCAAAAAAATAATATATATATATATATATATATATATATATATATATAAAAGAACCAAGAATAAAATTGCAATGTTCAAAATATTAATTTAAAACAGGGCTCAATATAAAAATAAAGTAATAAATATTTATTATTCAACTTTTACATTAGGACATGAACTCATGTAACAGTTGAATTATATATATATATATATTTGAAATGAATTGTTTGAATGCTTTTTTTTTTTTATCGATACTTGTATTTAAGTAGATATTCTGTTTTTAATTTAAACAGTATTATATATTTATATCTACCAGCCTGATTATTTATGATAAATTTTTATTATAAAAATGTGTGTCATTTGGCAGGATTCGAACCTGCGACCCTTATCTACATAGACTGGAGGTCATTCGTGGTCGAGCGGTCTAAGACGTTGCCAAATCAAATGTTAGCTTATCCTATGTAGATATGGGTTGCAGGTTTGAATCCTGCTGAATGACACACATTTTCGTAATGAAGATTTATCGTAAATAATCAGGCCAGTAGATATGAATATATAATACTGTTTAAATTAAAGTATCAATAAAAAATAATGATTCAAACAACTCATTTCAAATTGTTGGTTGTTTATAACAAAGTTTTGTTAAATTTCATTAATTTCCATAATATATATATATATATATATAAAGGAAAATCTATTATGAAATGGAAATTGTTTGTGTGATGAATTTCATCCTTTAAAACTACACATGAACAAGAAGAAAAGAGGACACTGAAATTTTAAAATTTTAATTTTTTTTTTAAATATGAAATTGTTTCTTAGTTCATCTCTATTTCACAAAAATGATGCAAAAGCAAATGAAAAGAAACAGAAAGTAAAATCAAACTGGCAAAACTATATCCCAAAACATGTGTTTTAAAAAAAAATTAAATTTAATGTTTAAAATTTCTCATTCATGCGCATGTATATATCACTTCAGTCGGATATCCTAAAAGACAAAATGTGTCACACAAAAAAAAATTTCCACTTTGTCACAGATTTCAAAAAAAATTGTTCTGATATATAAAAATGTATACCTCCTTCCCATATATAGATGTATATATATCTATATATATATAGAAAGAGAAAGAGATAGTGAACGAGAGAGAGAGAAAGCATAAACTCAGATCTCCCTGTCATATATGTTAAGTTTAGCTACAGAAAAGTAAGTGATTCTGTAAAAGAATTATAATATTATTGACTACTGTCAGATTAGCTAACAAAGGTAACAAATTTTAATTCAGTGCCTAGATGAGGATGGTATTCATGGCAGAGTGATTCCCCACATAATTGCTAACTCCGTCAGCTTTCAGGGAATTCCAGTGATAAAATATTTTGACATATATGATTGATAGGACAGAATATAGGGAGAAGTAGATTCATGCCTTTCTCAAGGACATTAATGCAAAGTGAATATAAAATGATAGCCAAAATCTGAACTATTTTTTATTTTTACTGTTCACAATTACATACTCTCAAAATAAAACAGTTGAACACAGTTGTACAGAGATTGAGATTATCAGATTGTCAAGAAAATATTCTATTTATAGATACAAAAACAATGCTATTGAAGTCTTTTCTAGATCCTTTATTTTAAAATCGACAAACCCTCTTAATTTTAGGGTTACATTATTTACATTTGGACAATTGTCTGCATTTTGCACATTTATAAATCTACCATTCACCTTTGCATTGAATACTGTTGCCAAATCTAGTTCGGTTCTTCTGTTAATTTTTTTTTTTTAATCATTTCACCCCCAGCAAGGCATTCCACTGCCACTATTGTGCAAGAGGTTATATAAGGGAAGGTAAAGAGAAAGAGTGGTTAGATATAGGAAATGTCAGAAGGAGGGTGATAGATGGGTAAGGATATCAAGGCTGAGGGTTGGGTAGATGGGAAGAGTGTTTGAGAGAATGGATGCGAGTTAGTGTGTTTGGAGGTGTCTATTGACCTTACATTTAAACTCCTGGAGATTGTAGCTGTCAGGGAAGCAAGTATATAAGGGAATTCTACAGTTGGGAAGTTCAAGAAAAGAAGCTGTTGGAGTAGAAATTGCGGTTATATTTTATCAGTTTCACTGTAAAAGAGTGGGACCTAGTTGCTAATCTAGTATCTCATGCAAATTCATACCTAGGGGGCACCAGTGATCTAAGTTCATTGGAGCAGAAGCTGTGAAGTTTTTATAGAAGAGCCACGGGGAAGGCATGTCACGCCGGTGAGAGAGAGACTGCAGCCGGTCTGCCAAATCGGTATCGATCACATTACAGACTCTCTGCTGTATTTTGTTATCTCAAAGTTCATGACAAAATCCAAAGATCTGCAATGTAATCAGTCCTGACTTGGCATCTCGACTTCAATTCACTTTCACACCGATGTGACATGTTTTCTTTCTATCTTTTTTACAAATATTTTCACAGTTTCTGCTCTGATGAACTTCTTTCTTTGGTGCTTCAACTAGATGAATTTACAATATAGAGGGAGAAATGGGATCATCACCCCCTATGGGATGAAGTTGAAATAATAGATAGAGAACGCTATTGGAAACAATGTAAACTTAAGAAATCAGCACATATGCTAAGCTCCAAAAATCTCCTAAGCCAACCAAGCATAGAGATGAACACAATATGGGAACCAGTAATACGGAGTGCCAGAGAAAATCATTAGTGTCAAAATTTGCAATATGAGCTCTTGTAAAAAATTCTAAAAAAACCATTAACATCAAAAAATACTAGAGAAAACCATTAACATCAGAAAATTGCAATATGAACTCTGATAAAAAATGGTTACTGAACATTAGGTTTACAAGTCCCAAAAATTCAGTTGTTCTTGTCTTTAAGGATACATGGCCCAGTAGATATAGACGTTGGTTAGTTCCTGTGACTTGACCCAATGAGTTGTGAGTAAGTTACTTACAGGTTTAGAGGGAGATAACTCATGACTACCAAAAGAGGCACTACTGTGCAAGGAATGTAGTTCATATTCCCCAGTGATTGTAATAAAATAGTTTGGGTTCAAAATTCCGAGCAACTGAAGAAGGCTAGAGTGTAAAATGGCCGAAACATCATACAAATGGCAACAAAGATGAGGACAATAGTCCGAATAATGTAAATATTGTAAATACTACTTCATCTCAGAAATATAGACAAATACATGAATTTACTTGTGCAACTAGATTAACATCATGGTCTCACTGTTTTACCATCAAAACAGTCAAATGTAACTGCCACTTCTACTTTATCAGCTTCTTTTCTTGCACATCTCATCTGTGGAACTCCCTTCTGTATACTTGCTTCCCTGATAGCAACACTCTCCAAAAATTTAAATGCAATGTCAATTTCCATCTTCATTTGACTTACTAGTTTCTGCTATTTGATTGACAGAACTGTAGGATTTGTCATTTTTTCATGGATCTGTCACAGTGTAAAAAAAACAAAGTTTGATAACTGTGTCATGGTAGACAGTTTTTTCTCCAGAATCTAACCTACATACTAATTAGTCTTATACATGCTTTGAATATTGCTGCCATGTTTGGTTTGGTGCTCCTTCTATATATTTAGATATTCTTGAAGAATCAGCAATATTATTAGTCCTGACCTGGAATCTAAGCTTCCGTAACTTCCCCACGTAGCTTTGTTGTAGCTTTTCTATAAATACTTCCACGGTAACTGTTCAGATGAACTCTTCACTGTGATACCTAGACTTTATGAATTTAGGCACAGTACTAGATTTGCAACAGGGTCTCATCGGTTTATAACTGAATTGGCTAAATGTGTCTGTAAGTTCTACTCTAACAATTTCTTCTCTTGAAGAACTCTCTTCCAGATCCATAGTTTCTAGCCAATGTTGATTTTCAAAAATTTAAGTCATTATGTACTGATTTCTTGATTACACTTTCTCTATTGTTCTTCATTCTTCAAAATGTTTTTCCTTTTCTTATTCTTTCAAACTAAGTAACCCCTTGTGTATTAGTGGCCTTATCGCATTAGTTGTGGTGAAATGATAGAAGATGCAAAGATGGGTAAAGAATATACCAATTTTAAATTTGTCCACTTTTTCTATGTCCTTGCTGATCATGGATTTCCATCACTTCTTGTGCTTTGTAACACTGAATCAGTCAGTTAAGTCCCATACATGATATATGCTTTGGGCAATCATGTCTTGAAAGAGACTAAACTGACTGGGCAGAAAATTTTCCCGCAGTAGGTTGTCATTACTTTCCACAGTAGGTTGTCATTACTTTCTTGCCAGCCAAGGTTATAGGACCCAATCTGTCTTATTATTTGACCCATAACTGGAGGAAAGAGAAGAATTAATACCTTTCCCAAGGGTATTTGTGTGTAAGTGAATGCAATAAGTTCAACTGGAATTCGAAACTCCTTGCATTCACACTGAATAAGATTTCTATTTTTGCTATCCAACATAATTCCTGTTTTGCCAAACATTTACACAAGCTTGTTAGGTAGGATATGCATTGCTTTTCCTTACTTCTTTTGCCTTCAATACATCCCGTATATATCAAATTCTCAAAACTCACTTTCCATATAATGTATCCTAGAGATTTCAATGGTCTGCTTCAGATTCTAATTATAAGAGTACTTTTTATTTCCATTTTGCTTAACACTTTGTTGTTGTTATGTTTTCATGTCTTGGTATTCTCAGCATCCATCTGTAACACCACAGTTTTGCTTCAGGTTTCTGTTTCATATGACAATGATTGTCTAGCTTTCACTGTCATATCATCATCATCATTTATCCATCACACCCAATGGTGCATAGGGCAGCAACTTTTTGTTGCTATTTCTGTAACAGTTTTTTACAGGGCAGGGTTGTTAGCCCTACACCCAACTCCAAACCTGGAGGACCGGTGGACCATTCTTGGTCCTTATGTTTACAGCACCTGGTATTCCAAAATCGTCACCCATTTAAGTACTAACCAGGTTCAATGTTGCTTAACTTCGGTGATTGGACGGGAACCAGTGCATTCAACACGATATAGCCGTAGACTACTGTCATATAGGAGGACTGATATTATGTTCAGTCAGTAAGTTAAGTGACATACGTGATACATTCTTGGTCGATCATTCCTCTGCCATTTCATGGCAGAAGATTTTCCGGTAGAAGATTGCCATTTCTTTCTGTAGTAGACTAGTTGCCACCTAAGGCTACAGGATAAAATCTGTCCTGCTCTTCAACCCATGGTTACTGGGTAAAGAAATAGATTAATATCTTTCCCAAGAGTATATGAATGTAATGAACCTGACTGGATTTCAAACTCAGTTTTCTGATTCTAAACCATTATTCATTGCACCACACAGGACATCCACTTCAGTAATTGTTTCTAAAGAAATCTTGTTTCTCAATACTTTGCTTACCTTTTGAAAAGCATAGGAGAGCATGTAATAATTAAAAACAGTTGAATGCCGTACGTGATACATGCTTTGGGCGATCATGCTTCGGAAGAGACATGACTGACTGGGCAGAAGATTATCCCGCAGTAAGTTGCCATTGCTTTCTGCAGTAGACTGGTTGCCAGTCAAGGCTATAGAACCCAATCTGTCCTATTATTTAACCCATAACTGGGGGGAAGAGATGGCTTAATACCTTGGGAAAGGTATTTGCACATAAGTGAATGCAATGAATTCAACTGGAATTTGAACTCGGCTCCCTGATTTCTTGTTCCAAATCAATGCACCACAACACACATCCAATAATTAGAAAGCCTATACAAAATATGCAAATATTCTATTTACAGAAGGGTCATCTAGGAAGGTTACCTGATGGTTTGTTTATTTTAGCAGATGCATGTATCATGTTGTAGTTAGTGAACCTCACCAACAAAGCACTTAGGGTTTTGCAGATTCTTTTTAGCTGATTCTGTTTGCAGAAATTTGAGATTACCATCTTATAGTGAACTGATTGAAATTGGAGAAATATTATGTCTGTTTCTTCTGCTAATTTTTGCTTCTTTTTTTTTAAGCAAATAAAAGCAGCAAAATACAAAGCAAAAAAAAACATACATATTTTAAATTTGGAGCTGACAACTCTTTTCTATTAAGTTCACTTAATGGAACAGAAAAGTATTTAATTTCAACCAAATGCTGAATTAAGGAATTGTAATAATTGAAGAGAAATAGAAAAAAAAACGGAAAAGAAATTGTAACGGAAAAGAAATTGTCAAAAAAAAAAAAGAAGAAATATTGATTTTTAAAAAGGAAACTCTTTTTCTAACCTCCCCCACACCCTAGCAACCAATTCATTAAATTGATTTTTAACTTCTCAGACTTAAATTTCTCTATCTGGGAATCCATTTAGATATTTTTTTAATTTTTTAATTTAAATTTCAAGATTTAAAAAGTAAATAATTCAATAAATAAAGGCAACATTTAAAATTGGTGGGAAAGCAGAGAGGATAAATAAATAACTAAATGAATAAAATTCATTAATTTGGCACATTCCCTGATTCTGAAAAGTGTCATTTGACTGAAACAATGTCTCCCAAAAATAAACTAAAAGAAATAAAAATTGGAACAATAAAATCAAAATTGGTGTCTCTCATTCAATAATTTTTGAAATTACATCATTGGTTAGAAGAAATAAGTTTTCAAGAAAATGCAATTTAAAAGACTTTTTCTGAACATTTATCTTGACAAGAAGCAAGTTACGGAACAGAATTTTTTAATGACAATAAAAACAAGCAAAGAAATAGTGACTAATAAAACTAAATCATGACTAAGCATTTATAATCATTTGTTCAGCATTCTAAATTTTAAATAATAATTTCCTTTGATCACTGTAACTGTATATTTTTTATAATAATTTTCTTTGATAACTGTATATTTTATATAATAATTTTGCTATGATAATTTTATATTTTATATAAAAATTCCTTTGATAACTTTATATGTTATATAATATAACAATATTAATTGGAGTAGATAGACTAAACTATCGCCCGGTTCGCACTCCACCCACGTCTATTGAACAGGTGAAGTGGCTCATCTCTTGTTTCCTGTTTAGGATGTGGTTTCCGGTTTTCTCTTTTCCAATCTTTTCACTCCTATGTAGCCCCCTGCACATCAGTGGCATTACCGCCTTGCTCGGGGTGATATGATTAAAAAAAAAAAATAAAAAAATAATTTTCTTTAATAACTCTACATTTTATGTAATAATTTCCTTTGACAACTGTATATTCTATATATTAATTTCCTTTGATAACTTTATATTTTAAATAATAATTTCCTTTGATCACTGTAACTGTATATTTTTTATAATAATTTTCTTTGATAACTGTATATTTTATATAATAATTTTGTTATGATAATTTTATATTTTATATAAAAATTCCTTTGATAACTTTATATGTTATTGTTGGGATGCCCGCGCCTATTCGGCTATAATGGACTATTCCATTACTATGTAAAGTAATGGTGGCATCTACGTAGGAGAGTGTGCCAAGCAGCCGATTGACAAGTCAGTCATAGACTTCCGGTGACGACCCGGAAGTACCCATTGCTCATACTACGTCTTATGACGTTTGGGACGATTAACCTTTATTCTTGTATTGGATACTAATAACCTTTGTAAATACTATTTTCATGGAATACAACAATTAACCTATTCCTGTTGTTGAGTTATTTATTCTTACTCACGACATAACAGTTATATAATAATTTTCTTTAATAACTCTACATTTTATGTAATAATTTCCTTTGACAACTGTATATTCTATATATTAATTTCCTTTGATAACTTTATATTTTATATAATAATTTGCTTTAAAAACTGTATATTTTGTATAATAATTTCCTTTGGTAACTGTATATTTTGCATAACAATTACTTTTGATAACTATATTTTGTATAATTATTTCCTTTGATAAGGTTATATTTTACATAATAATTTCCTTTGATAGCACTATATTTTATGTAATAATTTCCTTTTATATTTTATATAATAATTTCCTTTGATCACTGTATATTTTGCATAATAATTTTCTTTGATAACTGTAAATAAAAAAAATTCTAATAAAGAAAATCCACCTGCAGGATGTTATTTTTGGCACACGTTTTAATCATTTCACTCCAAGCAAGGTGGGACTGCCATTAGTGCACAGGGGGTTACAGTGAGAGAAAATACTGGGTACAGGAGATTTTGAGGAAAGGAAGAGATAAAAGATGAAATGGGATTCAAGCAAACAAGATAGCAACTGATGCTGCATTTTAATTCTTTGTTTACTAATTAATAAGTATAAAGAAAGTTTACGGTAGATGATGCTGTGTTGACATTGTTGGACTTTGTTGGATACATATATACTGGTGTTCCACTATCTATCTATCCTGCATATAATCATGGCTATACAACAAAAATATATTAAACCTAATGGCGTGAAGGGGGTGGGTTACTTCCAAAGAGAGAAATTCCTCACCCGGTAAGGACTGACATAAGCAACAAGTGTCACCAGGTCGTCATCCGGCGACTGTTAGCAACAACGGTGTAAAGGGGACATTTTTTCCCAAAATATGTCCTGGCCTGGGAAGAAACGACATGAGCAACATGTGTCTCTGGACTGTTACTCCCTGCAACTGTGTGCAACAAAGAAAGGATTACCTTAGGGACATGGAACGTCAGGACATTAAACAACTGCGGACAACTAGAGAATGTCAAGCAGGAAATGAACAGACTGAAGATCAATATTCTGGGAATTTACATAGCCAGATGGCCAAATAATGGGTTCTTCTGCAGCGACAACCATAGGATAATATACGCAGGATGCAAAAATAATGAAAAAGGAGTTGGCTTAATACTGGACAAAGAAATGAAGAAATGTGTTTTGGGAAACTGTCAGTTCTCCGAAAGAGTTCCCCTGGTCAAACTGAAAGGGAGACCATTCAACATAGCAATTGTAGTCATCTATGCACCAACAACACAAAGCATCAAAGAAGAAATAGTATCTTTTTATTCCACTCTAGACAATGCCAAGGCTCAATGTAAAAGCCAAGAAATCATCATGGGAGATTTGAATGCCAAAGTAGGCAAGAAGAGGGAAGGTATGACAAGTGGTAATTTTGGTTTAGGAATCCACAACAAACAAGGAGAAATATGGGTCCAATGGTGCATAGCAAATGACCAGGTAATAACTAGCACCTGGTTTCAAGAACACTCACAACGTTTATGGACATGGAAAAGCCCAGAAGATGACACAAAAAACCAGATAGACTACATAACCATAAACAGCAAATTCAGAAATGCAGTGGTTTAAAGCAAAGCCTATCCAGGTGCTAACTGTGGAAGTGACCATGTCCCAGTCATCTGCAAACTAAAGGTTAAACTCCAGAGATTGAAGAAGCCTAGTGCAGTACCAAAGCTGAAATACAACACACTCCTGAATGACCTCAACCTACAGAAAGAATACACTAACAGTGTGAAAATTGGAAAAGGACACTCGAAATGGGACTCGCTAAAGGAAGCAATAGTGACATCAACAAACAACATTGCCTCAAAGGAAATTAGGCGCAGAAGAAAAAACGAGTGGATGACTGTGGAGATTCTTAACATGATGCAAAGGAGGCAGAAAATGATATCAAGACATGAAATGG
Source organism: Ascarosepion bandense (assembly GCA_037127315.1). NCBI lineage: Eukaryota > Metazoa > Mollusca > Cephalopoda > Sepiida > Sepiidae > Ascarosepion > Ascarosepion bandense. The sequence goes on from JBBBDQ010001816.1 coordinate 747,045, forward strand.
AGTGCAAATGGAACTACACAAGGAAATAAGAAGAAGATGCAGACAGGCTAAAGAGGAATGACTCAATGACAAATGTGCAGAAGTAGAGAGATTGAGCAGGAATAATAAAGCAGACATGCATAACGATGGGAAGAATATATAAAAGATCTTTTCCACGACAAATGAGAGCAACCGATAATACACAAAAATATGGATGGACCAGAAATACTAAAGTCTGAAGTGGAATTAATTTGCAATAGCCAAACTGAACAGAAAAGCAGTGGGACCAGACGCCATAGTAATAGAGCTGCTGATAGCCCTGGAAGATTTTGGCATAGAGAAAATTGCAGATATAATAAATGAAATTTATAATAGTGGTGTAATACCAGATGACCTCAACAAGTCAATCTACATAGCACTACCTAAGCAACCAGGAGCAAATGAGTGCAAACTCCACAGAACCATCAGTTTAATGAGCCATATAACAAAACTGATTGTCTGAATCCCGATGAATAGAGCGAGAAGCAGAATCAGGCCAGGGATAGGACAAGAACAGTGCGGTTTTGTCAAAGACACTGGAACAAGGAATGCCATATTTATAATTAGGACACTCTCTGAAAGGGCAATACAAATGAAGAAGGACTTATACCTGTGCTTTATTGATTATACAAAGGCATTTGACAAAATATGCCACGAAGAATTGATGGAGATGCTCAGCAGCCTTGACATATTTGGGAAAGACTTAAGAGTAATCAAGAATCTTTACTGGCAACAAACCGTTTGTATATGAGCAGGTAATGAATTCAGCAGATATACAAAGATAGAAAAGGACATAAGACAAGGATGTGTCTTTTTACCAGATCTGTTCAACTTGTACAGTGAGAATATTTTGAGGACCCTAGAAGTTATGCCTGGATTTGTCATCGGAGGCCACAATTTAAACAACTTAAGGCATGCAGATCATACAGTGCTGATAGCAGACACAGAAAGGAAACTACAACGCCTCCTACAGAAGGTAGCTGAAGAGACTGATAAGAAAGGACTACAAATAAACTGCAAGAAAACAGAATGCATGGTCATCAGTAAAAAGGGCAACCAAATATGCCAAATACAGGTCGGCGATACAAAATCAAGCAGGTACAAAAATTTAAATACCTGGGAAGTGTTATAACAGAAGACGGAAAGTGTAACACAAAGATTCGAAGGCAAATTGGCATGGCAAAGGAAGCATTCCAGAAGTTGAGTAAAGTGTTAAGAAACAGGACAGTTTTGCTAGAAACAACGAAGAGAGTACTGGATTGCTATGTGTTGTCCATGCTTCAATATGGCAGTGAATGCAGGACAATATCATGAAAGATGAAGAAAAAACTTGAAGCAACTGAAATGTGGTTCTACAGAAGGATGCTGTGAATATCATGTATTGAGCATGTGAGCAATGATGAGGTCTTAGAAATGATGGAAACAAAAAGGAAATTAATACTGAGCATCAGGAAGAGACAGCTGAAGTTCCTAGGACATGCAATGAGGAAGGAGGGCTTAGAGAACCTGATACTAACAGGCCAGATAGAGGAAAAAGAGAGATGGGAATGTAATGGATAACATATTTGAAGGACCTAATCAAGTGGATGATGGAACAAGGGTTGCATGGTGTAGCAGGAGAAGGCGTGCTAAGAGCCACAAGGGATAGGGAGACATGGAAAGCCATGATCACCTATAGCCTGAAGGGACAGGGCACATAGAAGAAAAAGATATACTGGTGAGACACTCGTGAGCCAACCCATTTTATAGTTCATCAATAGAAGGCTTAACCAATCAGGAAGCTCAAAATATTCAATGCAACATGTATAAAAGGCGGCCATATTTTTCCAAGTATTGGAGATCAAATCTGATTCAGGAGAGTGTCTGATTCAGGAGTGATAATCTTTGATGTTGTTTCATTGAACAGATTATGTGCTGCGAGGATACCCTATGTCTATATACTATAATGAACATGTTCATCAGATGCCAAGAGGATACTCTGTATCCAGGAATGTTGTCAACATTACATTCAATCCCTTACTTAGTGACCATCATAGACTGTTGTTACTACATAATATACATTCAGGAGAATGATTCTCTATTATAATCTATATATAAACTGATCCGTGGGCTTTATCTATAAATTATGGTGAATTTTATCAACAGACATATGGTCTAGGTTACATTTGTTATTCATGTACATTTGTGGCTAGTATGTCTTCACCATTTAGCGTGTGTAGTTCTGAGTCAACTGAGAAGTGTTCCACTTAACAATAGCAGGATATTCATATCATAAGCAAGTAATAAGATTTTTGGATATATTAATTTTTGCCCGGTTCACACTCCACCCACATCTATTAAACAGGTGAAGAGGCTCATCCATTGTTCCCTGTTTAGGATGTGGTTTCTGGCTTTCTTTTTTCCAATCTTTTCCCTCTTATGTAGCCCCCTGTGCATCAGTGGTGTTACCATCTTACTCGGGGTGATATGATTAAAAAACAAAAACAAAAAAACACAAGACTGCATGGTTGTATCAAGTTGCAGCTGAGTTATCAAATCTTTGCTGCTGTTTACCATCACATTGCTTGTTTTTTGTGCCATGAACCTGCCCCCAATATTTGTAAAACTATTTTTTGATAGTATCTCAGATTGTACATTTAATAGTGTTCCAGATACCTATGGTTCCTCCATATATGAACAACTTTTAAATCATAAAAAGTGTGCTGCTGCGTTTAGTGTTGAATGGTTCATGGTTGTGTCCCGGTCACACTCTATATTTCATTTAAGAGTGCTAGTGTCTTTGTATATCAGGTCCCACAAACCTTTTCTCTGTAAACAGTGTAAATGTTTACTGGGACTTGCTATCATTAGCCTCTCGTACTTCTTTCTATTTCATATTATAATATTTTTTTCTCTTTCTTCCCTTCTCTTCATTCATTTCATGATTTATTTTAATCTAAATTAATCTCCCCATGAGTCCTGCTACATTTTTAAAGTGCCTAATAGTATTCAGCTTTACACTTACATATTCTGTATCTACAAAAATATATTTAAGAGTGTCTACCATAAACTTTAAACTTAATAACTAAAAAAAAAGATTTGTGAACAAATGTTTATGTGAATTTTTGTACTTGTTTTTGTGTGAGGAACCCATCCCCAAAGTTTCTAAAAATATTTTTCATACACTCTCTCTCTCTCTCTATATATATACACACACTATAATCATCCGCAGACAGATCTGTTTTGCTGTATTACAGCTCATCAGTACGGCTTAGAATCCGTTCGCTTCCTAACCCAGGATTGAAACCTGACCAGATTGGCGTCAGTCGGCAATTCCACTCCTAGGCCACGAGCGTCTGGCAGAAGAAGGCAGGATTTTTTGTGCATATAAACACGCCCAATAGCTAGAGTGCTCCAATTCATTATCGAATGAGTGATGCGTATATGCCGGGGTAGCTACTGTTTACAAAGCCTCCCACTCTTCCAGAGTGGTCAATCAGGGTGTGAGAGCGTAAATATATATATATATATATATATAGAGAGAGAGAGAGAGGGAGGGAGAGAAGGCCAAAAACACTCCTTGGAACACCAAAGATGAAGTGAAGTCATGAATTATGGCAGCATTGATTAACTTAAACAAGGAGACCATCCAGAAGAGCTGTAAGAGATTTTGAAGTCATCTGAAAGGCTTAATGAATAAATTTACTCTTTAGAATATAAAGATATCTTTGTGAAATTTTGGTAAAGGTATCTGTTAAAATCAGATGTGAGTGTTATTTATTTCTTTACATTTTTTTTTTTTTAATCATATCACCCCAAACAAGGCAGTAACACCACTGATGTGCAGGGGGCTATGTAAGAGTGAAAAGATTGGGAAAGAGAAAGCCGGAAACCACATCCTAAACAGGGAGCAAGGGATGAGCCTCTACACCTGTTCAATAGATGAGGGTGGAGTGTGAACCGGGCGATGTAACATTGATTTATAAAAAGGCATTTTTCTTTAGGAACCTTATGGCCAAAACTTCAATAGAAAAAATGTTAGCAATAATTATGACAAAGAAAAGAAACAAACAATTTGCAGAGTAATGAAGATAGAGGAGGAAAACTATGAAATCATGGAGGATGCAATATTTTTCAAGGCCAAACAAATTTCTAAATACGGTTATATACTGTTTTGAAAATAAGGTCGCTCTTATATACAGATTGTAACCTGGACTTTGTACCCTTGCCTCTATTTTGCTGCTATTATACTTAGCATCAGTAAGAGACAGCTGAGATTTCTGGGATACATGATGAGGAAAGAGGGCTTGGAGAATCAAATATTCACAGTATGGATATATACAGACAGAGAAAAGCTACTTGATGAGATTGAGCAGGTGGATGGTGGAGTGGGATTTGGGAAAGATACCAAGAGGAAAGTGTTAACAGCAATAAGGTATAGAGGCAAGTGGAAGTCCATGGTCATCTACATCCTGAAATGATATGCTATGGGAAGAAGAAGTTATCTAATTTGTTGTTAACTGGGGCAAGGAATCATTATCAAGAACCCTTTTTGATTTCTATCAGGCTGATGTTTATTCTTTTCTTCTAGCTTTCCTTTCCTACCTTCTGTTGCGATTCTCATATTTACCTTTCCATGTCTGCTGTGAATACTATGTCATAACTATAGATTGTTAAAACTGTGGTCACCAATAATGAATCTTTGTAGGACTTCTAATTCTCTCAAAATTGCCTCCTTGTGTAGGTTAAATAAGTCTGGTGAGAAGACACATCCTTGCCTTATACCCCTTTCTGTTTTTGTATATTTACTGAATTCATTATCTATCTGTAAGCAGGCAATTTTTTATTTTCAGATTTTTAAAATCAATGTCAGTCAATATCTTTTGTCGTCTAAATTCTTGCTCTTGTATTGTTCTCAAATCGACAGATATGAAAGAGAGGAAAGGTAGAGCATAAATAAAAGACCTAGAGAAAAAGAGAAAGAAAACAGAATGAAAAGAATAGAGGCCAATATTTGAGATGACAAATGATGAAAGGTTGAGGAAAGAAAGATAGAAGAAAGATAGAAAAGAAAAAACTGAAATGAAGAATATAATGGATGGGGAGTAAAGGTGTAATATAGCAATCTGGCCCCACCCGAGGAAGGTTGATGCAAGCGATGGTGTTTCCCGTCGGTGAAGGGGTCGGCGAACGACAAGACAGGTGTTTGAGAAATACATCCTGTCAGGGCCTGGAAGCGGATGTCGTTTGACCTTATTTCCGACAGTGGCGGAAATGACTACGGAGGCAAACAGAACAGGTGTCTCTGGGAATTACGTGGGCGTTGCGTGGGCGAGGCAGGACCGGAAGGAAAGTCCCGGTTCTAGAAGACTATATAAAGACCTCGACACATGGATTCGCCAGCAGAGAACGGCCAGTGGAAGCAGAGGGACACCACAGGCAAAAAACTACACTCCCGTCGACCCATTCTATGTGCGCTCTCACTCTTCCATTCTCTGTTCCACACGGGTTCGTCGTCAAGAATAAAAATATAACCTTATATTTTTATATATGCGTGTTCTCATTATTTTGTCGTCGTACGGCGATATATAACATACGTTGAAGGCAAGTAAGCTAGAAATATGTTGAATAAACCATTTTAGAAAATTCTGAACCATTTTTCTCTAGCAGTGGATAAATAAATGATTTAAGACAATTCTGGATCATCTATTCTGGCAATGGATCAGTAAATGATTAAAAAATTGTGGATCATCTTTTTCTGGTTGTGGTTGTGGATCAACAAATGATTCAAGACGATTCTGGATCATCTATTCTGGCAATGGATCAGTAAATGATTAAATAATTGTGGATCATCTTTTTCAGGTAAGGGATCAGTAAATGATTTTTAAAAATTATGGATCATCTATTTCTGACAATGGATCAATAAATGATTCAAGAAAATTATGGCTTATATATTTTGGCAATGGATCAGTAAATGATTCAATACATTATGGAGCATCTTTTTCTGGCAATGGATCAGTAAATGATAAAATATAATTCTGGATCATCTTTTTCTGGCAATGGATCAGTAAATGATACAAAACAATTCTGGCTCATTTTTTCTGGCAGTAGATTGGTGAGTGAGTCAAACCATTATAGGACCATCTTTTTTCTGGTAGTGGATTAGTAACTGGTTCAAAACAACTTAATGGTGGCTATGAGTGCAGTAAAACCCATGATTTGCTAATTAAACACCTTGTAAGAAATTTCTTTGTTCTGGTATGAAAAGCAATTTTACTGATGTTATATACTGACCAGTTCTAGTACTACCAAAAATAGTACAATTTCACATTCCCGACTTTGGTAATGAACTTGAGTTCAATTATATGTTCACAAGATAGTGATATTTAGATTTGTTGTTGAGTTGAAAATAAAACTGCCCTTGATGAAGTATCAAGAACAGGCCTCTAACAAACTTTAATATTTTTTCAAGACCTGCATTCTGGTAATGAATCAAGGAGCAATTCAAGAAATTTTGTGGATAGTGATGAAAGAACAAAAGCAAGTATTTTTATGGAATGAAACAATTTTGTTTTGGATTCGGTGTTTCTTTTTGCTAAACTAAGTCCCCCTACTATGGTTATTCAATTTATTCAATTTATAGCTGATAGAAGAAATGGTTTCATGCTTTTCTTGATGATATCAATGCCTTGAATTTGTTCTTTTTACTGATTCCATTTTTTTTTGTTATTTTTTTTTAATCGTGTCACCCCAAGCAAAGCATTCCACCGCCACTATAGTGCAGGGGGTTACATAGAGCGATTGGGTATAGGAAATGACAGAAGGAGGGTGATAGATGACTTAGGATGTACATAGGGAGAGAGTTGGAGAGAGTGGGTGTGAGTTAGTATGTTAGGAGGTGTATATTGACCCTACATTTAAACTCCTGGAGGTTGTAGCCGTCGGGGAAGCAAGTATGCGGTAGGGAATTCCACAGGCGGGAAGTGTGAGGAAAGAAGCTGTCGGAGTAGAAATTGCGGTTACATTTCATTGGTTTCACAGTAAAAGGGTGGGACCTAGTTGCCAATCTAGTATCTCGTGCAAATTCACATCTAGGAGGCACCTGTGATTTAAGCTCATCAGAGCAGAAGCCATGAAAGTATTTATAGAAGAGGCACAGGGAAGCCACGTCATGCCGGTGAGAGAGTGACTGCAGGCGGTCAGCCAAGTTGGTATCAATCACATTACAGATTCTTTTTCATAATAATAACTGTTATGCCACCTATGTATCCAAAAATATCCTAGTACATAATACTTAATATGGAAAGTGTATATTTAATGTATACAAAAAATAAAATTTTTATTTGGGTATGAAATTTAGTTAAAATAAAGTTTTTAACTATTTATTTTACTTGCTCAGTCCAAAGTAGTAGTTTAGTCATACAAATTTCTGGTAACTGTTCAATTAATAGAATTGTGTAGACCAGTGGTGGGAAACTTTTTGCTATGTGCCAATTTAGGGTATTAAAATCATTCAGCATGCTAACAGTATCCATTTTTTTATACAAGTCAAGATTAATATATCTGTTCTACAATATATTTTATATAATAATATATATAATAATATGTAATGAATTATTTTGAACATTATTTTTACCGATACTCGTATTTAAGTAGATATTCTGTTTTTAATTAAACAGTATTTTATATTTATATCTACCGGGCCTGATTATTTTACAATAAATTTTATTGCAAAAATGTGTACTATCCAGCAGGATTCGAACCTGCGATCCCTATTTACATAGGGGAAGCTACCATTTAACCACTCGACCATGTCTTGATCAGGAAAAGACAGCTGAAGTCTTGATCAGGAAAAGACAGCTGAAGACCATGTCTTGATCAGGAAAAGACAGCTGAAGTTCCTGAAACATGTGATAAGGAAGGAAGGCTTGAAGAATCTGATACTCACAGGTCAGATAGAGGGAAAAAGCAACAAGGGAAAGCAGCAGATAGCATATTTGAAAGATCTAAGCAGGTGGATGGTAGAGTGGGATTTGGGTGAGGTAACAGGAGAAAGCATGCTAAGAACTAGTGATAGGGAGACATTGAAGGCCATGATTGCCTAAATCCTAAAGAGACATGATACATAGAAGAAGAAGAAGTTTTTTGAAATTGATATAGCATATGCTGCCTGATATGGGTTTGACCTAAATTTATTCTAAACTAATTTAAAAGCTGCACTTGTTAGTTTCTGCGGAGGCCCAAATTAGCTCTTGGATCCAAAACTAAAGGGACTTCTGGTCCATCTTAGAAAGCAACAATGATAATATTAAAGAAATACCTTTGAATTATCTTTAAATCACTTCATGGAACTTCAAAACTTCATTTTAATTTTGATTTGGGTTATAAGTCAAATTCTGGCCCAAAGACTGATTTGGTCTGAAAGTATGATTTGGGCCAAAATTCCAATTCAAGCCAAAAAGTGATTTTTTCAAACCACAAACTCAAAACTTCAAAACCACATGTCACAAAACCTCTCATTTTAATTCTAATCCCTTGGCATGTGAAATAAAATTCTCTTCCTTAATTCACACATTTTGGAGATATTTTAAACTGAATTTAAAACAAAAAATTTTAAATTCACAGAGTTTGAATTAAAAACTTTAAAACCACCAATTTTTTCAGTTATCCTAAAATTTGAATTTTTAACTGTTCCCCCTCATCCAGACATAAATCCCAATGTTGGATGTTCACGCACCTGATGAAAGTCAGATTTCTAACCCAGAATTATCCTGTTTCCAAAATGATATATCTCTGTAGAACAAGTGTGGCCTGAGTTAGAATGGTTTCTGACACATGGACAGACAAACAGAATTTGCTGTTTATCTATTTAGAAGATCAATACATAGAAAATCTACCCACCATGATATTTAGTGATCTGTAAAGAAAGAAAAGTATTATATCATTAAGATTAGCCATTATTTTACTATGAGCATTGAAAAAGTACCTTAAAAAAAGAACAAAGTCATTATGCTAAAAATGCAACAGAAGTTTCTTTCCGAACTAATATTGAAGTTTCTCAGAAGCATGTTCTTGGTGTTTGCTTAAATGCACCATTACTTTTAACCAACCGCAGGCATAAATATTGCCACTTTCGGAAGATGTATCAAGCTCGAATTCATTACCAAAGAGGGTAAATTAAACTATACTATTTTTAGTAGAGCCAGGGCCTGTCAATATATAACATTAGCAAAATTTCTTGTTAGTTGCTCCAGGACAAAGGAACATCTTACAAGACATTTAATCAGCAAATGATGGCTTTTACTCCCTTCATTACCATCAATAAGATAACTTGAATCACTCACTGATTCGTTATCATAGCAAGACAACTCAGTCTTGCCTAAAAAGAAAGATACTGTTTGCCATCGAATGACAAAAATACCACTACCTCTTGAAAATAGTTTGCTATAAAATGCAAGAATATTAAACTGTAATAATTTTGGTAGGGCATAAGCAATTACAGAACCTGTCAATGTTTGATGTCATATTGGTAAAATAACACATCAGCTAATTTTTCTTGAGATTTCAGAAATATAAAATTTGAACAAGTTTTCTGTTCTGAAATGTATAATTTTGAACAGGGTTTCTTTTCTAAAATGTATAATTTTGAATAAGTTTTGTATTCTGAAATGTATAATTTTGAATAAGTTTTATGTTCTGAAATGTATAATTTTGAACAAGTTTTCTGGTCTAAAATACATAATTTTAAACAAATTTTTTGTTCTGAAATGTATAACTTTGAACAGTGTTTCTTTTCTGAAATGTATAATTTTGAACAAGGTTTCTATGATTAAACTGTAAGTAGCACTTTATTTGAAGCTATCGATCTTCTGAAAATGGAAGGATATAATTTAAACTTGCAAAATAAATGTAAAAACTGACATTAGTGAATCCAGTAATATAAGTAATAAAATATTTATCTCGAGTAGATATACAGTATACTTATATTAATACTTAATAGCAACCACTTACTCCAGAGACAAAAAAAAAGAAGACAAATCAAGCAAAATTTAGTAACTACTCAAAAGAAATGGCTCTGCAGATAATGTAGCAGAAAGTGTAGTCAGCAAACAATGCAATCTTACCCTCTTCAAGTTTAGAATCATTCATTATCTATCCTCCCCCTACTCATAAATTTCACTAGCCTGTGGATTGAATAAAGGAAGAATGAACTGATGTGAGATCTTCATTAGATTATACAGCAAAATGAGAATGAGAACTGACTAGTTGAGTTCAGAGTTGGATGTGCATTGTGGTGTAGTGGATATCGACTCGGAACGACAAATCGGGGAACCGAGTTTGAAATTCAGTTAAAATCCTCACATTCACTTGCACGCAAATACCCTTTGGAAAAGGTATTAATCCGTCTTTTGCCTCCAGTTATAGATAAATAACAGGACACATTGTGTTCTATAGCCTTGGTAGGCAACCAGTCTACAGCAGAAAGCAATGGCATCCTACTGTGGGATAATCTTCTGCCCAGTCAGTCATGTCTCCTTCGAGACATGATCGCCCAAAGCGTGTATCATTGTATGGCACTTAACTGACTGACCGAGTTCAAAGTCTTTCCAAGTTAGTTGTGCTCACTTTTGTACTAATGATATTGAGAAAGGCATGAATTTGTATTTTCTCTTCCCACCAGCAATGGGTTAAGTAGTAGAGAGGTGCTCTTCCTTTAAGTGGTGACCAGTCTAAGAGAAACAAAAGACTGAACTCAAAAGTGTGCAAACAGGAAACCACTCTGTCATCTTTTTCAAGCATGCTTGTAATTTTACAGGTAGTAATGATAAAGGAATCTCCAGAGACTCATGATTGCTTACATATGAACGAATAAAGCATTCAAAACAAAACAAATTGTAATAGTGTCTGTTATTAGGTGAAGCACTGTCAGAAATGACTGACTCTTGTTGAACATCATTTTTTAAAGGGTAAATCCTTGCATTCACTTATGTCCAAATACCCTTGGAAAAGGTATTATTCTGTCTCTTCCCTCCAGTTATAGACTAAAAAACAGAACAGATTGGATTCTATAGCCTTGGTTGGCAACCAATCTACTGTAGAAAGTAATGGCAACCTCATGTGGGATAATCTTCTGCTCAGTCAGTCATATCTGTTTCGAGACATGATCATCCAAGTGTGTATCACATATGGCACTTTAATGACTGACAATACTGAATGACTGTATTTTATGCTATACAATGAAGAATGACTATATTTTATTTTACTAATGCAAAATGCCAACATTCTATCCTATCAATGAAGAATAATTGTATTTTATTCTACCTAATGAAAAATGCCTGTATTATTCTATTCTACAAATGAAAATATGGCTGTATCTTATTCTATCAATGCAGAATGGCTGAAATTTATTTTATCAATGCAGCACAACCATGTTTTATTCTCTCAATCCAGAATGTATATTATACTACCAATGCAGAATGACTGTACTTTATTATTATTATTTATTATATATTATTTCTCTTAAGAATGACTGCATTTTATTCTACCCAATTCAGAATACCTGTATATTATTTTAAACAATGCAGAATGAATGTATATAATTCTACCAATTCAGAATGACTGTATTTTATTCTACTCAATGCACAATGGCTCTATTTTATTCTATCTATTCAAAATGACCATATTTGATTCTACCAAATTCAGAATGAATGTATTTTATTCTACCAAATTCAGAATGAATGTATTTTATTCTACCAAATTCAGAATGAATGTATTTTATTCTACCAAATTCAGAATGAATGTATTTTATTCTACCAAATTCAGAATGAATGTATTTTATTCTACCAAATTCAGAATGAATGTATTTTATTCTACCAAATTCAGAATGAATGTATTTTATTCTACCAAATTCAGAATGAATGTATTTTATTCTACCAAATTCAGAATGAATGTATTTTATTCTACCAAATTCAGAATGAATGTATTTTATTCTACCAAATTCAGAATGAATGTATTTTATTCTACCAAATTCAGAATGAATTTTATTCTACCAAATTCAGAATGAATGTATTTTATTCTACCAAATTCAGAATGAATGTATTTTATTCTAGCAAATTCAGAATGAATGTATTTTATTCTAGCAAATTCAGAATGAATGTATTTTATTCTACCAAATTCAGAATGAATGTATTTTATTCTAGCAAATTCAGAATGAATGTATTTTATTCTACCAAATTCAGAATGAATGTATTTTATTCTACCAAATTCAGAATGAATGTATTTTATTCTAGCAAATTCAGAATGAATGTATTTTATTCTACACTATACAGAATGACTGTATTTATTTTTAATTCAGAATGACTGTATTTTATTTATTTATTTTTTAATCATATTACCCCGAGCAAGGTGCCACTGATGTGAAGGGGGCTACATAAGAGTAAAAAGATTAATTAGGAGAGAGTGAAGAGAAAGATGAACCAGTTAGAAAGGAGCAAGAGAAGGATGGGAATACAGGTGTGATGACAGTTGCAAAGGTGGAGAGAAAGGAAAGGATATATGGGGTGGTGAAAGAACTAGAGTCAAGTAGTAAAGAGATGAGTATTGACATTGCATTTAAATTCCTGATGGCTACAACCTCCAGGAAAGCAAGAATATGGAAGTGAGTTCCACAGGTGGGAAGTGCTAGAGAAGAAGCTGTAGGAGCAGAATTGTCATCTGCATTTGTTTAATCTAACTGTGAATGGGTGGGACCCAGTTGCCAATCTGGTTGCACGAGTAAACACCTGTTCTACCAATACAGAATAACTGCATGAGAAGTTGCACTCAAAAACAACTATTATCTTCATCATTGTTGTTTCTTATAACCATATTTAGGCCACTGTGTTTCTTTAGCCTTTTCTATAATATTTTCTATAAAATTTCTATAATATTTCTAATAATGCATGTGTCTCATAAAAGTGCTAAGGAGAAGAATATAGTCTGAATAATTTAAGAAATAAGAAACATTCTTATGATTATCTTTCACAGAAGATCTAATTATTTATAGCAGCTAAAGAAAAAGTAATACCATGAACCACATAATCTAATTCAGAGCAAATTGCAGAGAAAATTACAGAAAGGAAAATAATATTTTCTTCTTTGATTTTTCAGAATCTTTACTTTAACAAACCAAATGATAACAATTTTAAAGTCTGTAAATTGGGAAACAAGAAGCTGAAAAAGAATTCTACAAGTGAGAAGCGTGGTAGCCAAAACTCTTATCATAGAATTTATGCTTATGCTTATATCAGCTGTAAAAAGATGAAACCTTGCTGTTAATCTAGTAACACACATAAGATTCAAAGAAACTAGGTATCACAGAGGATAGTTCATTGGAACAATTACCATGAATCTATGTTTTAAAAAGGTATAAAAAAAATATATTATGACAGTGGGGAAGTGACTGAAAGCAAGATGACAGAAGAAGACTAATACAATTGCAGATTTTTCTTTTGTATTTTATCAAGAATCTTGAAATATATATGTAAATATGGATGACTAATATATTATGCACTGATTACGATTGAGCTCTCTAGAGAAGAAAATTTTAAAAAGTTTCCACTTCTGCTATATAAGCATGACTCTTCAGAAATGAACTGAGTTCCTTCAGTGACTGGCATGTGTATACACTGCTTATATATAACACATTAAAATTTCCCTTCTCTGATTCCATGCGCCTATGGCTTAGGGAGTAACAACTCCCACTGACACCAAATTGGTCAAGTTTCGATCCCAGCCAGAAGCAAGTGGATGTATCTAGCCACACTAATGAGTTTTGATGCAGCAAAACAGGCTTGTATATGGATGACTAATATATTATGCTCTCATTATGATTGAGCTCTCTAGAGAAGAAAATTTTAAAAACAGCTTCCACTTCTGCTATATAAGCATGACTCTTCAGAAATGAATTGAGTTCCTTCAGTGACTGGCATGTGTATACACTGCTTATATACAACACATTAAAATTTCCCTTCTCTGATTCCATGTGCCTATGACTTAAGGAGTAGCAACTCCTACACTCTGGCCTCCTTTGCAAGCTATGGGGTTATGGCATTACCGGACGCCTGCTTGACCTAATCCAGTCCTTTTTAAACAACTGCAAAATGAAGGTCGTATTGAATGAGCATGCCTCTTTATCCTACATCACGAATGCCAGTGTCCCCCAGGGCTCTATCCTGGGCCTGATGCTCTTCCTTATTTTCATCACTAACCTCCCAGATGAGATCAAGTCCCAAGTAGGCATCTACGCAGATGACACCACAATATACTCCCGCACAAGTAAGAAACCTGGCATGGCAGACAGACATAATCTTGCTACTGACCTTGAATGGGATCTACACTCTGTGGTGAATTGGGGCAAGAAGTGGCTTGTCAACTTCAATGCATCCAAGACCAAGCTGTTGTCTGTCAACCATCACAGGCAACCTCTCCTGCTTCACATAAGCATGGACCAAGCGATTCTTCCTGAGTGCAATACACTGCGCCTCCTCAGACTTACTCTCACTTCTGATCTCAAGTGGAACTGCTACATCGAATCCATAGCTAAATCCACTGCTAAGAAGGTTGGGTCACTGTGTCGATCTAGGATGTTTTTTCCGCCTGAATCCATCCTGCATATACACAAGTCTTCCATTTGACCCTGCATGAAGTACTGCAGCTATTTATGGTCAGGCGCCCCTGCCGCTCACCCCAGTGTTCTCGACAGGCTCCAAAGGAGAGTCTGTAATGTGATAGATGCTGACTTGGTGGCTCGACTACAGCCACTAACCCAACGACGAAATGTGACCTCCCTTTGTCTGTTCTATAAGTACTTTCATGGCTTCTGCTCAGATGAACTTAAGTCACTGGTGCCTCCTCAACAGGTTTTTACTCGTCCAACCAGAATGGCAACTGGGTCCCACCCATTCACAGTTAGGTTAGCCAAATTCAGACGACAATTCTACTCCTGCAGCTTCTTCTCTCGCACTTCACGCCTGTGGAACTCGCTCCCATATTCTTGCTTTCCTGATGGCTACAACCTCCAGAAATTTAAATGCAATGTCAATACTCATCTACTAACCACTTGACTCTAGCCCTTCCCCCACCCTGTATATCCTTCCCTTTCTCTCCCCCCTTGCAACTGTGATTACACCTGCATTTTCATCTTTCTACTGCTTCTTTCTTATTGGTTTGTAATCCTCTTCTCCCTCCTCTAATTAATTTTCTCTCAGTTATGTAGCCCCCCGCACATCAGTGGCTTTTATGCCTTGACTGGGGTGAAATGATTAAAAAAAAAAATCAGTCAAGTTTTGATCCCAGCCAGAAGCAAGTGGATGTATCTAGCCACACTGATGGTCTGTGATACAGCGAAACAGGCTTGTATATAGATGACTAATATATATATAAATAGCAATAGAATCTTCCTATCTCCTATGGACACTATTGGGGTAAAGTAGAATGATTATACTGACTAGCAGTCATTGCTCTCTGTCTTCCTCACTGCCTACTGGCAGGAGTAGCCCAGATATGGCTTCAATAAAGGGTAAAGACTCTACTGGGGAAAATCGACAGTAGCCCTGACCTGGCTTTGTGCAGGGTTAATAGAATATTTTTTGACCGAGCTTAAGGGCTCAAAAACCTCACTTTAAAAATGGCCTTGTGCCACATTCCACTTATGTTGGGAAGCAGATAAATAAAGAGTGATTTTACTGACTAGTAGTTTACTAGCAGTGTATTTACTTCACACAGCGTGCGAGTCTTGTACTTGTTGATATACTATTATTCACAACCTTGATTTTTGTGATTACTCACGCAGTAAACTTTTAGGGTTACAACAACAGGAACATTGAATCATGTGGCAGCAAATTTAAAAACAACGATAAATGGTAGACTTATAAATATGTAATACTAGCAGTATAATCTGGCATTGCTCAGGGTTTTTGTGGTTATATTGGAATGATAAGGTCAAGTGCTTATTGAAAAATCTCTATTCTGAGGTTGCCATGATGCATCAGTTAAAAAGATGGTAAGTGAGTATTGGATTTTGTTGTATTTGTAAAATGAGATTTATGCTTTATCAATTTTGCCAATAAATGGGAATGATGTATGTCCAATTGAAAGAACAGGGGTGGGCTTTACAAGAGCCTGTAATGTGGTGCAATGATGTTGTGACACAGAAGAAGTGAATGCATTGCCCCTTCAACGTCAGAGGAGTTGGAACCTTGTAGGAAATGGGACTATATTATGACATATGATCAAGTAGAACTTATAAAAAAGACCCAATTTTTGTGAAAATACAACTAAGCATTTTGAAGAAATAAACGATTGCAAAAAGCAACATTTTCCATTAATCTTTGCTGCACCCTGTGTGTCAACTGAAATTTTTGTTTGCATATTAAAGCAGCAGACCTTGATCTACCAGTGACACAATTTTGGTTGGGTTTGAGAGAAGAGTCTTTGAGAAATGCATGAAAATGTGCCAAAGACCACCCAAAGTTATGTTTCTTGATTTTTGACAAGCCTGCAGTCAGTCAGTTAAGTGCCATATATGAAACACGCTTGAGCGATCATGTCTTGAAAGAGACATGACTGACTGGGCAGAAGATTATCCCACAGTAGGTTGCCATTGCTTTCTGCAGTAGACTGGTTGCCAGCCAAGGCTATAGAACCCAATCTGTCCTGTTATTTAACCCATAACTGGAAGGAAGAGACAAATTAATACCTTTTCCAAGGGTATTTGCGCGTAAGTGAATGCAATGAATTCAACTGGAAGCCTGCACATTGATTTAAAAACTTTTTGTGTACATCAAAGATTCAGACCTTGATCTACAAGTTACCTGATTTTAATTGAATTTGCATAAGGCGTCTTGGTGGAGAAGAGTTTGTAAATTCCAGTTGTTTTGGTGATTTTTGCCATACCCTGTTAATCAATGCAAAAACTTTTGCGTACATCAACGATTCATGTCATGATTGACAAGTGATTCAATTCTGGTTGAAATCAAACTAAGGGTTTCTGAGGAATAGGGTTTGTTAGAATAGAGACACACTAACACACATATCCATTTATATATATATATATATATATATAAATATAAATATATGTGATGTGTCATTAATGGAAGAGGACAATAAAAAACAGGAATTAAGAAGATGGAAGATAGAGATTTAACATAGCATTTGAATTTAGGAATATCAAAGTTGGTTGGGAAGCAAGAAGCTGTAACAGAGTTCTATGACTGAGAAGTGAAATAAAAGAAACTGTTAAAAAAGAAATTACACAAAGATCTCCTGTAAAATGATGAGGCCATGCATCCAGTTTAGTACTAGACATAAATTCATTAAGCCTAGGTACCATAGAGGAAAGTTCATCACAACAATTACTTTGAAAGTATTTATAGAAAAGGTACAGGAAAGCTACATGATGGTGGTAGGAAAGTGTTACTTATGAACATATTTTCATGTTTGTATATAAAATGTGTTATATCTTGCCATTTCAATTGTAAAATAATGAGACCTAGATACCAATGTAGAACTGCACTTAGATTCATAAAGTCTAGGTACTATTGGGCAAAGTTCATTAGAACAATTACTTTGTAAATATTTATAGAAAAGACACAGTGAAGCTAAGTGATGGTGGTAGGAAAGTGTTATATCTCACTACTAACAGTTATAATATTGTGTGTCAACTGACTCCAAACTGGGGGTGTTTTGTTTATTCCACAAGAACTGAAAAATTTCTTGCTAATCCCCCTTTTTAATCTAGCCATAGTTTTTTCTTCCAGTAGTAGTGAACATGAAGCATGTATAACAGCTTTCATATTACTGTCATCATCTTTATGTAGAATTACCACTCATATACTAGTATCTAAAGCCAGTATGGTTTGTCTTTGGATCATACTGCACTAATGATAACGTTAGTATTTTCTTGATTTCTTTCTTTTGACACTTATCAATCCAGTTCCACATTATGCCATTTTTAAGCAAATTGTTCAGTGGAGCTCTCAAATTTTGTATATTAGGTACATTAATTTCATAACAGTTTGCTAGTTTTAAAAATGCTTGTAGCCTGGTAATGTTTGTTAGAAACAGCATATTCTTAATTGTAGTTGCCCTCGACAAATCTGACTGACAAACATTTTTGTCAATAATTTGTCCTAGATATTTGATTTTAGGCAAAAGCAATTAACACTTTACCTCACTGAACCCATATTCTCATAGTTTTTCAAAAATTCATTTTATATGCTCAATATGTTTTTCCTTAGCTACTCTCTTAATTTGTCAGTCATTTAAGTGCCATATGTGATAAACGCTTGGGTGATCATGTCTCAAAAGAGACATGACTGACTGGGTAAATGATTATCCTGCAGTAGATTGGTTGCCAACCAAGGCTATAGAACACAATCTGTCCTGTTATTCAACCCATAACTGGAGGGAAAATACGGATTAATACCTTTTTCAAGGGTATTTGCACATAAGTGAATGCAAGGAATTCAACTGGAATTTGAACTCGGCTCTCCAATTTATCATTCCAAGCCAATAACTACTTCAACACAATGCACATCCAAAATTTACACATCATCCAAATAAGCAATTATGAAATCATAATCTGTAAGTATGATATTTATAGTTTGCTGAAATATAGCTGGAGTTACTTTTGTACAAAAAGGAAGTCAGTTCAACTTATACAATGTGTGTATTTATTGTTATTAATTCTGAACATTCTTCTTCAACTTGTAGTTGCAAATAACAAGTAGTTATGTAATTTTAAACATTTGTTTAACCCAGTTAAAAAATCAGCTTTTTTTTTTTTAATCCCAAAAAGATGCTTTCCTGGTCACAACAATCTTAACCACTTAAAGTCTCTATTTAACATTTATATTCTTTCAACAACTTCATTAACTCATTCAGTAAATCTTTAGTTTGAGTGGCTCTGCATAAATAACCTTGAATCTATCCTTCCTACCCCTAATTATATGGCAAATAGTAAGACAGATTAGATTCTTCAGCCTTAGTTGTCAACCAATCTAGGAGAAAGACAACTCTGATTTCTGAAACAGTTGAGCATGAGGCTGGCAACTACATACTGTAGAATAAAAAATATGATACTCACTCTCACAAGGAAGTCCCCAAATATTGTCCAGTGGACAGACAAAGGGAAACCAGGCCATAACTGAATACTGACCCCGTACTCTAGTATTCACAGCTGAACGATGGATATTTATGGATCACAGTATCCACACTAAAGTTAGAAGCCAATCAGAACCTACAGAATAGGCTTGCTCAAGTAGCAGAATGAATGAACCCAGCTTCTTATATGAACCACTTGTCAACTGGTTCAAAGAAGTGGTCATAGCGTACTCAGCTTGCAATAAAGTAGAGTACTGGTCATTTTGTCCACCTGAATTCTACACATACCATAAAAAATGCTTACTTCAGAAAACACAACATCAGTGCATTTTATATGGTGAACAGCAGTAAAATAGACATCATTTTATCACCTCATTTTAACTTTTTCTTGAGTTTGAATAACGTAACTGAAAATGCTTTACTTGGGAAGTACTTTTATCAGTCAGTCAGGTAAGTGCCATACGTGATACATGCTTGGGCGATCATGTCTCGAAAGAGACATGACTGACTAGGCAGAAGATTATCCTGCAGTAGGTTGTCATTGCTTTCTATGGTAGACTGGTTGCCGACCAAGGCTACAGAACCCAACCTGTCCTGTTATTTAACCCATAATTGGAAGGAATAGACGGATTAATACTTTTCCCAAGGGTATTTGCACGTAAGTGAATGCAATGAATTCAGTTGGAATTCGAACTTGGCTCCCCGATTTCTCGTTTCGAGCTGATATCCAATGCACCACAAGACAATGCAAATATAAATTGCTATGTTTACTTTTGTTTTAATGATAACAAAAGGTAATACTGAATTTATTTCAAGAACAGACAAACATTTTTATTAGTAAAATTTGTTTATTCAATTATGCAACTGCTATGGTTATTTAACACAGTTGTCCATCAGGAAAGCAACTTTTCAGTTACATCTTTGTACAAGAAATGATTGAGAAACAGGATTGGAAACAAATTTAATTTACTTTAAATGAAATATTTCAGGAAATAAATTCTAATGACTTTCTATCAATGATAGCGTTTTGTTGTCGGTAGTTGCATTTGAAAAATTATTCCCACCTTCACTTTTAGTTGGAATAACAATGAGGGAATTTTATTATGATGAGAATACATGCATGAAGAAGGAATTTTGCAAATGATATTCATGTGAAGTGATTGACAGGATTTCCAGAGCTATATATAGATTTCAATCTCACTTAGTTGATTACGGTTTCTGCATTAATAACCCTTATACAACATCCCATCTCTGTAATCAACATTCATATAAATACATTATACACTCACAAACACATAAATATATATATGCAGAATGCAATGAATAAATTGTCATCTAAATTATCGCCCGGTTCACACTCCACCCACGTCTATTGAACAGGTGTAAAGACTCATCCCTTGTTCCCTGTTTAGGATGTGGTTTCCGATTTTCTCTTCCAATCTTCACTTTTTTTTTTTTTCAATTGGAGTAGATAGACTAAACTATCACCCGGTTCACACTCCACCCACGTCTATTGAACAGGTGTAGAGGCTCATCTCTTGTTCCCTGTTTAGGATGTGGTTTCCGGCTTTCTCTCTTCTAATCTTTTCACTCTTACGTAGCCCTGGCACATCAATGGTGTTACCGCCTTGCTCGGGGTGATATGATTAAAAAAAAAAAATTATGCAAAAATGAAAATAATACTGACGTTTCATTTTAACATATATATTTAACAAAATTACACAAAAAATATCTTAAAATACTAAAGAGTAAATATGCAATAAATTCGTGATTGCCTTCAACTACAGCCTCCAGACAACTTCAAAATCTCCTGCAACTCATCTATACAGTTTCCTTGTTTAAGTTAGTGAATGTTGCCATAAATCTTGCCTTCATTTCATCTTTGGTGCTAGAATGATTTTTGTTGGTCCTCACTCAATTTGACCTCATACATAATAATCAAGATGATTGTAGTTGGGAGAGTTAGGTAGCCTAATGTAAGGGGTGATGTGATCACAGAAATTAACTGGCATCCATTACTGGGTTCACCTGTTTGTATGACATGGTGTAGAGACCTATTGCCACATACAGGGCCTTTCAGTAGCCACCCTCTTGACCCAGAGGCAGCAATACCTCCTCAACACAGTTGTTGTAGACCTCTGTGCTGGGTTTGAAGCTCTGTGGGAAGATGAATGGTGGCATAACACTGCCATCACTAGTGATCAGTCCAAACACCTTTGTAATCATTCAACTCTTTCTGAATCATCTACACTATCCTCAGGTTGACACCCAAACACACAGAAATATTTGTGTCGGAGCTTCTGGCTAAATGCCAAGCAGTATGGCATGCCGTTTTCAAATCTTTGGTGGGGGGATTTGCATCATAGTT
The DNA here is from genome assembly GCA_037127315.1 of Ascarosepion bandense. Taxonomy (NCBI): domain Eukaryota; kingdom Metazoa; phylum Mollusca; class Cephalopoda; order Sepiida; family Sepiidae; genus Ascarosepion; species Ascarosepion bandense. The sequence continues at coordinate 768,553 of JBBBDQ010001816.1, forward strand.
CTCTTTATTATAGTTCACACCTTATTATACAATCCAGTTGATAAAATAAAAAAAAACGTAATACATGCTCAAAATTAAAATTATAAAATGGTGACAATTTACCCATTGCACACTGCATATGCATATTACATTCATGATTATTCAACCACAGCAGTGGTTGAGTATATTATTAAGTTCAACATTGAGTGAATCTAGGCAGCTTTCAAGCTTCACTACTAATTATAGTGTTAGACAGGATACCTCCATAGCTACATTTTGAAAAAAAATTTTGAATTTCAGTAGAAAAAAGTTACATGAAAATATATGAAGTTTGAAAAGGGAGACTAACTATATAAAATCATTAGCCAGTGACTTCTTGTTCTATGTGCCCTGTCCCTTAACGCTTCTAATAATAAATCTTATCCTTTATAACTTTTCCTGTTGAATATTTTTGCATGCAGTTTTCAACATTTAAATTCTGATGACATCTTTTATCATTTTTGGCAATCAAACTTTGCTGGTCACTTATCATTTTATCAGATTATATTAAACCTGGAAAAGAACAGGACAAGTTATTAAACCAGGAAAAGTAAAGGACAAGATATTCAAGTGAAGTAAAAAATAAGAAAGTTTTTACTTAAAATATTGCAGCTAAAAATAAAATTTGAATGCAATATTTTAAGTAAGAAATTTCTTATTTTTTACTTCACTAAAATATCTTGCCATTTACTTTTCTAGGTTTAATAACTTGTTCTGATTTTTATTACTTTTCATGCACTCATTTTTTCATGTAATTTATACATGTATATAAAAGAAAATATAGAAATATATATTTGTATGCAGAGTGCAGTAAGAGTAAGACATTTTTTTATTTATTAACTTTTATTGAACAAAACTAAATATAGTCACAACTATACAACAGGATTTTTTATGGTTTAGAAACTATTTAACATGTCAAAAATGCCCGCTTTTATGTTCAGCACAACACTGAACTCCATCAGCAACATGTTTACAAATCATTTGACACATTTTTAAATTAATTTTAGAATGTTAATTAAAAATTACTTGTTTTAAATCAAGAATTTTTATTGATTTGAGCCTATAAACAAGATAGAAAATGTCTGGTGCTGTTAGGTCTGATGATCATAATGACAACTGAATTGCTCCAGATCATACTATCACCCTCAGCTTGAAATTAGAATTTAGCCATTCCTGAACATGTAAGCCAAAGTTAATCTGAAACTACTGTAACTTGTTTCTCTTCAATTAAAGTTAATAAATAAAAATTGGCTACACTTTGCTTGACTCTGTATATAAATATAGAGCAAAAAATTCTTTGTTAAGTTTAGTTCCTTTTGTCTGCTACAAAACATACAGAAATATAGAATTTAGTGAGCAGATGTTGGAATCTGCAGATATTGAGTCTCATTGGCATAAAACCTGCTGATCTATATGGTGATTCTTGTTGGATTGTAAACTATTCAAAATCCCTCAAGTACACAACGGTTGATATAACTCTCTTTAATTGTTTTATCAATCATCATGTATTGTAAGACATGGAAAATATTGTCTGGTGTATGATGATAAACTTCATCTGGCAGCAAAGTCTTTAACTTTTAACTGCTGATTCACCCTGACTTGGAGCGGTGGCATTTGTTGGAGTCCCAGTAATTGAGCTTCCAACAAAGACAAAACTATGAGAGTATAAAAATAACTATTTATAGTGAAACTATCAACAAGACATATTTACAGTAAAATAAACAGCAATAAATTTTATCTGTAGTTTAAGGCATAAAATATTTATATTTTAGCTATAAAACACACATTGCTGTCTCTATTAATCATGTCCACATAAACAGGTTTTTTTAATCAGTATTATTCCAACCAAGGCAGTAAAGCTACTAAAATGCAAGGGGCTATGTGGCAAGAATGAATTAGAAATAAGAACATTAATAAAGAGCAGAAAAGAGAAAAGTGTAATCAATAGATGGTAATTGGCACTGCATTTAAATTTTGCAGATAAAAGTTGTCTGAAAAGCATGAAACCAGGAGAGAGTTTTACAAGCAAGAAGTGTGAGAAAAGAAACTGTTAGGATAGAACTTACAGATACATCTAGCAAGCACAATTGTAAATTGATGAGAACACAATGCTAGTCAAGAACTGCTCTTAAATTCAATGTCCAGGTACTATAAGAAAAACTCGTCTGAATAATTAACTATGAAAGTATATATAAAAAAAGGCACAGAGGTAACCTTGTGGCAGTGGGTAAGTGACTAAAGATAAGCCATCAGATCAGGACCAGAAACATTGCTGATTCATCTTTGGATCTTATCAAGGAGCTCAAGATAAAGAGCAAGGACACAGGATCATACACGGGAGCAATATTCTAAGCATGGTTGAACTGGAGATGGAAGTGGATTATGATAAAAAAACATATTTAAGTAGATCATAATTCTATTTGCTGCAAGTTGGTGCATGAATATTTCTTTTGTTCAATTTGCACATACCTGTCACCAATCTCTACAGCTATATTGTGTTGAATACACCAGTTACCGTCTGATCACCAAAGTTAAGCAACATCGAGACTGGTTAGTACTTAAATGGGTGACCATTTGGGAATACCAGGTGCTGTAAACGTAAGGACCAAGAATGGTCCACTGGTCCTGCGGGTTTGGAGGTTGGGTGAAGGGTTAACAACCCTGCCCTGTGAAAAACAGTTTGTTACAGAAACAGCAACAAAAAGTGGTTGCCCTATGCACCATCTGGGTTTGATGGATACATGATGATGATGATGCCACCAATCCGAAAAAATTTTAATCCCAACACTAATTGTCTTCTTCTGTTTTTAAGTGCACTACAGAATTGGAAAGTAGGTTCCACTTTTTCTCTACTGAGCTAACTAGATGCAGCCCTCAGTTTTATTCTTATAGTTTCTTTTCTTGCACTTCTCACCTGTCGAACTCCCTTCTGATTTCTTCTTTCCCTGCCACTTACAATCTGCAAATATTTATTGCAACACCAATCATCTTTTTCACTCACCAAATACTGTTCTTTTATTGTCCTATCTCCTGACTTAATTTTTAAAAAAATTTTTTTCCATATTTTTTATGCCAATTATTATCGAGGTCATTTTCTAATAACCATTTTCTGCCGAATTCACAAATTATATGGAGAATAATTATATTGTGTCAATATTTTGTAATCTTGAATTTCTTTCATTCACATTTAAAAAAAAAACAAATAGGACAAAGAAAAGAACAATAGTAAAAAATAAAATTTAAATTAATAATTTTAAATTTAAATTATTATTAAACTTAATAATGAAATGATTATCAAATGTATTATTAAAATTATTATTAAATTTAAAAGTTTAACAATTAAAAAAGAATTTAACAATAGAAAAATATTTTTAAAATAGCTGACAGATTACACTCATTCAGTCAGTCAGTTAAGTGCCATACATGATACATACTTTGGGTGATCATGTCTCAAAAGAGACATGACTGACTGGACAGAAGATTATCCCCCAGTAGGTTGCCATTACTTTCAGTGGTAGATTGGTTGCCAGCCAAGGCTATAGAACCAAATCTGTCTTATTATTTAACCCATAACTGGAGGGAAGAGATGAATTAATACCTTTCCCAAGGGTATTTGTGTTTAAGTGAATGCAAGGAATTCAACTCATTCAGTCAGTTAGTTAAGTGCCATACGTGACACACACTTGGGTATTTGCGCATAAGTGAATACAATGGATTCAACTGTATTTGAACTCGGCTCCCCGGCTTCTCGTTCCGAGCCGATATTCACTATACCACAATGCACATTCAACTCATTAGACGGACATAAAAACAGAAATGAGATCACTCATCTTATGTCTTCCTGAAACCTCTTTTTTTATTGTCCTTTTTCCTGCCTAAGTTCTTGTCATTCTCTTTTATTAAACCCCAAATATATTAGTGCATCAGTCAAAAACGTAAAGGAAAATGTCATTGATTGGAAAAGAAAAACAGTGCTAAGAAATGACGTATATGTGATCAGGGAAAGTGTGAAAGATCTTAGAAGGATACTATTTGTTTTGTTTCAATTAATTTGCTCACAGATGTAGGTAACTCATTTTCAGTTTCCCTGAAATCTGTTCTTTTACTGTCCTTTCTTCTCTATAAGTTCTTTTCTTTCTCTTTTATTCCCATTAAACCCAAGCATCTTAGTGCATGAGTTTAAAACACAATAGAAAATGTGATCGGCTGGAAGAGAAAAACAGTGCCAAGAGACAACATATACATGATCAGGAAAAGTGAGAAAGATGCTAGGAGGACACTATTTGTTTTGTTTCTATTAATTTTCTTTAGAATGTAGGCAACTCATCTGTCTTGAAATCTGTTTTTTTCTCCTCCCTAAGTTCTTGTCATTCTCTTTTATTGACCCTGAGTATATTAGTGCATCAGTCAAACACATTAAGGAAAATGTTGGTTGGAAGAGAAAAACAGGCGTATATGTGATTAGGGAAAGTGTGAAAGATCCTAGGAGGACACTATTTGTTTTGTTTCAATTAATTTTCACAACAATGTAGGTAACACATCTTTCTTGAAATCAACCTTTTTGTTGTCCTTTCTCCCCACTAAGTTCTTCTCATTCGCTTTTATTAACCGCAGACATTTTAGTACTTCAGTCCAAAATGTAATGTGGTCAGTTCAAAAAGAAAAACAGTACTAAGAGACAACATATACGTGACCGGGAAAAGTGTGAAAGATCCCAGGAGGACATTATTCATTTTGTTTCATTTAATTTGCACAAGGATATGGCTAACTCATCTTCTGTCTTTCTGAAACCTGTTCTTTTATTGTCCTGTCGTAAGTTTTTCTTGTTTTCTTTTATTCCCAGTAACCCCATGTTTTAGTGCATCAGTCCAAAACGTAATAGAAAATGTGGTCAGTTGGAAGAGTAAAACAGTGTCAAGAGACAACATGATTAGGGAAAGTGTGAAAAAATCCTAGAAGGACATTATTTGTTTTGTTTCAATTAATTTGCACAAGGATGTAGATAACTCATCTTCTGTCTTCTTGAAACATGTCCCTTTATTGTCTTTTCTCCTTACTAAAGTCTTTTCATTCTCTTTTATTTCCACTAACCCCATGTGTCTTAGTGGCATTATCACCTTGCTTGGGGTGAAATAATTAAAAAAAAAATTATTTGTATAAATTTTTGTTTACAATTTGTGTTCTATAAATAAAGAATTCATTACTAAACTGGAATATTTTGTTTGAAACAAGCATTTTTTTTTTGTTAATTACAGATACCAGTTAACATTTTTTCCAATTAAGAGTTAATTAACAATCTGTCTCATTACTAATTGAAGCCAAATTGGTTGTACTACTACTGAGTTTTAGTTTAAAATGGATGTTTTAATTTTAAAACTTTTATAATCATTTATGTCAAAATGCTAAAAGTTGTTAACATTAAATTTTCTGAGTAGAACCATGATGATTATTGGGAAAAAAAAGTTGAAATACAATTATAATAAATTTTGCTATTTGTTTATTTGGGCCAAAGATGGTCTTATTTATTCAAATATCATCCCTAGTAGGAGCCACCCATGGAATAAGGTGCAGTTATCTCCTGAGTGAGAAGAGTTAAAAATACTAAGGATAAAAATTACAAAACACTTTTCATGTATTCTGATAACAGATTTTGTGTGCTGGAGTCAATTAAATAAAGGAATGCATTTGGCAGATTTATTTATTTATTTTAAACAGCTTTTTAGAGAACAGAAAAAATATATAATTATTTAAATAACTTAAGAAGGGAAAGAATTTAAATTCTATAGGACTGGTGGTCCTTTTGAGCAAATAATTTTTTTTTATGAAGGAATCATTTTAGATAGATAGATAAATAGGTAAATAGACGTTGTGATGCATTGGATATTGGCTCAGAATGAGAAATTGGTGAAGCCGAGTTCGAATTCCAGCTGAGTACATTGCATTCACTTATGCACAAATACCCTTGGGAAAAGTATTAATCCATCTATTCCTTCCAGTTATGGGTTAAATAACAGGACAAATTGGGTTCTATAGCCTTGGTCGGCAACCAGTCTACCGCAGAAAGCAATGGCAACCTCCTGCGGGATAATCTTCTGCCCAGTCAGTCATGTCTCTTTTGAGACATGATCGCCCAAGCGTGTATCACATATGGCACTTAACTGACTGACTGACTGAATGAGTAATCTGAAATAGATACATGCATACATAGGTAGGTAGGTAGATAGCAAGGGAGGTAGACAGATAGATAGATAAGATGCAAAGACAATAAAAAGAAACTGATCTGCATAGATAGATATAAAAAAGTTGAGATAGCTAGATAAGAAGTGAGGAAGGAAGCGATAGGTAAAAATTGATTTGCATCGATAGATAAATATGAAAGACTTATATACACTGATAGATAGATAGATAGATAGATAGATAGATAGATAGATAGATAGATAGATTGATATAATATTTAAATATAAACATTAAAATTTAGAATAATTAAATATAATTGGCATTTGTACTTTTGTTTTTAAATACTTTTACAGAGTAAAATCTTTGCATTTGCTTGGAGGAATCCATCAGAAAACAAAGCATATCAGGTAAGATAAGTCTTTTTTTGTCTTTTATATATATATATATTGTGTGTGTGGGGAGGTATTTGAAGGCTACCACAATGCGTTTAGTGAAATAAAGGAAGGTATATGTATATATAAAATGGACACAGAAGTGAAAAAAATACATACAAGAAGTATATGACACACTCACACACACACATACACACAAGAAAACACATGAGAATGAATACCGGAGGAAAAAAAAATTTAAAAAAATTAAAATAATGAAGCAATAAAGATGCCTCCAATTAAAGCAGATAGACATAGCATCAGGTTGTAAAATGGCGCCTACTACCATTCAGACAGAGATGCAACAATGCCAAATCCTGCCATCGGTCAGCGCACACATATTAAACCAGAAATTAAAACAGACAGATATATCATCAAATCATAAAATGGCATTCACTATCACTTTATCAAAGATGTGAAAAAGCAAAATCCTACTATTGCACACACATATATGCACTAACACACTTACAGCAGCTTGAGGTAGCAGAAATGTGGTTCTACAGAAGGAGGCTGAAGATACCATAGACCAAATATGTGAGAAACAATGAGGTGTTGGAGAAGATGAAAATGAGAAGAAAACTCATGTTTAACATATGGAGTAGACAGCTGTGGTTCCTAGGACATGTAATGTGGAAGGATGGTCTGGAAAATCTAATACTCACAGGACAAATAGAGTAAATGAGAGATAGGGGAAATCAGCACAAGACATATTTGATAAGCTTGAGCAAATGGATGGTAAAGCAGAGGTTAAGAGAGATATCAAGAGAAAAATATTAAGAGGGTCATGGAACAGGGTAAAGGGGAAGTCCATGATTGCCTGCATCCAGAAAGGGATATGGCACATGAAGTTGAAGAACCATAAGTTCTTTGCTGACAACTTCTTTTCTCACAGTTCTTGTTTGTGCAACTCTCTTCTGGCTTCTTAGTTTCTGGACAATTTTGACCTTCAAAGAATTAAATACAGTATCAATCGTTATCCTTTGCCTTCTTAATTCCTGTTTTTTTACTGTTCTTGCTCCTTCTCCTCAGGTTAACTCTCACAAAAGACCTCAAGTGGAATGACTATATAGAATCCATAGCTAAATCCATTGCTAAGAAGGCCGATTCTCTGTGTAGGGCCAGGAAGTTTTTCTGTCTGAAAGCATCCTGCACATATAAATAAACCATCTGCCTATGCATTGAATACTGCTGCCATATCTGGTCAGGTGCTCCTGCTATCCACCTAGGGCTCTTTGACAAAATCCAACAGAGAATCTATAATGTGATCAATCCTGACTTGGCAGCTCAGATACAGTCACTTTCTCACCGGCACAATGTGGCTTCCCTGTGTCTCTTCTACAAATACTTTCATGGCTTCTGCTCTGAAGAACTTAGTTCACTGGTGCCCTTTATATATGAAACCCTTTACTGTGAAACCAATAAAATGTAAATGCAAATTCTACTCCAGCAGCTTTTTTTCTCACACTTCCCACTTGTGGAATTCTCTTCTGTTTACTTGCTTCCCCAACAACTACAATCTCCAACAATTTAAATTTAAAGTCAATAGTCATCTCTTATCTCACTAACTTGTATCCTCTCTCTCATGCTTCTTTCTCCATCCACTCTACTCTTATCAGTATTCTCATCCATCTCTTACCTACTTCCTGACATCCACTATAACTTGTTTCTCTTTCTCATAACTTTCCTCCTATATAAGCCCCTGCACACCAGTGGCAGTAAACTGCTTTGCTTAGGGCAATATGATTATAAATTTTAAAAAATTACACTATTTAAATTTGGTCTGTTGTCCTTATCTTTGTCATTTTTATTACAATATTTTAGCTGTTTTGCCATCTAGCCTTATTAAGGTGTATATTGATCTGGATACAGGAAATTCCAAACTAAACCCTTTATTTAACCTACAGGGATAGACTGTTCATGTTCCACTGCTCACATTTTGGGATAATTTTGTAATAATAACTATGTTTTCTTCACACTCAAAAAGTGCTGCCAAAACAAAAAAAGAAGAACTGTCCTTATCCTAGATAGGTTGTCAACAAATGTAGAGAGCCCAGAGTCTACCTTTTTGCTAACCATTACATGAGTGAAGAAGAAATGAATTCTTTACATATTTTCAAGGGCATTTAAGCAAAATTGATTAAAATGGCTTTAACTGGAATTTGAACTCAGCATGTCAGTCTCAATTTCCATTAGTGATATATCCTACACTTTGTGAACATTTATAAATTTTAAATCCTTAGACTCCCTTTTGGATATTATGGCCACAGCATCACCACACAAAGTATTGCTGCTCTGGTGATCATAGCAAGTATATCTTTACAAGATGGGTTTGCTAGTTATAAGCCCAACTGGTTTTGGATTCAGAATGGCCCTTCATCTAGACTGGATGCCAACCAAAGCTAGATAATACAATCTATTAACCTCTAGCCCGGTTACAAATTTTTTTTTTATCATTTGACTACAAATAAGGCAGGCCTGCCACTATTGTGCAAGGAGTTACCATGAGAGAAAAGACTGGATACAGTGGGTACTGAATAATGAATAAAAAGATAAATGGGATTCAACAAGATAGAATATGGCAATTGACATTGCATTTACATTTTGTATCAGGGGAACAAGTAAACATAAGGGAGTTTCACAGGCAAAAGAACGTAAAAAGAAAATGCTTGAGTAGAAGTGATTGTTACATTTAACTATTGTAAGGGTTAAAGGGACCTAGATGCCAATCTAGTAGCACACTTAAATTCATGTTGACACAGCATCAGGGGAAAAAAACCTCATCAGAACCGTTGCCATAAAAATATTTACCACATTATGTCAGTGAGAAAGTGACTGAAGTCGAGATGCCAAGTCAGGACTGATTATATTGCAGATTCTTCTTTTGATTTTTTTGAGAACCTCGAGATAATAGCAGGAGCACCTGACCAGATATGGCAACAGTACTAAATGCTCAGATGAATGGTAGATTTATAAATGTGCAAAATGCATTCTGACAAGAAAAACTTCCTGGCCAAACACAGAGACCCAAACTTTCTAGCAAGGAGATACAGCTATAGATCTGATATATTCATTCCACTTCAGGTTGGTTGAAAAAGTAAAGATCAAAGAGGTGCATTGTATTTTCTCTCAAGAAGACTTACATCGGCCATGTTGATGCCTGGCAAGAACGTTTCTCGATGGTGGTTAAAGGAGAATAGTTTTGTTTTGAAGTTCATTCAAAATTTACAAGCCATTTCCTGCCCCAGTATTGGCTTCATACATTTTTTAATGTGGTGCAGTGGATATCAGCTCGGAACGAGAAATCGGGGAGCCGAGTTCGAATTCCAGTTGAATTCATTGCATTCACTTATGCGTAAATACCCTTGGGAAAGGTATTAATCCGTCTCTTCCTTCCAGTTATGGGTTCAAATAGCAGGACAGATTGGGTTCTATAGCCTTGGTCGGCAACCAGTCTACCGCAGAAAGCAATGGCAACCTACTGCGGGATAATCTTCTGCCCAGTCAGTCATGTCTCTTGCGAGACATGATTGCCCAAACGTGTATCACGTATGGCACTTAACTGACTGACTGAATATAATAGTTGAACATATGATTAAGGCCACTACTGGGCATAAAGTGGGGATCAGTTTTATATTGTTATGAAGTAATACACTGATCCCCCACTTATTACTATATAATAATATAATACATATTTTCCCTTTTGAGACATGATCGCCCAAGCGTGTTTCATGTATGGCACCTGACTGACTGACTGATGTTAAAATGAAACAAAAGCCTACACTGGAATCTGAACAGCGTTCCTGCTTTCTGTGCTAATATATTATGTTATATATACAGTCGTGTAAATATCCATATTCATTGTTATGGCTATCAATATTCTGTTCTGTTTACATATCAGTGTTTACTGATATCTTTCTTGTGTGAAACCATAATCCATTTAACTCACCTGCTACATTATGCATATGTAAATGTGCTTATCTACAGGGAAATTTATTTGTCACGAGAAACTTCCACAATAATGTGCCAATCTAGCTGAAGAATCCCAAAATACAAATTTGCATTGTAGGATAATTGGATCAATGCCATTTCAAAAAAAAAAAAATGAAAAACAATATGAGGTACATCTAATCCTGGAATGCCAAATCTAAACATTTCTTTTTTCCTTGGCCTACCTGTACCTGCTTGAAAAATATCAAAATTGAATATAGTAAATACAATTAGATACAAATGCTACTCAGTTTGTTTAAATGTATATGAGTTGAATATATAGATCAGGATCTGACAAGATGATAGAATAAAGAAAAAGATCAAAATTGAATATAGTAAATACAATTAGATACAAATGCTACTCAGTTTGTTTAAATGTATATGAGTTGAATATATAGATCAGGATCTGACAAGATGATAGAATAAAGAAAAAGATCAAAATTGAATATAGTAAATACAATTAGATACAAATGCTACTCACTTTGTTTAAATGTATATGAGTTGAATATATAGATCAGGATCTGACAAGATGATAGAATAAAGAAAAATATCAAAATAGCAAATGTATCTCAATCTAAATTATTTCACTTTTATTAAAGCTTCTTCAGAGATTGAAGTTAAAATGAAAAATTTACAAATGGACAGTCTACTAGTATGCTGTGATTTGGAGTTGATTCTTATTGGTCAGATATGTGTCATGTGTATTAAAGCAATAGATAATTAGTTTTAAATCTATGTGCATAGAATATTTTGCATGTGTGTATGCTTAAGAACACATAAAACATGACATTACATCACCATCTTTTTACAGATCCATTCTTCCTGAATCTAATTTATGTTTACTAATATATAAAAATAAATAAAATAATATTAATTCTAAATAATATTTGAGATAATACTTATAAATATATAATATTTTAATAAAAATAATGAGTTATGATTACACACATCCTAAAGGTACCCGAAATACAAATCAGTTGATCAGTTAAATGCCATAAATGATTCATGCTTGAATAATCATGTCTTGAAAGAGACATGATGAACTGAGCAGAAGATTATCCAGCAGTAGGTTGCCATTATTTTCTGTGATAAACTGGTTACCAACTGTAGTAACAAAAATAAGAAAAAAAGAAAGTATTCATTGTTATGGTTATCACTATTCTGTTTTGTTTACATATCAGTGTTTACTGATATCTTTCTTGTGTGAAACCATAATCCATTTAACTCACCTGATACATTATGCATATGTAAATATGTTTATCTACAGGGGAATTTATTTGTCATGAGAAACTTCCACAATAATGTGCCAATCAATAGTAACAAAAATAAGAAATAATTAATAGTAATAAAAATAAAAAAATAAAAAAAACTGTCGCATACGGCGGTGGGACACCCAATCAAACAAACGCCTTTCTTGCACCTGGACAAACAAACGCCTTCACGTACCTGACCAAATGAACGCCTTCATGAACCTGACCAAACAAACAGCAACCACGGTGGTTGCCACCCAACTACCAAAGGACTTGGGCAACCTCTTTTCATATTCCTCATTATGGTGCTCCAAGTTGTTTCTGGCGAAAACACACACACGGAGTTTGAAGATGCTTCTGCACATGCTTGTCACACCAACCAAGGCTATAAAACCCAATTTGTCCTGCTATTTAACCCACAGCCAGAGGGAAGATATCTTTCTCAAGGATATTTGTGTGTAAGTGAATGCAACGAATTCAGCTGGATTTTGAACTCAGGTTTGATTTCTCATTCCGAGCTAATATTCACTGCATCAAAACCTCCTCATATAAATAGCAATAATAATAATAATAACAATAAAGTAATATACCCCAAAACATAACAAGATATAAAATCTTCTGAAGTGAAGAATCCTTTCACTTGAGAATTCAACACTTGGATACACTCTTTCATATCTCTTCTCTTCTATTTAAACAGTTACAAAGACACAGGGGATTTTGTCTTCACTTCTCTCAAATCACAAATGTAATCTGCCATTTTACAAACAAGCCGAGCATCTCCTGATTTGAATATTCCGATATGAAAAGCATTTGTCCATGTATGCAAATATCAGAAATATTCTGTAGAGTTGTTCTGCTGCTTTCCTTGCCATTATTACTAGAAGCACTTAACTCACAGTGTTTATATATGTTGGCATGGAATAATATTCTGCTTTCACTCATGGGTTAAAGATGAAGAATTTGGTCAGTCCAAGTTTTCTTAACCAGAACATATTTTCTGCTGTGAATATCTGACATGATGAATGTAGTTTTAGTTTGCCATTATATATGCAGATGGTGCAGTGGTGTTGGTAGACACAAAAAGTAGTGAAGTAAAGCAAGAAGATAGAAGGTTGCTAGTAAAAAAGAACAACTGAAGATGTAAACTACAAATTGGAGATGGCAAAATCAAGTAAGAACAAAAATGTAAATAGCTATGAAATGTTTAAACAGAGGACAAAAAACTGTTACAATGAAAACCAAAGGTGCATTCTTCTTCTTATTATTATTATTATTCTTCTATGTGCCTTGTCCTATCAGAACGTAGGCAATCATGGCCTTCCACATTTCCCTATCCCTGGTGGCTCTTAGCACACTTTCTCCTGTAACATCTCGTAACCCCCATTCTATCATCCACCTGCTCATGCCCTTCAAATATATTATCCGCTCCTTTCCTCTATCTCTTTTCCCCTCTCTCTGGCCTGTTAGTATCATGTTCTGCAAGCCATCCTTCCTCATTGCATGTCCCAGGAACTTCAGTTGTCTCTTCCTGATGCTCAACATTAATTTCCTTTTCGTTTCCATCCTTTCCAAAACCTCATCATTGCTCACATGCTTAGTCCATGATATCTGCAGCATCCTTCTGTAGAACCACATTTCAGCTACTTCAAGTTTTTTCTTCTTCTTTGTTAATATTGTCCAACATTCACTGCCATATTGAAGAAGTGACATCACATAACAATCTAGTACTCTCTTCTTTGTCTCTAGTGAATGTTTCCTGTGTCTTAATACCTTACTCAGCTTCTGGAATGCATCCTTCATCATACCAGTTCACCTTTGGATCTCTGTCACACTTTCCGTCTTCTGTTAGAACACTTCCCAGGTATTTAAATTTTTGTACCACCTGTATTTGGTATTTCGGGTTGCTCTTTTTGCTGATGACCATGTATCCTTGTCTTACACCCCTTTCTATATACAAGTGTTAATTTCTCTAAACCCTCTTTTCTCAAAATACATCCCAGAAATTTCAACAGTCACTTTTTGATTTCAAGTATAAGCGTCTTTTAAGTTCCCATCTTTAAAACTTCCTCATTTATCACATGATCAGTTCATAGTATACTCAACATCCATCTCTAGAACTACATCTCAATTATTGTATGACTATTTCATCTATAATGATTTCGTCAAACATTCACTACCATATTTAGAATAAATATGGAAGAGAAGTTCAATGGTTGTTCCTTTTTATAATGAAATTCTCTTATGGCCTGATACTATGCTTAGTTTCTGAAAGGCAACTTTCACTAATCCAATAGATCACATTTTCAACATTATGCTGATTTCTGTTATATTTCTGTACTGCTTTTATTCTGATATCTCCAAGCAAAATCTACTGCTAAGAAGGTTGGGTCACTATGTCGATCCAGAATGTTTTTTCCACCTGAATCCATCCTGCATATATACAAGTCAACCATCTGTCCGTGCATGGAGTACTGCTGCCATTTATGGTCAGGTGCCCCTGCCGTTCTCCTCAGTGTTCTTGACAAGCTCCAAAGGAGAGTCTGTAATGTGATAGGTACTGATCTGGCGACTCGACTGCAGCCACTTTCCCATCGTCGAAATGTGGCCTCCCTCTGTCTCTTCTATAAATATTTTCATGGCTTCTGCTCAGATGAACTTAAGTCACTGATGCCTCCTCAACAGGTGTTTACCCGTGCAACCAGACTGGCAACTGGGTCCCACCCATTCACAGTCAGGTTAGCCAAATGCAGACGACAATTCTACTACTGCAGCTTCCTCTCTCGCACTTCCCGCCTGTGGAACTCACTCCCGTATTCTTGCTTTCCTGACGGCTACAACCTCCAGAAATTTAAATGCAAAGTTAATACTCATCTACTAACCACTGGCCTCTAGCTCTCTCCCTTCCCCTGTATAACCTTCCCTTTCTCTCCTCCTATGTATTTGTCATCGCACCTGCTTTCTCAGCTTTCTATTGTTCCTTTCTAACTAGCTTGTACTCCTCACTCTTTTCTAATTAATCTTTTTACATTTATGTAACCCCCTTGCACATCAGTGGCGTTTCCGCCTTGCTCAGGGTGAAATGATTAAAAAAAAAAAAAAAAATTTGAATATCTTGGGTTGTCTCTCTTGCTAAAGACCATACTTTCTCTCTTTTCATAGTTACTGGTTAGTTCTATCCCTTCCGCTAATAGTCATCTGTAATGTTTCTGAAGTAGCTGTTATCATGAAAGAGTTGAAGAATAAAGTGACTCAGTTATTCCAGTTCTGGTTGAATTGCATACCTTTGCAAAATTAACATTTTAAAAAACAAAACATTTTTTGTCATTTTAAGACAGCAAACGAACTTTGATTTTCAGTTAATAGGTCACAACTAGTATACATATCTACATTATCATTGGCAGCTGCAGATGTATTACATTCAGTGCTGCATCTAATGCAATGGCAGTTGCAAGACAAGTCATTTTGTTCTCAAATTGTGCTTGGCTTTAGATATGGAACTACTTATAAATGTGTTGTATGTAACTCTTCTTTCACACATTTCAATACTGACAGCCCTGAAATTACAGTCTCCACTCAGATATTTTAGTGTCTGCAAATATTCACACAATCTGGTCCAACTGTTCCTGATGGTTGGATTAATAAATGATTTGCATTCATCGCATTTTTAAACTTCACATACAAATTCTACATATCTCACATCATCGCAAATTTCACAATCAGAAATATATATATTTATACAGAAAATAAACAATGTATTTAAGAAATACATTCAGTTTATTTGGAGAAATGTTCAATAGCTATAAGAAAATTGATGAATATTACATGCCTGTGCAATTAGCAGTAAAACTTTATTTAGGGCTGGTTTGAAAATTATCAAATCATAAGTAATTATCTGTGTTTCAGTTATTTGAATTAAGTCATATTTCTTTGTTGAATAAATTGTAATAAAACCCAAATTTACTTTGCCAATTTTATTCAATAAATAGTATAATGATACCCATGACAGTAATTGATGTAGTTTTTCAGTAAGAAACAAATGCTACCAAGTCCACACAAGAAAATAAGAGTTTTATCAGCTATGATGAAAAAAATGCCATATCCATAAAATAATGGGAGTATCATTACTCTACAAAAAATAATGGGAGTATCATTACTCTACAAAAAATAATGGGAGTATCATTACTCTACAAAAAATAATGGGAGTATCATTACTCTACAAAAAATAATGGGAGTATCATTACTCTACAAAAAATAATGGGAGTATCATTACTCTACAAAAAATAATGGGAGTATCATTACTCTACAAAAAATAATGGGAGTATCATTACTCTACAAAAAATAATGGGAGTATCATTACTCTACAAAAAATAATGGGAGTATCATTACTCTACAAAAAAGAGAATAAGAAATAAAATTACAACGATGAATAAATATGAACCGAACGACCTTTTAAATCATTAATATTATCCGTCCGTGCATGGAGTACTGCTGCCATTTATGGTCAGGTGCCCCTGCCGTTCTCCTCAGTGTTCTTGACAAGCTCCAAAGGAGAGTCTGTAATGTGATAGGTACTGATCTGGCGACTCGACTGCAGCCACTTTCCCATCGTCAAAATGTGGCCTCCCTCTGTCTCTTCTATAAATACTTTCATGGCTTCTGCTCGGATGAGCTTAAGTCACTGATGCCTCCTCAACAGGTGTTTACCTGTACAACCAGACTGGCAACTGGGTCCCACCCATTCACAGTCAGGTTAGCCAAATGCAGACGACAATTCTACTCCTGCAGCTTCCTCTCTCGCACTTCCCGCCTGTGGAACTCGCTCCCATATTCTTGCTTTCCTGACGGCTACGACCTCCAGAAATTTAAAAGCAAAGTTAATACTCACCTACTAACCACTGGACTCTAGCTCTCTCCCCTCCCCTGTATAACCTTCCCTTTCTCTCCTCCTATGTATCTGTCATCGCACCTTCTTTTTCAGCTTTCTATTGTTCCATTCTAACTAGCTTGTACTCCTCACTCTTTTCTAACTAATCTTTCTACACTTATGTAACCCCCTGCACATCAGTGGCGTTTCTGCCTTGCTCGGGGTGAAATGATTAAAAAAAAAAAAAAAAAATTATATAGGTACCTCTACTCCATTTTTTTTTTGTAGTTTATTGTCATAGCCATGACTCTGGGAGTTTGATTGTTAGGATGGACCTAGGAACAACAGCAATTATGAGGTGGTTCGACGCTCCTCAAAACCTCCAATCTCCTGATCAGAGGCCTACTGTCTGATGTAGTTTAACATCATGCTCATTTCTTTTCTCTCATTTTTCATTTGTGAAAAAAAAAAGAAAAAAAGAAAACATTATCATACAATAATTCTGCTTGCTCCTTCCTTAGTTAGTGACTTAGTTCCTTCATCCATTACACCACTGAAGAAAGATAACACACTTACTCTCTATATGAGCTTTTCCTTCCCCTCTATCTTTTTATAATCTATAAATGCTACTCTCCTCAGCCTTCCTCTCACCTTTGCCGAACAGAATCATATAATAATTCTGTTTGTTTCTTACTTAGTTCCTCCGTCCGTTACGCCACTGAAGAAAGATAACATACTTACTCTCTATATGAGCTTTTCCTTCCCCTCTATCTTTTTATAATCTGTAAATGCTACTCTCCTCAGCCTTTGACTCACCTTTGCCAAAAGGAAGGGTAGTAAAGAGTGAGAGAGTAGAAGGAGAGAGCCTATAGCATTACCGCAGCAGTAGCAGCTTAGCTGGTGGTTGTAGCAGTAATTGTGTGTGTGTATATGCGTGTGTACTGTACAATATAATAAAAATAGATAGGTTTGTTGTCATATCCCACAACCTAATAACAAAATTTCTGGCCTCTACACCCTTGGCCATTACTCAGTTAGTCTTTTCTGTTTACAATAGACACAGGAGCCATGATTTTTCAGTAATAAAAAAAAACATTTTCTCTTTCAAAATCTCTTACAAAATAGTGTACAGTATTTTGGTTATGGTCTGTGCATACACCGCTTAATATAATATAAGATTACAGTAAAGTAGCTTCTATGGACATTACTTTTATAGATATTTTAATAAAATAACATTTTGTGTTATCGTTATTTTATTATACTTTATGTTTGAAGATGTTACTATCATAAAAGTAAAATTTTTCCAGGAAATCCTACTTATTCTTCCGTGGAAATTCCACGGGTTCTGCTAGTAAATACAATAGTATAAACATCCTTTTTAGTAGATACACATGTCTGAATTGATACTCCAGATTTTAATTTTAAACAGAATTAATTTCAACCAACCAATCAAAAAACAAGGCAGAAATAGGGTGAACACTGTCTCAGGCATCCGTTTCTATTCCAGCTTCATCTACCCCACATATGAAGAAGAGACTGAATTTTGTGCATACTGGGTGTTGTTTATTATTTGACCAGATATCTAGATGCCTGCTATACTCTGTGGGCGTGTCTGTGTGTTCTTAGATAAGATTTGATATTTTTGGAAAAATAAAAAGAAGCAAGATCTTTGAAAATATATTGACCAAAATACGCATTATTTCAAATGTAAGTATTCAACAATTATTTTAAATTATGTCTATACAAAAATAATAACAGCAAGGAAGCATATGATTTAAAAGCATTTCTTAAAGTCTAGACATTCTTTCATAGGCTTAAACTATAATACATCCTGTGAAAAAATCAATAGATTTTTTTTCTTTTGGAACAAATACATATATATACAAGAGTTGTTTAAAAAATTCTTAGTCTCACCCAGAAAAAATTGAAGAAACAAAACGGTTTTTACTTATTTTTCAATATAGTCCCCCTTGATGTTAATGCATTTTGTCCGACAATAATTAAGCATTGCAACCCCATCATGAAAGAAGATGGCATCCTGGTCCTCCAGAATATACATTACTGTAAATATGAATTTTCAACAATTATTATAAATTTTATACATACAAAAATAATAAGAGAAAAAAAAAGCAAATAATTCAAAAGCATTTCTTAAAGTCTAGTCATCTATTCATAAGTTTGAACTATAATACATCCTGTGAAAGAATCAATAGATTTTTCTTTATAAACAAATACAAATACATGTTTAACGGTTCTAAGCCCTACCTAGAAAGTGTTGGAGAAACAAGGTAGTTTTTCCCTATTTTTCAATGCACTTGGTTCACTGATGCTTAAACATTACAATCTTATCATGGAAGAAGATGGTGTCCTGGTCCTTAAAAATATGCATTAATTCAAATATGAATTTTCAACAGTTATTAATTTTGTACATAGAAAAATAATAAAAGCAGAGTAGCATATAAATTAAAAGCTTTTCTTAAAGTCTAGACAATCATTCTTCAGCTAAAACTATAATACATCCTCTGAATCAATATATATATAATGTATTGTTTGATGAATTTGATAACTCTTTAAAGTAATATCACAATATTGCTTTTCTGTTTCTTCATAAAATTGAAACTAAATTACATTTGTAGCAAAAAGCCAAAGAAAGAACACCAGACATTTAAATCAGCAAACTGAATGGACTTAATAAAAAACGTTTATTATAATGGTTTGTACTGTAGTGCATGGATGTGCATTGTGGTGCAATGGATATTGACTTGAAATGACAAATCGGAGAGGTGAGTTCAAATTTCAGTTGAATTCCTTGCACAAACACTTTTGAAAAATGTAGTAATCCATTTTATGGACTAAATAATAGGACAGATTGGGTTCTATAGCCTTGGCTGGCAACCGGTCTACTGCAGAAAGCAATGACAACCAACTGTGGAATAATCTTCTGCCCAGTCAGTCATGTCTCTTTTGAGACATGATCACCCAAAGCATGTATCACATATGGCTCTTAACTGACTGACTGTAGTGGTTACAGTTTGCCGATGTTTTTTTTGAAATGACGAACACCATGATGGATTTATCATGAGTGTTCATGATGAACACCATGATGGATTTATCATATTCAGGAGAACTCTACTTGTATTCAGAGTTCGTTAAAGCTTATATTTAGGCCAATATGAATAGTCTAACTATTCTATTATAACCTTTAAAATATTTATTAGAATGGTTTGTACTCTAGTGCTTAAAATTACCTGACCTTGTCTTTATTGCCATTGGCTTTATTCCATTAAAAATTTAATCAATATTAATCTATGTTACAAGCAGTGAAAACAGAGGCAATATTTATATTTTGCATTAAGTTCAAGGGAGAAAGTTAAGGAATGTACCAGTGAAAAAATATGATTTTTATAAAATTTAACATTAGAATCAACTCTCAATATTATTATCCAGGGATTATTCAGATTTACTTGAACTGTTGTATAAAGAAACACTGAATAACATTGTTGCATCACCAAGATGGATACAATATACAAAAAAAGAGTGTTGCAGTATTATTCAGGACAATATCCAGTATTAAATGGATGTACACAGAACAGGAGAATAGTTACAATGACAGACAAGACAGAACTTACAACACAGAGAGGAGGTGTTTAGATCACCATATTTGCTGAAGTAATCAGTTCGAATATTACTTGAAAAACAATCAATATTATGCCTTGAATGCTACTAATCTTTACTTAAATAGACAATTTCAGCCCATGGACCATTCTATCATTGAGAGTGCTGCAGGGGTGTCATTCACTCTACAACAAACATATAGAATGAACTTCTGCAAATAGATGGAAAATCAAGGTCAGAGAGGCATAATAAAAGCAGAAATATTGCTTACAGGAAGTTGTGGAGAACCATGTCATCACATCTGGAAGTAACATGGCACGTAAAAGAAATGGATTATAAAAAAGAGACTGGGAGGGATAGTTAAAGTAGAAATACTGTTTAGAGCTACAAAAGATAGGAAGTTTGTGACTTTGGAATACCAGGTGCTACAAGACTGAATGTAATGTTAGTACAGTATAACCCGGATATAAGAGACCCGGATATAAGATAGATTTTCTCTGATTGCAAATTAGAGCCTGTGGTAATGTATATAAAATAGACCAAACCTGGATATAAGAGAAACGTATATAAGAGAACTTTTATCCGGTCCCGGCAATTCTCTTATATCCGGGTCACACTGTATAACTGATAATGGCTCAGAATTGAGAATTGAAGTTCTGATTTAAATTTTTTATTTTCACTTGCTCACAAATACCCTTACAAAAGGTATGAATATACTTCAGTATTTGTCTATACTTTTGAAATAGAAGTGTAGAAATGAATACAATACTCATTCTAAATAGATATGGCATGCAAAAATGAATGGAAGGTAAAACATTTTTCAAGAAGTGAGCTTCAAGAGAGAAAAGTAGCTTACAACTACAGGAAACAGGAAGTAGTAGAGAGCCATGATCCCATGACCTACTTAATTAGTTTGTATGTAACAGAACATGAACAAACTGGGATGGTAAAGACTGAAAAGTAGCTTAGAACTACATAAGATAGGAAGTAGTGGAGAGCCATCTGTGCATAACCTACCTAATTAGTTTTTGTGAATAGATAACAGAGCAAGGACAAACTGGGATGGTAAAGAGTGAAAAGTAGCTTAAAGCTACAGGTGAAAGGAAATAGTGGAGTGCTGTAATCGCTTGCTGCTGACTGACACTACCTTTACTCCTGAATTTTAATTATTTTCTACTTTCAGAAGGTATTTATGGAAGTACTAATAAGAAAAGAAACTGACACCAAAAATATTTTAACAAATTTTGGCACTCAGTCTGTATTCAAGTACTGAATATCAAGGAGAAAACGCTCTACCTTGACTGCTTCTTGAGACTTGTACTTTGTGATCTTTAGTATAATAAAAAATGTATTTATGGCAGTACTATTAAACAAAATAGAAACTAACTCCAAATATATTTTAGCAATTTATGGCACTCAGCCTATATTCAAGAACAGAATACCAGGAGCAAAATATACTACCTTGAGTGGCTCTCGAGCCTTGTATTTTGTGATCTTTAGTATAATAAAAAAGCTATTGTCTGTGGTCAGGAATTGGGAAAAGCATTAACATGCATAGGCATAAAGTGATTTTCTGATATAAAAATAAAAGTTTTTTTAAATTGCAGAGATCGTCTGTAGCTTTACATGGAGCCAACACGTAATGTTTCATATATCATCTTTTTAGACTTTTATTTGCATTTTTGGTTCGCCATTTATTTGTTTTGATTTTTAAAATTAAATTAAATTGAAATTTTAAAAAAAATTAAAAAGCCAAATGGATTGCTTTTGCGGAAGAATCCAAATAAAAACAGAATCCAGTTTCTATTAGTTAATCAAATATCTGTCATGTACAAACATGTTTGCTGGAACCACTTTCACCCATTTTGCGGTATGATGTACTTAGGCGCATTGCAGTTAATAGTCTCAAACTAGAAGAGAGTTGCAAAAGAAAAGTCAAACAAAGTAAAAAGAAAACAACCTAAAAAGAATCGGCGACAATAAATAAAAAGCCAGAATAGAGAAAGTAATCTCATCAAAACTTTTCGTTCTGACCAAAATTACCGTTTCCATTGTACTTCAGACCCTTAAATCATTGGCAAACATTCACTCTTAAATTTGGCACTAGCATTTAATCATCTTCTGGTTGTCCTCCTCCCCATGATTTATAGCAGCGTTTCTTTTCAATTAACTTGTCTTGTTTGAACAACGTCAAGTTTACAGGTAAGGATCTCTTCACGGCACATTTTTAATTTTAAATGAGATTACTTTTATGATCGGAGTTGAAGAGTCTTATTATGCAGAGCATGGGAAAAATTCAAATCATCATCAACATGGAACATCAACGACAGCACCTTCCCTACTACTAGGAGCAATTTTTTTTGCTTTTTGGTAAAATATAAATTTAGATACACATAATGAGAAAATATGTTGGGTGTTACTCCACTTTGCTCTGTCAAAAGTGCTTGTTAGGGGGTGTTCATTTAGCCTATAAATAGGCTATGATATTGTTGTGGAGTAGTTTTTGCACTGAAGGTTATAATCGTGCTATGTCGGTTGCTAATCGAATTAACACACCCAAAATAATAGAAACTTGGTAATCTCCAACTGTAAGCTGACTCCTTAGTATTCGCTAACTGCCAACTAATATCAACTGCCTAGTAGTTCTACTGAACTCAAATAGAACTCTAAAGAACTCTCTAGAACTTCCAAGAACTTCTCGAGTTAACTTCCTGTTAACTCTTATTAATATAGGAGGGAGAGCCCATTATCTGAGGAATAGGTGTGTTTTACCATAACAGATATTCTATCACACTCTTTTTTGTAAACACTTTTTATCTCTGGCTTTCAAATGTATTTTCATATGGCTAAAATGCCCTCCACCACTGCAGCACGTTCATTTTCATAGTTTTCTCTCTCTTGATTTTTCTACTTTCACCCACATACATATACATGCTTTTTGCACACATATATACATGCACAAACATGCACACACATAACGCCATCACATTCTTGCTTTAATATGTTTTTATTCTTCCACCACAAATTCCTGCTCTGTACGCTATGTATTGTTTTTTGCAGCTTGTAAAAAATACAACCATAATGTGATACTTATTATTTTTTTATTTTTTTTATTTAATCATTTCACCCCAAGCAAAGCAAGATTGCCACTAGTGCACATGGAGTTATGGTAATTTACTAAGCTCAGCTTAGATGTGGCACAAAGCCAAAAGTATGGGACACCCGGTGAGGATCAAACTCACTACTCAGTTGTAATGATTCTAGCAAAAAAGCTTGCTAACCATTACACCACCTCGACGTACCCATTACACATGGGGTTATGGTGAAAGAAAAGGTTGGGTATTTAAGAAAGGATAAAAGATGAACGAGATTCAAGAAGATAGAAGATGTATTTAAATTTCCAGAGATTGTAGCTATCAGAGAAACAAATAAACAAAACAGAGTTCAACAGGTGAAAAGTCCGAGAAAAGAAACTGTTCTCGTAAAAGTTTAAAAATTTTTAAAATGGCACAGCTCATGAAGAAAAATCACACTTATTCCATTTTAGAAATTTTGATATTCTTGCAACTATGGGTCTTCTTTTCCCAAAAAGAGATTCAATAATGAGTCAAGAATATGGGTTACCCCACATGGTTCTGCCAAAGGTGATTTCTATAGAATTTTCCTTAAGTTTCTAAATATCCTATGATATTTAAACTCACTCTCTTTTAACCCTGATTAGTTCAACTTTTCAGATGTAGTCACACATGGCTAAAGTGTCTGCCACTTGGGCACATTCATTTTTATGGTTTTCTCTATCTTGACTTTTGTACTCTCTCACACTATCCATCTTGAGATTCTCGACAAAATCCAAAGAAACATCTGCAATATAATCGATCCTGACATGGCAGCTTGCCTTCAGTAATTTTGCATGCTACAAGATTTAGGTCCCACCCTTTTACCATTGAAAGTTAAATGCAACTATTACTTCTACTCAAACAGTTTCTTTTCTCACACTTCCCATTGGTGGAACTTCCTTCAATTTACTTGTTCTGCTGATAGATACAGCTTCCAAAAATTTAAATGCAATGTCAATTGTCATCTTCTATCTTACTGAATCCTGTTCATCTTCTATCCTTTCTTTAATACCCACTGTACCCACTGTCACTAGTGGTGGTCCCACCTTGCTTGGGATGAAATGAATACGTAAAAATAAAAAAAACCTTGTTTTAATGTTTTTTTTCAATCGTACAACTGTTTTCAGATGTGATTCCATTGCCATTTGTTTTATATTTATTGTTTTGTCTTACTCATATTTTACTTGGACTCACATTGAATCTACTGGTATTGTTTCTGAGTTAAATGTTCCAGAAGCCTGTAAATATTTCCTTTCCACAGTGTTGATTCCTGCAACATAATGATGACTAATATTTACCCAAATGTACAAGAACCCCGCAATAAGAGTATATAAAATTTAACACTCACTGGATACACTGATGATAAGAAAAGCAACAGAAAGTGCAAGTAACCTAATTATTTTAAAATTACTTATCTACCAAGCAAGACAATAAAGCCGCTAAGATGTAAGAGGTTACTGAGTGTGAGAGAATATGAGAAAAAAGAATTATTATTAAGGAGAGAGAACAAGAAAAAATGAGAATTATGAATACAGGAAAGATTGAACTTGACTGGAAAGCAAAAATCCAGAAGAGAGTTCAACAAGTAAGAACTGTGATAGAAGAAACTCTTGGCATAGAACTTACGGCTAAATTTAGCCAATTCAACTGTAAAATGATGAAATCTTGTTGCTAATCTAGTGCTGCACTTATATTCATCAAGTCTAGGTATCATAACAAAGAGATTACCTGAACAATTGCCATGAAAGCATCTATAGTAAAGGAACAAGGAAGCAGGTGTATGGCAATGGGAAAATGACTGAAGCCAAGATGCCATGTCAGGACCAATAATATTGCTGATTCTCCTTTATAATTTATCAAGAATCTCAGCATAAATACGAGGAGAAAAATGTGACTGCATTGTTTCAAGCACGGGTAAATGATTTATATATATGTAAGATAGATTCTGGAGAGAAAAATTGTCTAGCACGACACAGGGAATCAACTTTCTTAGAAGCTGCTGAAGCAATGGATTCAAGATAGACTTTCTAATTCATGATAGTTGAGGATGTTAGCCAAAGAAAGTGCAACAAATCACACTTCTGGTGGTTAGCAACAGCCATGCTGATAGAAGACAAAGAGGAGTCTCTCAGATGGTCACCTATCAAATCTTTCTTCATTAAGTATCCCAAAAATGTCAACTTTTTCTCTCTGATTTTATGTAGAATTTTTTTTAATTGAATTCCCACCAGTTAAGGCAATAAAGCCACTAATATACAAGGGGCAACTGGGTGCAAGAGAATTAAAAACAGAAGCATTAATGAGGGGTGAGAATATCAGAAGAGTAATCATGTAGACAAGAGATAATGACTGATATTGCATTTAAACTTCAAAAGAACAAACTTGATTGGAAAACAAGAATCCAGAAGAGAGTTTAATAAGCAAGAAGTGTGATAGAAGGAACACTTAGCATAGAATTTACAGTTAAATCTAGCCATTTCAACTGTAAAATGGTGAAGCCTTGCCACCAATCTCATCAGTTATGTATCATACATGATACACACTTTGGCAGTCATGTCTCTTAAAAGTTTATCGTTGCTCACATGTTCAGTTCATGGCATTCACAGCATCCTTCTGTAGAACCACATTTCTTCTTCATATGTCCAGTATTTTGTGCCATATCGGAGAACTGATATTACATTGCAGTTCAGTACTCTTTTCTCTGTTTCTTTATAATTAAATTTTCCTGTTTCTTAATATTATACTTAGCTATTTTAGGTGACTTTAAATTTAAGATTTTATCTTTCTAGCATCTTTACTTCATTTTAACATAATGAACTGTGAGTGATGAATTTTTTAATCATTTCACCCCAGCCAAGGCAATAAAGACACTAAGTTGCAAGAGGTGACAGTGCTAGTGAACATGAGAAAAATATACTATTAAGGAGAGAAAACAATAAAAGAACAAGAATTAATATGGAAGACAATGATTGATATCACATTTTTTTCTATTCATTTCACCCCAAGCAAGGCAAAACTGACACTGGTGCGCAGGGGTTTACATAGGTGAGTGATGAGAAAGAGGAACAAATTACAGAGGAGTCAGAGAAGGAGTAAAAAAAGGATGTGAATACAGGTGTGAAGAAGGCTGCATGAGAAAGAAGTGGAAAGAGAGAAGAGCATGATACAAGAGTTATCAGGGAAAGGACATCAGTCAAGATGATAAGAGATGGCAATTGATCAAAATTAACAGGGAAGCAAGAAGCCGTAAGAGAGTTTCACAAGCAAGATATGTGATAGAAGAAACCATTTTAACTCTAAAATGATGAGACCTTGCCATTAATCTAGTCCATCAGTTAGTTAAGTGACATACACAATACACACTTTCTAATCATGTCATTTTTTTGATCTGTGATTGAGTAGGCAGAATATATTCCTACAGTATTTTGTCATTTCTATATATGGTGGACTGTTTTCCAACCAAGGATATAGAACTGAGTATACCCTGCCATTCAACCCACAAATACTGGAAGAAGAGATCCCCATGTTTGAAGATTACAACTATTCAGTTGGTGTTATGTCGTGAGTAAGAATAAATAACTCAACAACAGGAATAGGTTAATTGTTGTATTCCGTGAAAATAGTATTTACAAAGGTTATTAGTATGCAATACAAGAATAAAGGTTAATCGTCTCAACCGTCGTAAGACGTAGTATGAGCAATGGGTACTTCCGGGTCGTCACCGGAAGTCTACGACTGACTTGTCGATACAGCTGCTTGGCACACTCTCCTACGTAGATGCCACCATTACTTTACATAGTAATGGAATAGTCCATTATAGCCGAATAGGCGCGGCATCCCAACAGTTGGCCAAAATGTTTGTTCCCTTATTAAGTAGACAGTTTATTTAATAAATCAAACAAACATTTGTTGAAAACAGTAGATAGTAAGATTTTTCTTCCTTAGCTTGTGGTTAGTTTTTTTTAACTTTAACAACCTTCTGGTGGGATTCTTAGGCTTAGCAGCTGTTTTAGGAGTAGATTATTTTGACTTGGTGGCTTCTTTAGAGGTAGTTTTCTTCATCATCTCGGATTTCAAAGCAGACTTCTCGAGTGATTTTTGTTTAACAACTCTTTTGTTTCTAGTAGTCTTCTTTTTTTTTTTGGTGCTTTCAGACTTGGAAGTTGTACAGAGTTTAAAATTCTAACAAGCTCCAGCACTTAGAGTTTGATTGAAAACATTATCACAAACACCAACTGTCAGAATCAATTTATCACTTCATATAATCTAATGCAACTTATGAAAATTTATCAGTCTTTAAATATTCAACAAATTACAACTCAAAAGAGAAAAAAATAAATCCAGAAATGATCTTCAATATTTTACTTTTTTTATTTTATACATAAAGTACATCTACTCAAATAAACGAACCAGTGACATACAAAACAGATTCATCGCTTATCACTTACAAGTTGTCGTCTATGAAAATTAAATCATCAGCTCTGGCTAACAAGGTACCAACATTAAAAATAAATTTGCCAGCACACTCTAAAACTGAACTAAATGGTTTTATAATTATGTAATAAAAAAAAAACACAATGAAGTAAAGCATCTAGATTTTATTCTGTTTATTGATCTACTATATATCAAAGTTACAGTTGATATTTGTTACATCATAATAGATTTTTCTTTTCTGGCTTGAGTATATTAAACCAAAATTTAATAAGTAGTTAAAGAAAGCAAAAAGAAAAGACTACAAGAAAATTGATCATATGGTCATCAGTAAAAAGTCAGTCAGTTAAGTGCCATATGTAATAGATGCTTTGGGCAATCATGTCTTGAAAGAGACATGACTGACTGGGCAGAAGATTATCCTGCAGTAGGTTTCCATTGCTTTCTGTGGTAGACTGGTTGCCAGCCAAGGCTATAGAACCCAATCTGTCCTATTATTAAACCCATAGCTGGAAGGAAGTGATGGATTAATACCTTTCCCAAGGGTATATGTGTGTAAGTGAATGCAAGGAATTCAACTGGAATTTGAATTCAGCTTCCCGATTTGTTGTATCGAGCCAATATGCCAATATCAACTGCACCACAATGCACATCCTAAAACGAGAAGCCCAAAATGCCAACTAGAGGCCTGGGATACTAAAATCAATCAAGTGTAGAAATTTAAATACCTGGGAAATGTTCTAACTGAGGAAGGAAAGTGTGACACTGAGGTTTGAAGGTATTTTGGCATGGCTAAGGATACATTCCAGAAGCTGAGACAGGAAAATTTTGCTGGAAACAAAAAAGAGAGTTTCTGGGACATGTAATGAGAAAGGAGGGCTTGCAGAATCTGATACTCATGGGGTGGATAGAGGGAAGGCGAGACAGGGAAACAAGAGAAGGGGTGCTAACAGCTACAAGGGACAGGGAGACATGGAGGGCCATGATTGCCGACATTCTGAAGGGACATGGCACATAGAAGAAGAAGACCTATGCAATTTACATGCTGGGTCTATTTAGCATGATTCTCCAGAAATTACTGTCTCACCTAACTCTGTCATCCATTAAAAGAACTCTCTTCTTAGGTAAGTTACTAGATCATAGCTCTCCACAACTTCTTGTCTCCTGTAGCTCTAAGCAAGTATTAACATTTTACCATCCATCTTTGTCCTTGCTACAACATTCATTCTTACAATTTTATTAGGCGGTTTATTCAATCATGGCTCTTCACAACTTCCTGTGTATAGTAGCTCTAAGCACACTTTTAACAGTTTACCATGCCTCTTTGTCCTTGCTCTATCATTCATTCCCACAAATTCATTAGATAGGTTATGCAATCATGGCTCTCCTCAACTTTCTGGATGTGGTAGCTCTAAGCAATTTCTGATTCTTTACCAATTTCACTTTACCTTACTTTGTAAGTAGATTACAAGCATTATCTCTAAGATCAGTGTAGTATTTGTGCACTCTAAAATCAAATTGTAACTCCTCAGCACTCTGCCGATGAAGCTGTAGTGTGCCATGAATGTCTTAAAGGGACATGATACATAGAATGAGACAAAAATTTATAATAAAAAATTATATATATATACATATATATATATATATATATATATATATATATATATATACTAGCAGTATAACCCAGTATTGCTCGGATGCAATGAAAGCTTTAAAACTAATACATGGTCCTGGAGCTCAGACTCAGCCTAAAGAATATTTGTGTGAAGTTTGGTGAGAATTGGATAAAAATTGTGGATTTGTATAAAGGACATACAGGCAGATAAACAGATACACACACAAACATTGCCTTTTATATAGATATATTATCGATTTACTGCACTATTGTAAGAACTGCAACCTTGAAACTTCTGAATATTGTTTCTTATGTTTTTGTCTATGAGTGTCTCAAATTTGATTAAAAGCTGACCACTCCTTCTATAACATGATTTTTTCGATTATCGATTTTCGATATTTATTAGGGGTACCTTGACACAAAACCTAGCTAAGAACATTTGCAGACGCTTATAGTACAACTGTGTAAGTTTTCAAGAAAATTGGTTCAGCCATTTCAAAGTCTATAGGTAATGAACACACACACACAAAGTTCTATTTATAAATAAATTTAGATTAGATATATATAGTATTATGATAATGTTTGGCCCTAAGATTGTTGTTTTTTCAGTAGTTTTAATGACAAAGGTTATTTTGAAATGATAATTTAGTAAAGTGCTTGATATTGGGGTTGATTTAGTGCAAAGAATTTATCACTTTTCAATGCTTATCTAATGTATGCATGAGTGGATAGCCTCTTAATTGTTTTATATTCAATAGGTGTCTGCCAAATTGCATTTGTTAGTTGGTTTCTTCTTGTCATTTAGGTTGACTTTTTTTTGTATTGACCTCTTTTTTTAACTTTACCTTTTTTCCTACCATTTTGGTGTGTTTGACTGCTTTGGGTATCTTTTTAGGTCATGATTGAGTGTTTTTGCTCATGCATGTATTTGTGTTAGTGGGCTTTATGTTAGAATTTTTTTTTGTTTGGTGGTGGTTGTATTATTTTCCATTTTTTGTCTTGATTGAGTGTCTTTATATTTGTACTTGTATTTGCATGATTTTTTGTTGTACACACACACACACACATATTATATATATACACACACAGGTTTTATTGAAAATGACAAACCAGGTATTATCATCACGATTTTATATAATTTTTCATGTGTTCTTTTCAGAACTCATATTATAAGAATTGTTCAAAGCTGTTGTACTTTCAAGTGCTTTCGGCTATACTTTTAGCCACCATTATCAAGAATTAATTTAATATATATATATATATATATATATATATATATATATATATAAAAGGCAATCTGTGAGTCTGTGTGTGACTGTTCCTTATGCACACCTAGATTTTTTAGGCTCAGCCATTCAAACTTTCTAGGGACACATATTTACAGGGAAGCCAGGTCGACATATACTTTTTGAGTTTAAGTTCAGCAATTTTCCCTTTCGCACTTTTTGGCCAATGAAGCTGATTGTTTACAGTTGCTCCCTAAAACATCTAAGATCTAAGATGGTTGCTAAATTACATCACAGAAATCAAATCACACGTGTCAAACACGACTAAATTTTTTTTTTTAAAAGAAAATGAGCCTTTATATTTAATTTTTATTCTGACGTTTTAAAAATTCATTTGGTCAACAAAAAAATGTGAATATTTTTTCCCCGTAACTTTGAAACAAAAGAAATATTTTTAAAAAAAGTGTTTTTTCAAACAAAAACAAAATATGTAAAAAAAAAATTGTGCCAATGGTTACTTTAATTATTTAAGTCGTTTTTTTTTTCAGATTTAATATTTCATGTTTCAGAAGATAAAATTTTAAAAAATTAAAGCTTTTTTTTTTCATTAAATATTTCATGCAGGAAATCAACTGTCTGTAAATGATTTCCATCTACTCCTCTCATTGGCATCTTCTCCTACTACTAAAATCATGAGTTGCACGAGCAACGCCGGGCTATGATGCTAGTATATATATATATATATATATATATATATATACTAGCATACAGACAAGTTTGATTAAATAAAATCGACTTGACGAAAAATAAAATATATGAATTTTGGACAGTTTATCCATAACTTCAAACATAATACACAACTTATATGGAAGATGGACATATATATAAAACAAATACTCACACATGTATATATACACACACACACACACACATATGTACATATCAAGAGAGAGAGAGTGACAGAGAAAGAGAAAGAGCAGAAAAATAACAAAACCCTGAATAGTGGAGGCATCACAATAATGCCCTCACAAAACTTTGAAGTTGGAATGAAGGAAATAACTCTGCTTAGCTAAATGACAATCTTCTCCACATTAATTCTACCAATGCTCTATCACTATCTTGAAATCAAGCACTTTTTGACAAAGAATCTGCTTGCCTAAAATGCCTTTGTACCAATAAACTAGTGAAAAACACCAATTTTAGCATTAAGTATCATTACAAGTTAACACTCTCTTCCTCTGTCTCTCTCTCTCTCTCTCTCTAACTATATATCTATGCTCTACTTTCGTACTGAGCACTTTTTGAAAGTGAATATCTAACTGCGGAATATACTTCTATTAGTACTCACTACATGTTATTATTTATAAATCTTCTGCTAGAAAGATCTGTTCACTGTGTAGGGCCAGGAAGTTTTTCCCATCTGAATCTATCCTGCACATATATAAATGTACCATCTGCCCGTGTATTAAATACTGCTGTCACATCAGGTCGGGTGTCTAAGCTATTCACCTCAGCGTTCTTGACAAAATCCAATGCAGAATCTGCAATGTAATCGATCCTGACTTGGTAACTCAGCTACAGTCACTTTCTCACCAGCATAATGTGGCTTCGCTCTGTCTCATCTTCAAATACTTTCATGGCTTCTGCTTCGACAAGCTTAGCTCCCTGGTGCCCCCTTTGCATGAATTTGTTTGAGCTACTACACTAGCAACTAGGTCCCACCCTTTTACAGTGAAACCAATCAAATGTAACCACAACTTATACTCTAGCAGCTTCTTTCTCACACTTCCTCCATGTGGAATTCTCTTTCATATACTTGCTTCCCTGACAGCGTCAATCTCCAAGAATTTAAATATAAGGTCAGCTACCATCTTCTATATCTCTGACTTGCATCCTTTTCTTCATATTCTTTTCCCTGTCCACTCTACTTTCATCAGTGCTCTTCACACTAGTGTTCTTGTCCTTGTCTTATCCATTCTCTAACACCCCCTCTAATTTGTTTCATTTTCTTCTTATTACTTTCCTCCTATGTAACCCCTGCACACCAGTGGCAGTAAAACTGCTTTGCTTGGGGTGGGAAGAATAGGATTGAGTAAAAAAGAAAGAAGGAAAAAAGAGGAAAAAAGTTGGTTAGCATGTATTCTTCGGGGTCAAACCCCAAAGGGAATCTCTATTCTATTCTATTCCACAAAAAAACACCCACATACATTCACAGCAAACCAAAAGATTTTGTCATTTAAATGTAAATCATCTGCACAACCACATCAATATTGCCTGATGATGAGAATTAATCTCGAAACATAGAGATTTCCATGTCGCAATGTAAAATTGATACATAACTATATAATTATATTATATTAAGCTCTATAATACTCATTATATTGAGCACTGTTTATAATAAAATAAATGCCAGAGTACTCAAAATAAAAAAACCTTGAGTCCTCTTCACTTGGAATTATATATATATATATATATATATATATAGAGAGAGAGAGAGAGAGAAAGAATGTGCAGGTGGTGTACTGGATAGGAAGAGGCAATTGGAGAGCCATGTTTGACTTTCAGCTGGGCTTGCTGCTTTCACTTGCATGCAGATACTCTTGGCAAAAGTTTTTCAAGTCCACTGTTATTGATCTTTTCTTTTGGGAGATGGTGAGAGAGGAAAGAAAAGAAAGGAAAAGGAGAGTAAAATAAAAAAGAAATTAAATGAGAATGAGGATAAGAGAAAGAGATAAGAAAGAAAAAGAAGAGTGAGTGGCATAGCAGGGAAAGAAAAAAGACACTGAAGAAATATTGTAATGGGAGAAAGAAAAGCAGCCAACAGTTGTGAGATGATAAATTTGAGATATTAGAAGGCGGAAAAATTCCAAACAGAAATTGCAAGTAATGACATGTAAAAGAGAGGACAATGGCCATGGAACACATTGGCTTCTTTGATAACTTTCTAACCTAATTGAAATGCTCTAATGTAATTAGTTCAAGCGGTATTGGCAGGTGCTTCTAACTAGGTGGTTATGCATGGACATGATGCCTGGAGACAAAACACTTGACAGCTTCAATCATGCTTAGACAACTAACTTGTTAGCCTGCATTCACTATTTCTTTGGCACTTGTTAGAATTCTACACAAAATTATAAAACTGCTGATTTATAAAATTCATAAAATTTTTGTTCCACTCCTGGTAACAATTTTTAACTGATTTTTTCTTTTTTCAAGTTTCTTTTTTTATACAAATTATTTTGGTACAGTGGATATTGGCTCAGAATGAGAAATTAAAAAACCAAGTTTGAATTCCAGTTGAGTTCGTTGCCTTCACTTATGTCCAAAAAACATAAGAAAAGGTATTAATCCGTCATTTCTTTCTTCATCTATGGAGTAAATAGCAAAGCAGAATGGATTCTATAGCCTTGGTTGGCAACCAGTCTACTACAGAATAAAAAACTGATATTGCTTTCTTTTTTCAAGTTTCTTTTTTTATACAAATTATTTTTGTGGTACAGTGGATATTGGCTTGGAATGAGAATTGGAAAGCCAGGTTTGAATTAAAGTTGAGTCTGTTGCCTTCACTTATGTCTAAATACCATAAGAAAAAGTATTAATCCATCGCTTCTCCCTTCATCTATGGGTTAAATAGCAAAGCAGAATGGGTTCTGTAGCCTTGGTTGGCAACCAGTCTTCTGTAGAAAAAAAATGGCAACCTACTGCAGGAAATTTTCTGCCCTGTCAGTCATGTTTCAGAGTTACTGAGACAATGTAAAATCTAAAGAAAAAATGATAAAATGAAGAACATGAAAATGAAGCAGAGAGAGACAAGAAGAAGAAGAAGAAGAAGAAGAAGAAGAAAAAGAAGGAAGTGTAAGGGAAGCGGGCAAGTGAAAAGAGGAGATAGTCAAGTAAAGAAAAGTAAGAAAATTCAAAGTTAAATAATGGTGACACAAATGAGGTAGAAAGCAGAGATCAAGGGAGAGAGTTTGAGTTTGTTTAACAGCATATCAACACCTGTGTGGATTATTTAATGCCCAAAAACGTGGGGTTTTAATGTATCTTTTTTTAATGTTATGTTTTAGTGAGGATGTTGATTTAGTCAGATTTTGATAAAACTTTTTTTATTTTAAAAAACTGAAGATGCTTTGTATTCAAAAACATATTGCTGGTAATGTTTTTTCCTTAAAAAATCTATTATGGTAATTTTTTTGACTTAAAAAATCTATTGTTGGTAACATTTTCCCTTCAAAAGTATAGATTTTTCTATAAAAAGTTTATTTTATGTATATATTTCTATAAAAAGTGTATTTTTATACTTTCATAGTGTTTTGACCCCAGTTTGGAGGTTAACTATTTGCCCATAGCTGGGACCCTAGCAGGTGCTACCACTCCGGGTCAGGGTGGACTTGGGAACAACAGCAATTAAGAGGTGATTCCATGCTCCTCACAACCTTCCAATCTTGATGGAAAATGCCAGATGCAGTTTACCATCATAGCCAGGATCTCAAGGGAGACAGATACAGAGAGAGTGAAGCAGAAAGAGAGAGAGAGTGTGTGAATTATGCATAAGAAGTTTCAGAATTATCCATAAAAGCTAAATGGCAATCAAATAACCAGAAAGAATGAGAGGCCCTGAATGTGCATTCTATAAGGAGAAAAATTAAACAGATCACATGACTCAAATTACAGAAAAAAAATCTTTAAAAAGAAAATCATTAACAAACAAAGATATGCAATTTAAAGAGTGGAGTCTTCTTGAATGAAATATGGGAAAAAAGATTATTCCAGAAAATCCCCGAATGTAATTCAGATCTGTCAAGGGCATAATGTTTTATGACACGTCATTAAAATGTTGTTGACAAATTCCAAAAAAAATATTCATGACTCCACAAAATATTTACACAAATAGACTGATCGTTGTTGTTTTTATGATTTTGAAGTTAGTTAAGATCTGAAAATAACAGAATACCAACACATACATATAGACATGTGCTATAATTCAAATGCAACTCCACTATACAATTCTTCATCGTAGAAGATGCAGGGAAAATGGTTGGTTCCTTGTTCAGCATTAGTAAAAACCTAATACTTTCTTCTAAGCTTTATCTATTGAAAATTTTGGCAACATGTTGACTGGAGCTGCCCAATCCTCACTTTCTAGCTTGTATCACTTTCAAAAATACCTGACTCCTTATGACCTGCTCTATCTTTACAAGAGTCAGATCAGACCAAAAATGGTGTATTCCTACCATAGCTGGTCTGGAGCCGCCCAATCCTCACTTTCCAGTTTGTATCACTTTAAAAAGTACCTGACGCCTTATGACCTGCTCTATCTTTACAAGATTCAGATCAGACCAAAAATGGTGTATTGCTGCCATATCTGGGCTGGAGCTGCCCAATCCTCACTTTCCAGTTTGTATCACTTTAAAAAGTACCTGACTCCTTATGACCTGCTCTATCTTTACAAGAGTCAGATCAGACCAAAAATGGTGTATTGCTGCCATATCTGGTCTGGAGCCGCCCAATCCTCACTTTCCAGTTTGTATCACTTTAAAAAGTACCTGACTCCTTATGACCTGCTCTATCTTTACAAGAGTCAGATCAGACCAAATATGGTGTATTGCTGCCATATCTGGGCTGGAGCTGCCCAATCCTCACTTTCCAGTTTGTATCACTTTAAAAAGTACCTGACTCCTTATGACCTGCTCTATCTTTACAAGAGTCAGATCAGACCAAAAATGGTGTATTGCTGCCATATCTGGGCTGGAGCTGCCCAATCCTCACTTTCCAGTTTGTATCACTTTAAAAAGTACCTGACTCCTTATGACCTGCTCTATCTTTACAAGAGTCAGATCAGACCAAAAATGGTGTATTGCTGCCATATCTGGTCTGGAGCCGCCCAATCCTCACTTTCCAGTTTGTATCACTTTAAAAAGTACCTGACTCCTTATGCCCTGCTCTATCTTTACAAGAGTCAGATCAGACCAAAAATGGTGTATTGCTGCCATATCTGGTCTGGAGCCGCCCAATCCTCACTTTCCAGTTTGTATCACTTTAAAAAGTACCTGACTCCTTATGACCTGCTCTATCTTTACAAGAGTCAGATCAGACCAAAAATGGTGTATTGCTGCCATATCTGGTCTGGAGCCGCCCAATCCTCACTTTCCAGTTTGTATCACTTTAAAAAGTACCTGACTCCTTATGACCTGCTCTATCTTTACAAGAGTCAGATCAGACCAAAAATGGTGTATTGCTGCCATATCTGGTCTGGAGCTGCCCAA
The DNA here is from genome assembly GCA_037127315.1 of Ascarosepion bandense. NCBI lineage: Eukaryota > Metazoa > Mollusca > Cephalopoda > Sepiida > Sepiidae > Ascarosepion > Ascarosepion bandense. The sequence continues at coordinate 805,549 of JBBBDQ010001816.1, forward strand.
TCCTCACTTTCCAGTTTGTATCACTTTAAAAAGTACCTGACTCCTTATGCCCTGCTCTATCTTTACAAGAGTCAGATCAGACCAAAAATGGTGTATTGCTGCCATATCTGGGCTGGAGCTGCCCAATCCTCACTTTCCAGTTTGTATCACTTTAAAAAGTACCTGACTCCTTATGCCCTGCTCTATCTTTACAAGATTCAGATCAGACCAAAAATGGTGTATTGCTGCCATATCTGGGCTGGAGCTGCCCAATCCTCACTTTCCAGTTTGTATCACTTTAAAAAGTACTTGATTCCTTATGACCTGCTCTATCTTTACAAGAGTCAGATCAGACCAAAAATGGTGTATTGCTGCCATATCTGGTCTGGAGCCGCCCAATCCTCACTTTCCAGTTTGTATCACTTTAAAAAGTACCTGACTCCTTATGACCTGCTCTATCTTTACAAGAGTCAGATCAGACCAAAAATGGTGTATTGCGGCCAGATCTGGGCTGGAGCTGCCCAATCCTCACTTTCCAGTTTGTATCACTTTAAAAAGTACCTGACTCCTTATGACCTGCTCTATCTTTACAAGAGTCAGATCAGACCAAAAATGGTGTATTGCTGCCATATCTGGTCTGGAGCTGCCCAATCCTCACTTTCCAGTTTGTATCACTTTAAAAAGTACCTGACTCCTTATGACCTGCTCTATCTTTACAAGAGTCAGATCAGACCAAAAATGGTGTATTGCTGCCATATCTGGGCTGGAGCTGCCAATCCTCACTTTCCAGTTTGTATCACTTTAAAAAGTACCTGACTCCTTATGACCTGCTCTATCTTTACAAGAGTCAGATCAGACCAAAAATGGTGTATTGCTGCCATATCTGGTCTGGAGCCGCCCAATCCTCACTTTCCAGTTTGTATCACTTTAAAAAGTACCTGACTCCTTATGACCTGCTCTATCTTTACAAGATTCAGATCAGACCAAAAATGGTGTATTGCTGCCATATCTGGTCTGGAGCCGCCCAATCCTCACTTTCCAGTTTGTATCACTTTAAAAAGTACCTGACTCCTTATGACCTGTTCTATCTTTACCCAAGAGTCAGATCAGACCAAAAATGGTGTGTGCTGCCATGTCTGGGCTGGGCTGCCCAATCTTCACTTTCAGTTTGTGTCACTTTAAAAAGTACTTTGACTCCTTATGCCCTGCTCTATCTTTACAAGTCAGATCAGACCAAAAATGGTGTATTGCTGCCATATCTGGGCTGAGCTGCCCAATCCTCACTTTCCAGTTTGTATCACTTTAAAAAGTACCTGACTCCTTATGCCCTGCTCTATCTTTACAAAGATTCAGATCAGACCAAAAATGGTGTATTGCTGCCATATCTGGGCTGGGCTGCCCAATCCCTCACTTTCCAGTTTGTATCACTTTAAAAAGTACCTGACTCCTTATGACCTGCTCTATCTTTACACAAGAGTCAGATCAGACCAAAAATGGTGTATTGCTGCCATATCTGGGCTGGAGCCGGCCAATCCTCACTTTCCAGTTTGTATCACTTTAAAAAGTACAGCTCATATGACCTGCTCTATCTTTACAGAGTCAGATCAGACCAAAAATGGTGTATTGCTGCCATATCTGGGCTGGAGCCGGCCAATCCTCACTTTCCAGTTTGTATACTTTAAAAAGTACCTGACTCCTTATGACCTGCTCTATCTTTACAGAGTCAGATCAGACCAAAAATGGTGTATTGCTGCCATATCTGGGCTGGAGCTGCCCAATCTTCACTTTCCAGTTTGTATCACTTTAAAGAGTACCTGACTCCTTACAGCCTGCTCTATCTTTACAAGGAAGTCAGATCAGACCAAAAATAGTGTATTGCTGCCATATCTGGGCTGGGTACCCAATCCTCACTTTCCAGTTTGTATCACTTTAAAAAGTACCTGACTCTTATGACCTGCTCTGTCTTTACAAGAGTCAGATCAGACCAAAAATGGTGTATTGCTGCCATATCTGGGCTGGGCTGCCCAATCCTCACTTTCCAGTTTGTATCACTTTCAATGCCTGACTCCTTATGACCTGCTCTATCTTTACAGAGTCAGATCAGACCAAAAATGGTGTATTGCTGCCATATCTGGGGCTGAAACTGCCCAATCCTCACTTTCCAGTTTGTATCACTTTAAAAAGTACCTGACTCCTTATGACCTGTCTATCTTTACAAGAGTCCAGTCAGACCAAAATGGTGTATTGCTGCCATATCTGGGCTGGAGGCAACCCAATCCTCACTTTCCAGTTTGTGTCACTTTAAAAAGTACCTGACTCATGTGACCACTGCTCTATCTTTACAAGATTCAGGAATCAGGCCAAAAATGGTGTATTACTGCCATATCTGGTCTGGAGCACTTAATCCTCACTTTCCAGTTTGTGTCACTTTAAAAAGTACCTGACTCCATATGACCTGCTCTATCTTTACAAGAGTCAGATCAGACCAAAAATGGTGTATTGCTGCCATATCTGGTCTGGAGCTGCCCAATCCTCACTTTCCAGTTTGTATCACTTTAAAAAGTACTGACTCTGCCAGCCTGCTCTATCTTCCAGAGTCAGATCAGACCAAAAATAGACTGTTGCTGCCATATCTGGGCTGGAGCTGCCCAATCCTCACTTCCCCTCAGTTTGTATCACTTTAAAAGTACCTGACTCCTTATGACCTGCTCTATCTTTACAAGAGTCAGATCAGACCAAAATGGTGTATTGCTGCCATATCTGGTCTGGAGCCGCCCAATCTCCCTTTCCAGTTTGTATCACTTTAAAAAGTACCTGACTCCTTATGACCTGCTCTGTCTTTACAAGAGTCAGATCAGACCAAAAATGGTGTATTGCTGCCATATCTGGTCTGGAGCTGCCCAATCCTCACTTTCCAGTTTGTATCACTTTAAAAGTACCTGACTCCTTATGACCTGCTCTATCTTTACAAGAGTCAGATCAGACCAAAAATGGTGTATTGCTGCCATATCTGGTCTGGAACGCCCAATCCTCACTTTCCAGTTTGTCACTTTAAAAAGTACCTGACTCCTTATGCCTGCTCTTTCTTTAAGGGTAGATCAGACCAAAAATGGTATATTGCTGCTATATCTGGTCTGGGGCCGTCCAATCCTCACTTTCCAGTTTGTATCACTTTAAAAAGTACCTGACTCCTTATGCCCTGCTCTTTCTTTACAAGAGTCAGATCAGACCAAAAATGGTGTATTGCTGCTATATCTGGTCTGGAGCCGCCCAATCCTCACTTTCCAGTTTGTATCACTTTAAAAAGTACCTGACTCCTTATGCCCTGCTCTTTCTTTACAAGAGTCAGATCAGACCAAAAATGGTGTATTGCTGCTATATCTGGTCTGGGGCCGTCCAATCCTCACTTTCCAGTTTGTATCACTTTAAAAAGTACCTGACTCCTTATGACCTGTTCTATCTTTACAAGAGTCAGATCAGACCAAAAATGGTGTATTGCTGCCATATCTGGTCTGGAGCTGCCCAATCCTCACTTTCCAGCTTGTATCACTTTAAAAAGTACCTGACTCCTTATGCCCTGCTCTATCTTTACAACAGTAAGATCAGGCCAAGCATGGAGTATTGCTGCCATATCTGAACTGTAACTTTCCATACTCAACAGAGTTCTAAAGTATTTGCATTGTCTTGTAATGAAGTAGTATTTTCCGCCCTATTCCTGCAGACAAAATGTTGTTAGTTTCTTGGCACTCAATTGCTATTTTCATGACTGATGCAATGTAGCATATCACCCCGCTATATAGAACAGATTAAATAGAGGTAATTAAGCTTATTTAAACTCAATGGTTAATTCATATACCAACTTGTATGTACACAGAATAACAATTTTTTTAGAAATTTATCAGTGGACATTGTCATGAAGCCATTTCTGACTTTAGGTATCTGGTTAGGATCTAGAAAAAAATGTGTATAAAACAGAAATTCAATGGAATAATAATAACAATAATAATAAAAAGAACTGAAGGTTCATGATAAAGAAAGTTAATAAGAAAGAAAGGATAGCAAAATAAAGAAATAAAAATAAATATGTAGAGGAAGAAAAGAAGAAATAAGAAATAAGGAATAAGAATGTTTTGACAACAATCTATTTTTTTATCATCAGCCCAGACAGAAATGGAACAAAGATATTAATTGGTTAAAATGAACCAAAAACCACTATAAACACATCACTCAATAAGTTCCAGGCCTGACAAATAGATGTCACCATTAATAAAAAAAAATCCATATGATTTTTATGAAATACTAACCTTCAAATGACAAAATCTGGCCTAATCAGATTATTAGTTTAAAAATGACAGTCATTTAAAGGGGAGCTACTGTTGCAAATTTTCAAAACAATGGAAAAATCTGAATTTTGTGTGTTAATTTAGACTACTGTTCAAGCAAAGCAATAGTTTGATAAGTGTTATTTGAACTTTGCTCCATCAAAAACAACTGTTAATATGTGGTATGCTGACTTCAAACATGGCTATACTAACACAAATGATGCTGAACAATAACATTCAGGTCGCCCCAAAACTGGAAGACACCAGAAAATTCACAAACTCGTTTTGGTTGATCATAAATTAAAGTTGCATGATATAGCAGAGGAGTTGAACATATCAAAATACGGTGACTTTACCATTTTGCATGAACATTTGTCATTGAGAAAGCTGTGTTCAAAGTGGGTGCCACGTTTGCTTGCAGTCAATCAAAAACGTGTCAACAATTCAGAGTGTTGTTTGCAATTGTTTCAATGCAACAGGAAAAAGTTTTTTCATAATTATTTGACAACAGATAAAACATGGATCCACTACTTTGCTCTGGAGTCAAATTGGCAGTCAGCTAAGTGGACAGCAGCAGGTGAAATCCGTCCAAAGCGACCAAAGGAGACAATGTTTTGGTCTTCATATTTTGAGATGCACAAGGTATTTTGTTTATGAGAAAGGAAGAACCATCAATAGCCAATGTTATATAGCATTACTGGTATGTTTGAAGAAAGAAATTGTCAAAAAATGGCCACAAATGAAGAAAAAAAGTGATTTTTCACCAAGACAGTGTACCGTGCCACAAGTCAATGGCAAATCTACATGAATTGCATTTTAAATTGCTTCTGCAGCCACCCAGTTCTCCAGGTCTGGCTCTCAGTGACTACTGGCTGTTTGTAGACCTCAAAAAGATGCTTCAGGGAAAGAGATTTGGCTCCAATGAAGAAGTGATCTTGGAAACTGAGGTATATTTTGAGGCCAAAGACAAAACTGTTGTACAAAATAGGCATCAAATTGTTAGAGAAGCATTAGAATCAGTGTATCACCCTAGAAGAAGACTATGTTGATGAATAATGTCAAATTTTGCCTAAAGTTATTGTTTTATTAGTTAGGCTTATGATTTACTAGCAGTATAGCCCAGCGTTCTCGGGTGCAATGAAAACTTTAAAACTAATCCATGGTCCTGGAGCTAAGACTCAGCCTAAAGAATATTTGTGTGAAGTTTGGTGAGAATTGGATAAAAATTATGGATTTGTATAAAGGACATACAGGCAGATAAACAGACACACACACAAACATCTTGCATTTTATATATATATATATATATATATTATCGATTTTCTGCACTATTATAAGAACTGCAACCTTGAAACTTCTGAATATCGTTTCTTATGTCTTTGTTTATGAGTGTCTCAAATTTGACTAAAATCGGACCACTCCTTCTATAATCCGATTTTTTCGATTATCGATTTTTGATATTTATTGGGGGTACCTTGACACAAAACCTAGCTAAGAACATTTGCAGACGCTTATAGTACAATTGTGTAAATTTTCAAGAAAATCTGTTTAGACATTTCGGAGTCTATAGGTAACAGATACACAGACACACACACAGAGAAAGTTTCATTTATAAATAAGTTTAGATTGAGTGATGTGCTATAAGAGAGACTGATAGTTTGAGATTCACTTGAGAAAGTTTCATTTATAAATAAGTTTAGATTGAGTGATGTGCTATAAGAGAGACTGATAGTTTGAGATTCACTTGAGAAAGTTTCATTTATAAATAAGTTTAGATTGAGTGATGTGCTATAAGAGAGACTGATAGTTTGAGATTCACTTGAGAAAGTTTCATTTATAAATAAGTTTCGATTGAGTGATGTGCTATAAGAGAGACTGATAGTTTGAGATTCACTTGAGAAAGTTTCATTTATAAATAAGTTTAGATTGAGTGATGTGCTATAAGAGAGACTGATAGTTTGAGATTCACTTGAGAAAGTTTCATTTATAAATAAGTTTAGATTGAGTGATGTGCTATAAGAGAGACTGATAGTTTGAGATTCACTTGAGAAAGTTTCATTTATAAATAAGTTTAGATTGAGTGATGTGCTATAAGAGAGACTGATAGTTTGAGATTCACTTGAGAAAGTTTCATTTATAAATAAGTTTCGATTGAGTGATGTGCTATAAGAGAGACTGATAGTTTGAGATTCACTTGAGAAAGTTTCATTTATAAATAAGTTTAGATTGAGTGATGTGCTATAAGAGAGACTGATAGTTTGAGATTCACTTGAGAAAGTTTCATTTATAAATAAGTTTCGATTGAGTGATGTGCTATAAGAGAGACTGATAGTTTGAGATTCACTTGAGAAAGTTTCATTTATAAATAAGTTTCGATTGAGTGATGTGCTATAAGAGAGATTGATAGTTTGAGATTCACTTGAGAAAGTTTCATTTATAAATAAGTTTAGATTGAGTGATGTGCTATAAGAGAGACTGATAGTTTGAGATTCACTTGAGAAAGTTTCATTTATAAATAAGTTTCGATTGAGTGATGTGCTATAAGAGAGACTGATAGTTTGAGATTCACTTGAGAAAGTTTCATTTATAAATAAGTTTCGATTGAGTGATGTGCTATAAGAGAGACTGATAGTTTGAGATTCACTTGAGAAAGTTTCATTTATAAATAAGTTTCGATTGAGTGATGTGCTATAAGAGAGACTGATAGTTTGAGATTCACTTGAGAAAGTTTCATTTATAAATAAGTTTCGATTGAGTGATGTGCTATAAGAGAGACTGATAGTTTGAGATTCACTTGAGAAAGTTTCATTTATAAATAAGTTTCGATTGAGTGATGTGCTATAAGAGAGACTGATAGTTTGAGATTCACTTGAGAAAGTTTCATTTATAAATAAGTTTAGATTGAGTGATGTGCTATAAGAGAGACTGATAGTTTGAGATTCACTTGAGAAAGTTTCATTTATAAATAAGTTTAGATTGAGTGATGTGCTATAAGAGAGACTGATAGTTTGAGATTCACTTGAGAAAGTTTCATTTATAAATAAGTTTAGATTGAGTGATGTGCTATAAGAGAGACTGATAGTTTGAGATTCACTTGAGAAAGTTTCATTTATAAATAAGTTTCGATTGAGTGATGTGCTATAAGAGAGACTGATAGTTTGAGATTCACTTGAGAAAGTTTCATTTATAAATAAGTTTAGATTGAGTGATGTGCTATAAGAGAGACTGATAGTTTGAGATTCACTTGAGAAAGTTTCATTTATAAATAAGTTTAGATTGAGTGATGTGCTATAAGAGAGACTGATAGTTTGAGATTCACACTAGTTTATGTGAAAAACCTTTCTTTTCTGGACATCATTGAAGAAATATGCCAGCAAACTAAGCTGCTACTACAATATGATCTCGTACAAAAAATTCAGTTCTCACATAATATAAGTGTGCAGGGAAAGAGTGCAACAAAACCTATAAAAATCGAGATTCAACTCTACAATTTTTAATATAACAAACATTGGACACGCATACTAATTATTAGCATCAGTACATTAAGTGCTATATGTGAGACCCACTTGGGTGATCATGACTCTTTTGATCCATGAATAACTAGGCAGAAGACTTTCCTGCAGTAGGTTGCTATTTCTTTCGGCAACAGACTGGTTGCCAACCAAGGCTATAAAACCCAATCTGTCCTGCAATTCAACTCACAGCTGGACGGAGAAGAGATGGATTCATACCTTTCCCTTGAGATGTGACTGACTGGGCAGAAGATTTTCCCAAAGTAGGTTGCCGTTGCTTATTTGTAGTAAACTATTTGCCAACCAAAGCTATAGAACCCAATCTGACCTGCTATATTAAATGATTTTATTTAAAGTCATTTTCAGTAAATGGGTTTTTATTTTGTCAGTCAATTAAGTGCCATATGTGATACGAACTAGAGTGATCGTGTCTCTTTTGAGATGTGACTGACTGGGCAGAAGATTTTCCCAAAGTAGGTTGCCGTTGCTTATTTGTAGTAAACTATTTGCCAACCAAAGCTATAGAACCCAATCTGACCTGCTATATTTAATGATTTTATTTAAAGTCATTTTCAGTAAATGGATTTTTATTTTGTCAGTCAATTAAGTGCCATATGTGATACAAACTAGAGTGATCGTGTCTCTTTTGAGATGTGACTGACTGGGCAGAAGATTTTCCCAAAGTAGGTTGCCGTTGCTTATTTGTAGTAAACTATTTGCCAACCAAAGCTATAGAACCCAATCTGACCTGCTATATTAAATGATTTTATTTAAAGTCATTTTCAGTAAATGGGTTTTTATTTTGTCAGTCAATTAAGTGCCATATGTGATACGAACTAGAGTGATCGTGTCTCTTTTGAGATGTGACTGACTGGGCAGAAGATTTTCCCAAAGTAGGTTGCCGTTGCTTATTTGTAGTAAACTATTTGCCAACCAAAGCTATAGAACCCAATCTGACCTGCTATATTAAATGATTTTATTTAAAGTCATTTTCAGTAAATGGGTTTTTATTTTGTCAGTCAATTAAGTGCCATATGTGATACAAACTAGAGTGATCGTGTCTCTTTTGAGATGTGACTGACTGGGCAGAAGATTTTCCCAAAGTAGGTTGCCGTTGCTTATTTGTAGTAAACTATTTGCCAACCAAAGCTATAGAACCCAATCTGACCTGCTATTTAACTCATAGCTAGAAGGAGAAGTGACAGATTAATACCTTTTGGAAGGCTATTTGCGCGTAAATGGATGAACAAACTCAATCAGAATTTGAACTCGGTTTTCTGATTTCTCATTCAAAGCTGATATCCATTGCACTACAATGTACAATATTTTGTACTAACTTTAAAAACTTCCAAAACACTTGCCACAACTCAGTGAGTAATATAGAGGATAGTGCTGTCATACAATCCCAAATAATGAGAAACAAATATGGTATCTGGTATCGAGATACAAATAAATAAAAGTTTGCACAGCCCAAAACTCAAAAAAATAAAGACAAAATAAAACTGTTTAAAAATAAGTAAAAGAATCTCAATAAAACAAATGACAATATCATGTGACAAGGCAAAAGATAAACACTAATCTGTAAGCCAAAATGGCTGACCAATTGCACAGAGGGAGAAAAACTCAATCCCAAATAGTTAATTTTTGTTCATCTTGTTCTAAAATAAGAAAACTGCCAAGCAGCTGCAGCCAGGTACTAACGCCAGTCAAAATTATTTTCACCTCTCACATTATAGTAAATTGATTGATTTGTTTTTTCCTGACTTATCAACTTTTTTGAATGATGGAGGAGAAAGAACCATGACTGCAGTGACTCATTAAATTTCTGCTTTTCTACAATTATTAAATGAAAAATTAAGATAGAAATGAAAATGAAGCAATGAAAGAAAAAAAATTTATAAAGATTTCCATGAAAGGAAAGAAGATTTACATAAAGAGGTTTAAATGAAAACAGTTTAGATAAAAAGAAAGAGTTAAAAGGAAACAAAATAATTAAATGAGAAAACAAATAAAATATTTTAATGAAAAAAGAGAAAGTTTTAATGTTAAAAAAATTTAAAGGAAGAAAAATTAATTGAAAAAATTAAAAGAAAAAATTTAAACATGAAAGCTAGTTATATAAAAGAAAAAGATAAAAAGGAAAAAATGATAAATGAAAAGAAAAAATTTAAAAAAATTAGTGTTAAATGGAAAACAGAAAATATTTAAAAAAATAAAATTTTACAATAAAAAGAGTTAAATAAAAGAAAAGGTTTTAAATAAAAGACAAAGACTTGAATAAAAGAAAAAAGAAATTAAAACTTAAAATAATAACGACTTAAATGAAAACCTTAAGAGAAAAATAATAAATACTTAAAAGAAAATTGTTCGAATAGAAAAACACAATGGGAAATACAAAAATTTCAAATAAATAAAAACTTTGACATATAAAAAGAACAAAATTAAATAAAATGTATTTTAAATAAAAAAAACAAAACTTTTTCTTAGTCTCAAAAGATAGTTCATGTTGTCAAAATTTAAAATAAGTTATATATCATGATATGAGAATAATAAAAATATTAATATTTAGATTATCTTAAAATCATGAAAGAAAGGTTAGATGCATATATTTTGTTTTTTCATCCATATTTCATCCTTTTATGCTCTGAGATACATTTTTGGCCAGCATTATCACATATGTAATCAGAAAAGACAGCTGATTATCATCCAAATGGCTGCCAATAAGCACTGGAACCTATTTTGGACAATACAGACACAATTCTGTCTAAAATATACCAGCATAGAACTGGTAGCAGGCAACATGATAGTGAAGAGAAAATATTGATTCAAGTTAAAGCATCATAGCGAATATATATATATATATATATATATATATATATATATATGAATAAGGACAAAAGGAACAATTTATCTTAGCTGAGACGTTTTATTTTTTGTCTTGTTTTTTGATAGAATTTATCAAGACAAGTGTGCCTTGATAAAGTCTATCAGAGGATGAAATGTGTTGGCTAAGATAAGTTTTCCATTTGTTTTTATTAATATTGGCATATTTTTAGTTATATCAGAAATCACACACACACACACACACATATATAGTGAGAGAGAGAGTGAGAAAACATATATACACATCTATAGAGAAAAGGAGAATCACAGAGACTGATATGTACAGAAAGACAGATGCACATAGATACAGAAAGTGAGAGTGCAAACACAGATAAGCATAGACAGAGTAAAAAAAAAAGCAATGAAAATATTCATAGAATTTATAGAAAGAGTAAGAGCACAAAGGAGACAGATATGCAGAGAGAGAAAGAGAGAGGGGGGTAGAGACTAAAGACTGATATACCTTGAGAGAGGAAGGAGGGGAGTGTTAAGAAGACAGGTATGCAATGATAGAGGGTGAAGGAAACAGATATGAGTAGAGAGAAAGCTAAGATAACTTGCATGCATACACACATATATATAGTGGGCTGATTAGAAATTTTGCTAACTTATTAAGTATGGAAATTTACTTAATAAACCAAACAATTTTTTGTCCAACCTAATATATATATATATATATATATATATATATATATATATATATATATATATAAACAGTTTCTACTTCTGCGATATAAGCATTACTCTTCAGAAATTAATAGAGTTCTTTCAGTGACTGGCGTATGTATACACTGCTTATATACAACATGTTAAAATTTCCTTTTTCTGATTTCATGCACCTATGGGTTAGGGGGTAGTGACTCCAAATCAGTTGAGTTTCGATCCCGGCCAGAAGCAAGCAGATGTGTCTAGCCACACTGATGAGCTGTGATACAGCAAAACAGGCTTGTATATAAATGACTAATATATATATATATATATATATATATATATATATATATGTCATCCACAGACAGTTCTGTTTTGTTGTTTCACACCTCATCAGTACGGTTAGACATCTAATTGTTTCTAGACAGTTGACATCAGTTGGCAATTCTACCTCTAAGTTATGGGTGCTCGGTAGAGGAAAGTAGACTTTAGCTTGTTATATACACGATGTAAACACATGCCAGTACCCAAGAATGTTCAAATTAATTATGGAATGAATGATGCATAAATAGCAGTGAGTAGCTACTGTTTTTAAAGTCTACCATTTCTTCAGAGTGCTCAGTTGGCGGGTGAAAGAGTAAATAAATATTGTCCTACATTGATGGCACAACTCAGAGCTTCATGCGCTATGCAATCATTGACATAGGACAGTATGTATATTTATTAATATATATAAATTAGCTTTGTTCATCTTACATTGAGCACTGTTTTATTAATGACTGAATAATAAAACTATTTGTATGTGCACTCTCATATGTATATTTACTAATTCATGTTATTATATATATATATATATATATATATAGAGAGAGAGAGAGAGAGAGAGAGAGATGGAGATATATCGAGCTTCTAACTCAACACGGGTACCTTCAATAAGTATCTTGAGGAGTTAGTGCTGCTCTGGGTTATGATAGTGTCTGCTGGAATGCACTATGTCTGGCAGCAGGACTTTGCACCATTTCACACAAGCGGAGGAACCCAACCATGCCTATCAGGTCATTTCTCTGGCCACATCACCCCTTACATATGCTCACCCAGCTCCCCAGAATGCCACACCCTTGATTATCAAGTGGGCGTAGTTGAGTGATAAAGACCAAAAGAACTCCTTTAGCACCACCAAATATGAATGGAAGATAAGGTTTATGACAGGTATGTATCAGTTTAAATAAAGACATCATCCAGAACAGTTGCAGGTGATTCTGAAGTCATCTAGAGTCTGTGGTTGAAGCCAATGATGATTTTATTGAATAAACTTTTTCTTCTGTATTTCCAGGTATGTTTGTTTTATTTTGATAAATATATATGCTAAAATGAGATATCAGACTTATCTTCATTGTTACGTAATTTAGATGACAATACATCCATTGCATACTTTATAGAGTGAATGAAAATTTCAACAATTTTTTTAATAAAGCTTACTTGTTATATATGTAATAATTAGAGTGATGAATTTCTTGCTGTATTTATTTAATAAATCCTCTTTGTAATAGATGTAATCATTAAGCAGAATAAATAATTTGACGGACTTGTTTAATAAATTTTACTTGTGATACTGTAGGCTATATCAACAATTCATTAAACCAAAATGTCTGCATCATTTCATTTGGATATTCAATGTTTTTGCAAATTAATCTTTATCAACAATACAAAAAGAGAAAAATATATTTTTGATTTCATAAATATTAGAGGCTGTGGCACAATGGATATCGGCTTTAAGATATTAGAAAGCCGAGTTTGAATTCCAGTTAAATTTGTTGTATTCACTTACATGCAAATATCCTAGGGAAAACATATGAATGCATCTCTTCTCCTTCCAGCTATGGGTTAAAAAGCAGGAAAAATTGAGTTCTAGAGCCATAGTTGGCAAATTGTCTACTGCAGAAAGAAATGGCAACCTACAATGGGAAAATCTTCTGCCTAGTCAGTCATGAATCAAAAGGGACGTATTCATCCAAGCATGAATCACATATGGCAATAAATTGACTGATTTTGATAAAAGAATTGATTGGCAGGAGGAATTGGGTTCTGTAGCCTTGGCTGGCCACCAGTCTATTGCCAAAAGAAATGACAACCTACTGTTGAAAAATCTACCCGGTCAATCATGGCCTGAAAATGACATGATCGTCCAAGTGTGTATCATGTATGGCAATAAACTAACTGCTTTTGATAAAAGAACTAAATAACAGGATGGATTAGGTTATATAGCCCTGGTTGGCAACCAGTCTACAGCTGAAAGAAATAGCAACCTGCTGTGAGAAAATCTGCCCAGTCAGTCATGGCTTAAAAGAGACATGATCATCCAAGCGTGTATCATTTATGGCAATAAACTGACTGATTTTGATAAAAGAACAGAATAGTAGGCTAGATAGGGTCCTATAGCCTTGGCTGACCACCAGTCTACTGCAGAAAGAGATATCAAGCTACTGTGGAAAAATCTGCCCAGTCACTCATGGATTGAAAATGACATGATCGTCCAAGTGTGTATCATGCATGGCAATAAAGTGACACATCTTTGGTTAAAATTCAAAATTACAATAACCTGAAACATATACTTCTCCAATATTTTATTGTTAAAAAATGTTTTCCTGTTTGCACTCAAGTTTCTCAGCTACAAGGAAAAGTTTAGAAATAGATCGGCTGACATAAAATTTTAGAAAATAAATATCTTGAAAACATTTCATCAGAAATGTATTAATACTTAATTAAATACTTTTATTTTCTATTCATACTTAATTAAATGTGTGATTATTATCAATAGGCACATGCCTACATTCAAATTACAAATTCTTTTATGTGCTGTGTCCCTTCAAGATGTAGGTGATCATGGCCTTCCACATCTTCCTATCCCTTGTCGCTCTTAGTACCCCTTCTGTTATTCCACACAATCCCTGCTCCTATGTTCAGGTCCATCAAGTATGTCATGCATTGCTTTACCTTATCTCACTTCCCCTCTATGAATTCCGTGAGCCTCAGGTTCTCCAAGTCCTCCTTCCTCATTCAGTCAGTTAAGTGCCATACGAAAGAGACATGACTGACTGGGCAGAAGATAATCCTGCAGTAGGTTGCCATTGCTTTCTGCGGTAGACTGGTTGCCGACCAAGACTATAGAACCCAATCTGTCCTGCTATTTAACCCATAACTGGAAGGAATAGATGGATTAATACCTTTCCCAAGGGTATTTGTGCGTAAGTGAATACAATGGATTCAACTGGAATTTGAACTCGGCTCCCCGGTTTCTCATTCAGAGCCGATATCCACTGAACCACAACACACATCCTCATAAAAAGAACAATCATTAAATTATTTTTTTTAAAGAAATTCTTGAAAAGTAAGAACAATGGTCAGTCAGTTAAATGCCATACGTGATACACGCTTGGGCGATCATGTCTCGAAAGAGACATGACTGACTGGGCAGAAGATTATCCCGCAGTAGGTTGCCATTGCTTTCTGCGGTAGACTGGTTGCCAACCAAGGCTATAGAACCCAATCTGTCCTGTTATTTAACCCATAACTGGAAGGAATAGATGGATTAATACCTTTCCCAAGGGCATTTGCGTGTAAGTGAATGCAATGAATTTGGTTGGAATTTGAACTCGGCTCCCCGATTTCTTATTCCGAGCCGATATCAAATGCGCCACAACACTTGTCCCAAAACCTTCAGCTGTCTTTTTCTGATGTTAATTATCAGTTTCCTTCTTGTGTCCATCCTCTCTAAAACCTCATCATTACTTGTATGTTTTGACCATGGCATCCTCAGCATCCATCTATAGAACCACATTTCTGTTGCTTCAAGCCTTCATCTTTGATGAAACTGTCCAGCATTTGCTGCCATATTGAAGGACAGACATTACATAACAATTCAGTACTCTCTTCTTTGTTTTTAGTGAAATTTTCCTGTCTCTTAATACTTTACTCAGTTTCTGGAATTCATCCTTGACTATACAAATACACCTTTAGATTTCTGTATCACATTTACCATCCTCTGTTAGAACCCTTCCTAGGTATTTAAATTTCTGCACCTGTTTGATCTTAGTATCACCAACTTGTTAGCATTTTGGGCTCCACTTTTTACTTATGACCATGGATTCAGTTTTCTTTCAGTTAATATGTAGTCCTTTCTTTCCGCTTTCCTTTTTTCCTGTAGAAGATATTGTAGTTTCTTTCCTGTATATGCTATCAGCATGGTATCATCGGCATACCTTACATTGTTCAGATTGTGGCCGCCAATGACGAATCCTGACAAGATCATCAGAGCTCTCAGAATTGTCTCTATGTATAGGTTGAACAGATCTGGTGAGAAGACACATCCTTGTCTTGCACCCCTTTCTATCCTTGTATATCTGCTGAACTTGTTTCCTGTCCATATGCAGGCAGTTTCTTTATTACTATAAGTTATTTCCTGACTACGTCAACGTTACCGAGTGTTTCTGTCAGGTGCCTGGAATGTACTTTGTCGAATGCCTTTGTGTAGTTGATGAAATACAGGTATACATCCTTCTTTATTTCTAGTGCCCTTTCCAATAGCATTCTAAAAATAAATATTATCTTCCTTGTTCCAGTGTCCCTGACAAATTTGCACTGTTCTTGTCATATTTACAGTCTAATTCTACTATGTGCTCTATTAAACAGAATTTGGATGATGAGTTTTGTTATGTGGCTCGACTCATTAAACTGATTGTCTGATGGAGTTCACATTTTCACCTGGCTTCTTAGGCAGTGCTATGGAAATCAATTTGCTTAGCTCTTCCAGGATTTTGCTGCTGTTGTAGATTTAATTTATAATATCTGTGATTTTCTCTATGCCCAAATCATCTAAAATTGCCAATATGTCTATTACAATACTGTCTAGTCCTGCTGCTTTGTTTCTACTGAGTTTGACCAGTGCAGTATCCACTTGGTCTGTCAGTATTTCTGTGTATTGTTGGTGGCTCTCTCTTGTCATGGAAGAGGTCTCCTATGTATATTTCCCACTGTTGAAGTGTTTCCCCTTTTTTCTAGCCTGAGTGTTCCATCCTTGGATTTTGTACATCCTGTGAGGGAGAATGTTTTTTGTCTTGTTTGTTCCCTTATGTTTTTTCATGCATCTCCTTTATTTGTTGTGTTCAATCTCATTCCTCTTTCATCTGTCTGCATTTGTTCCTCATTTCCTTGTGTAGTTTCCTGTATTCTGTTCAATTCCTTGGCATTATTTTCTGTCTCCTTTGCATCGTGTCAAGAATCTCACCTGTGATTCATTTATTTTTCCTTCTATGTCTGTTTTCCTTTGGGACGATATTCTTGGCTCTGAGGTTACTAATGCTTCTTTTAGTATGTCCCATTTGGCAATTCCATTTCTATTTTGTGTATTTTTTCAAGCCCACCATATACTTTTGTGCAAGCTGAGATCATTCATGAGTGTGTTATATTGCAGTCTGGTTGCTGCACTAGGCTTCTTCATTCTTCACAGTTTCACCCTTAGTGTGTGTACAACTGGGAGGTGGTTACTTCTGCAGTCAGCACTTGGATAAGTTTTACTATGAACAACTGCATTCCTGCATCTCCTGTTTATTGTTATGTACACAATTTGTTTTTTTGCTCCACCTCCTGGGCTTTTCCATGTCTATAATCGTCTTGGGTTTTATTGAAACCAGGTGTTATCTTGGTCACTCATTTTTTCCACCTTGCTTTACTTGCCTTCATTAAGTCATGTGAGTGTTGAATTCTCCAGGCTTCTTTTCCTCATTTCTTGAAAATTTAATGTTTTGCTTTCGATTGTAAGTATAAGTTTACACATAGCTTCAATTTTCTTTAAGACTTCCTCATATATTCTGTTGATGGTATCCCTAGCATTCATCAGTAGAACCAGAATTTTTTGTTTCATATCTCTTGCTAGTTGAAGAGATTAACCAGCATTTACAGCCATATAGGAAATCATTGGTGGACACAAATAACAAGAAAAGAAGTGAATAGCTGTATTCTTTGGATATAAGATCTTTAACACTTATAAGTGATGAGATATTGTACATTTTTTTTTATTTTTGTTCTGAAACTTTTTTACATTGACAGCACAAAACTGTTTTTATAGTCCTGATGACATTTCAAAATTCATGTGGGTGATGCAGACATATCTTGCTCATATCACAAGTCACTGGTTACAAGAGATGTTAATATTGACATTAAGATCAATAAAACTCAGAGGAAGATGTGATGTCCTGATCATTAAAGAATAGCATTTTTTTTGCTGCTTTTTTTATTATTCCGTTTTTTTATCCCCTCTTATGCAGCTGATATTTTTAAACTATCATGGCTTATGTTTTACAGATTACCCAAAAATATTTGACAAGGTATGGTGCAAGGATCTATTTATACTACCAGGAGTATTGGGTCTACTTGGAAAGGACATCAAAAGGATTCAGGACTTATACTGGAAGCAAACCACCTGTATACAGCTAGATAATAGACTGAGTGGCCATACCAAAATAGTAAGGTGTAGGGTGAAGCATGGAAGTGTTTCTTCCCTAAATTTATTCAGCCTCAACAGCAATGCTATCCTAAGAAAATTGGGGACCCTACCAGAATTTATTAGAAATTGAAGACTTAGACATTAAACAGGTACAGAGGTTCAAATAGCTTCAAATCCATTAACAATGGATGCAAAATGCAACAAGATCCAAAAAAATATATTGTATGATTGAAAGAAGCATTCCAAAAGCTAAGCAAGTTTCTGAGAAATGAAAAAAAAAATATTAGAAACAACGAAAGGAATACTAGATTGCGTGTGTTATCTATCCTCTTATATGGTAGTGAATGTTGGACAATTTCCACATGGATGAGGAAAAAATAAAAAGAGGCATTAGACATGTGGTTCTACAGAAGGATACTGAGAATTCCATGGATGGAGTGAGTAAGCAACAAGGATTTCTTAAAGAAAATGGCAACAGAAAGAAGACTTATACTCAAGATCAGGAAAATAAAGCTGAAATTCTTTGGACACATAATGAGAAAAGAAAGCTTAGAAAGCTAAACACACATGTGGCATGTTGAAGGAAACAGAGATAAGGGAAAGAAATGAGCCACTTACCTGACAAGGTTGTATGAATTGATGGTGGAACGGGGACTTAACGAAAAAGAGAAATAATAGTAAATGTTTGGGAAGATGGTTTTAAAAGATTTAAACAGAGGATGAAAACCCACATTGAATTATCGAAAGAAGTATTCCAAAAGCTAAGAAAGGTCCTGAGAAACAGAAAAGATTGCGTTAGAAACAACCAAAGTAATAATAGATTGCGTTTGTGTTATCCATCTTCTTATATGGCAGTGAATATTGGATAATATCTGCATGGATGAGGGAAAAAAAAGATGCATCAGGCATGTTCTACAGAAGGATACTGAGAATTCCATGGATGGAGTGAGTAAGCAACAAGGATTTCTTAAAGAAAATGGCAACAGAAAAAACACTTATACTCAATATCAGGAAAATGCAGCTGAATTCTTTTGAACACATAATGAGGAAGGAGATCTTGGAAAACTAAACACACACGATATATTGAAGGCAACAGAGATAATGGAAGGAAGTGAGCCACATATCTGATGAGATTGTATGAATTGATGGTAGAATGGGAACATGAAATAAAGAAAAAATTTCGTTAGAAAAAAACGAAAAGGATACTGGATTGCTTATGTGTTATCCACTTGTGTATACTGTGAAATTTTTATGTCATGAGTGTTTTAGTAGGATTCCAGTGAACATGTGGTATTGTGGTATATGTTGGATTGAATGGATATGAATAAGTTCTTATGGTGAATGAGTAAATTGTAATGGATAAATGAGCCATGAATCAAATCAGCTATATGTAGGGTAGTCAATGATATAAACTCTCTTCCTCTGTTGGCCTTGTGCCATATGAAATGTAATATTTAAAAAAACAGCATTTCACAGTCAAGACAAACTAGGATGAAAGTGTAGTATCTATTCTAGTAGATGACAACAGCTTCAGCCATCATCATCAGCAATTTCACCAGGCATCATCATCAGCCACAGTTCCAGTCAGCAAGCCAGGGTGCCTCCAGCTCCAACTAGCCAGCGAGTTATCCTCACCAGTAGCAACAATATGTGATAAACTTTCCTTTTCAAGACAACTCTACAAAACTGTTCTTAGGATAAGGCTCTCCTCACCCTCTACATGAACATGCAGAGATATTTTTTGCTTATTTTTGACAATGTATTTTCTCTAATGAAAATAAACTTGGCAATATATTCTTTTTACTCAGGTCTTTTTTTTTCTTCTATCATTCAATATTTATTTGTGGGCCAATATATCACCTGCAGCATGCTTATTAAAGGTGAGCTTTATTTCTTCTCATAGTAGTAATTTTAAAAAAATAAATGTGAGATATTTTCAAGTGATTTTTTGAAAGATAAGAAGACACTTAAAATTTTAAAAAATGGGCACCTGCTGTGAGCACATGTTTCAAGAGATAAGATCAGCGATGGGTGGAAGTTTAAAAATATGCAAGACAAAACACAAAATTACAAATAATAGTTGAAATGCCTAAATTAATATATGAATATATAAAAACCGGGTGTAAAGAGAAGGTACAAATGGCAACCGGCTGTAAAGAGGTGTGTATAGCTACACAGTGTAAAAAGAAGGTACAAGTAGCAACTGAGTGTAAATTGAAGACATGTATGGCTACACAGTGTAATGAGAAACTACAAGTAGTAACTGGTTGTAAAGAGAAGACATATATGGCTTCTTCTTCTTCTTCTATGTGCCTTGTCCTTTCAGGTTGTAGGCAATCATGGCCTTCCACGTTTCCCTATCCCTGGTGGTTCTTAGCACACTTTCTCCTGTAACATCTCACAACCCCCATTCTGTCATCCACCTACTTAGGCCCTTCAAATATGTTATCCACTGCTTTTTTCTGTCTCTTTTTCCCTCTACCTGGCCTGTTAGTATCAGGTTCTTCAAGACCTCCTTCCTCATTGCATGTCCCAGAAACTTCAGTTGTCTCTTCCTGATGCTCAGTATTAATTTCCTTTTTGTTTCCATTCTTTCCAACACCTCATCATTGCTCACATGCTCAATCCATGATATTCACAGCATCCTTCTGTAGAACCATATTTCAGCTGCTTCAAGTTTTTCCTTCATCTTTGAAAATATTGTCCAGTATTTACTGCCATATTGAAGAACTGACATCACATAGCAATCTAGTACTGTCTTCTTTGTTTCTAGTGAAATTTTCTGTTTCTTAATACTTTACTCAGCTTCTGGAACGTGTTCTTCGTCATGCCAATTCACCTTCGGATCTCTGTGTTGCACTTTCTGTCTCCTGTTAGAACACTTCCCAGGTATTTAAATTTTTGTACCTCCTTGATTTTATTATCTCCCACTTGTATTTGGTATTTTGGGTTGCTCATTTTGCTGATGATCAAGCATTCAGTTTTCTTATATTTTATTTGTAGTTCTTTTTTGTCACTCTCTTCAGCTACCTTCTGTAGAAGGTCTTGTAGTTTCCTTTCCATATCTGCAATCAGCACTGTATCATCTGCATACCATATGTTGTTCCAATTGTGGCCTCCGATGACAAATCCTGGCATAACATCTACAGTCCTCAAAATAGTCTCACTGTACAAGTTGAAAAGATCCAGTGAAAAGACATCCTTGTCCCCTTTCTATCTTTGTAAATCTGCTGAATTCCATATATGGCTACACAGTGATAAAAGGATACAAGTGGCAACTGGGTGTAAAGAGCAAACATGTATGGCTGCACAATGTAATGAAAAGTTACAAATGTCAACTGGGTGTAAAGAGGAGACATATATGCATGAATGCAAACTATATGTAAAGAGTAGGCACAAGTAGCAACTGGGTGTAATTCAAAGGAACATGTGGATACACAGTGTAAAGACAAAGTATGAATGGCAGCTGGATATAATGTGTGAACACACAAATAGCAATTGGGTAGAATGTGAAAATATGACTGGCAACTACGTTTAAAGTGAAGACAATGGCAACTCTATATAAGGAGATGACATAAGTGGCAGCTGAGGGTACAGAGAAGCCTCAAGTGGCAACCGTGTATAATTCAAAAGTGCAAGTTGCAACTGAGTGTAAAGAGAAGCCATGAGTGACAACTGTGTAGAATGAGAGTAGGTATGAGTGGAAACATTGTGTAAAAAAAAAAAAAGGCACAAATAGCAACTGGGTAGAATGAAAAAGGATGAATGTGAACAGTAGACATGAGTGTTTCCACCTTAGCTTGAGTACTACCTGAGATTGAACTCACAATTACTATACCACTAAATTCATGAACCAATGCTTTATTTCTCAATGCTATTATTCTATCGGATGTGCATTGTGGTACAGTGGATATCAACTTGGAACGAGAAATCGGGGAGCCGAGTTTGAATTCCAGTTGAATTCATTGCATTCACTTACATGCAAATACCCTTGGGAAAGGTATTAATCTGTCTCTTCCTTCCAGTTATGGGTTAAATAACAGGACTGATTGGGTACTATAGCCTTGATCGGCAACCAGTCTACTGCAGAAAGCAATGGCAACCTACTGTGGGATAATCTTCTGTCCAGTCAGTCATGTCTCTTTCAAGCCTAAGCATGTTTCATGTATGGCACTTAACTGACTGACTGATTATTCTATCAGACAGTTGTGAATCTAGGATTTTAAACATAATTTTCTTTTGCCTGCATTCTGCTGCCTCCAAGACTGTTACTGCTGTTACATTTGACCACCTGTGCTACTGTTAAAGCCTTCCTGCAAAGTTCGCTTCTCTCTGCTGTCATTTTTCTTTCTTTCTTTCTTTTTTTCTTTCTTTCTTTCTTTCTTAATGACTCTAATATGTCTTTTCACTTTTAATTTTCTTTATTACGCAATGTCATCTTTATTTCCCAGAGAGATTTACTAGTATAAAAAAACTGGAACTTTCTATATTAAGAAAAGAATGAATGAAATTCTTCCTGCACTATGCCACATAACTGCATATCATGAACAAGGTTTTATCTCTTACATGTCATGATAATGCAAAAAGTAGTTGAGTGAGTATATGGGTGACTCATTCTTGCATTAATTACCTTACCTACTAAGATAACAGAATGAGTAGAAAGAGGGGGGGTGATACTTCCATAAGGAAACAGTATTTTGAGTTTAATTAATTTTTGTTAAAAGAGATGCAACCATATTTTAAAACATTTTTTAGACAATATAAAAAGTGTTTTGTAGAGTCTGAATATGAATAAATAGATGATGGGGGTAATACACATAAATCTTGCATATATTACAATTCTTTGGTTACAAGAGGCATCAATATTGTCATCAAGATTGATAAAAATTAGTGGAAGATGTGGAGTTCCAATCATTAACAAATTATTTTATTTATTTCTAAATCATTTCACCCTCAGGAAGGCAATAAAGCCTCTATAATACAATAAGTTATAAAGTAGGACAGAATATGAGAAAAAGAAAACATTATTAAGTAGAGCGCACAGTAGAATGACAGGTTTAAGAAGACAAAAAACAATTGATATTCCATTTAAATTTTTTAAGATCAAAGTTGTTGGAAGAGAGTTCCACAAGCGTGAGAGAAGAACTGTTAGTATAGTATTTATGGTTACATCAAGCTATGATGAGACTTTGCCACCAATCTAGTTCTGTGCTTAAATTTGTAAATTTCAGGAATCAGAGAGGAAAGCTGATATTTATTTTTTGTTTAAGGCATAGGATACAAATCCTATATCATCCAACAGTTAACTAAAATGCACAAAGTAAAATTGCACGCCTGCAAAATTGGATCAAAACAACTAAAAACATTTTGGAAAAAAACCAGACCAAGGCAAATTTCACAAGTCTGTGTAAAAACTAAGATCCTTGATGCTGATTTTTTTTTTTTTTTAATCATTTCACCCCAAGCACTGCCACTATTGCGCTTGGGGCTACATAGGGGGAGGTAAATAGGAAGAGTGGTTAGATATAAGAAATGTCAGAAGGGGGGTGGGTGATAGTTTTAAGAGTGTTTGAAAGAATGGAAGTTAGTGTGTTAGGAGGTGTCTATTGACCTTACATTTAAACTCCTGGAGATGGTAGCCGTTGGGGAAGCAGTCA
This sequence comes from Ascarosepion bandense, assembly GCA_037127315.1. Classification (NCBI taxonomy): domain Eukaryota; kingdom Metazoa; phylum Mollusca; class Cephalopoda; order Sepiida; family Sepiidae; genus Ascarosepion; species Ascarosepion bandense. The sequence continues at coordinate 829,052 of JBBBDQ010001816.1, forward strand.
TGTGGAAGAGAATTCCACAGTCAGGAAGTGCAAGAAAAGAAACTATTGGAGTAGAAGTTGTGGTTGCATTTTATCGGTTTCACTGTAAAACTACTCGTCCAGATAAATTCCTAATGGTTGTCTTCCAGAATTTTCAACTGGGTTTATCCTCTATCATAGCAAAATTATTCAACAGTCACTTAGGAAATAGCAAATTAATCTATGATGCCTGTCATTTTTTTTCACACTTAAAAAATGAAAATGTTTGCTGGTGTAGTGGATTTTAGTCACATGACTAAAATCCACTACTTAACCACATTCCGTGGCCAGTCAAAATCAGTCAGAATGGGAGCAGTATCTGATGGCATCTCGTTGCAATGTAAGGAAGAAACTTCAAGTGGAGGTCATGCCTTGCTGACATACATTCATTCTACCTCTTCTTTCATTTTTCCTTTCTTCATTTTCACTCCACGTCGACAAAGAAAACAACAACATGATATCTTCAAAACTTTTTACATCTCTCACCGGCCAGAAGAGACACAGATTATATTAGTTAAGTCGACTGATTAATCTTTTTACAGACATGCATTCTACTACAATTTCTCTGGAACATTTAACCACATACATTTCACTCATATAAAATAATTAACTATATGCATTTTCTTTATAAACATTTTATTTTTCTTCTTACAATTTCGTTATTCTATTAATAAAAATTTTACTTTAATGTAGAAATGAAATATTATCCTTCCACATTTCAACATCCAACCTTCAACCTTCTGATATATAAATTGTGGGGACTTTGATTGTGTTTGGCATAAGGCCAATTTGACAGACATAACCAAGGCCTCTACAAAAACCAGAAATGGGATGGGAAGGATGGTCTTCATCTGCCTTAAAATAACTTAGCTAGCCACATTCATCAAGCTATGCAATATTCCTTGCACCAAAACATCACATGCTCACTTACTATTCTTACTACAAACACCATAAAACCTGAGAGATTATGAAATCCTAAATAATCCCATGTGTACAATTTATCTATCAGGTGTGGGGAATAAATTAACAACTTTAAAAATGAAAACCTGATGAATATTTACACAATGAATAATAACAGAGAGGAAAGCTCACCAGAATAATTTTTTTTTAATCATTTCCCTCCAAGTAAGGCAGCATTACTGCCACTGGTGTGCAGGGAGATATATAGGAGGAAAGTGATGAAAAAGAGGAACTAGTTATAGGGGGAACTAGTTATAGGGGATGTCAAAGAATTGGTAAGAGAAGGATGAGAATACTGGTGTAATGAGAGTGGATGGAGAAAAGAATATGAGGGAAAGGATGCGAGTCCAAAAGATAGGAGATGACAGTTGACCTTACATTTAAATTCTTGGAGATTGAAGCAGTTGGAAATGCAAGTATATGAAAGGGAATTCCACATGCGGAAAGTGAGAGAAAAGAAGTTGCTAGAGTAGAAGTTGTGGTTACATTTTATTGGTTTCACTATAAAAGGGTGGGACCTAATTGCTAGTCTAGTAGCTCGAGTAAATTCATGCAGTAGGGGCATCAGTGAGCTAAGCTCATCAGAGCAGAAGACATGAAAGTATTTATAGGAAAGCCACATTACGCCGGTGAGAAAGTTACTGCAGGTGAGCTACCAGATTTGAATCGATCACATTGCAGATTCTCTGTTGCATTTTGTCAAGAACCCCGAGGTGAATAACAGGGGCACCTGACCAGATGTGGCAGCAGTATTCAATTTACCACGAAAATATTATAGAAAAGGTATGAGTAAGGTATGTTACAATGAGGGAAAGGTGACTAAGCTGAGATTCTTGATCAGAACCGATAAAATTGCAGATTCTTTAGATTTTATCATAAATTTCCAAATACGTAAGAAAATAAACAGACCAAATATGGCAGCAATGTTAAATGTTCTATTCTGGCTTTTCTGGCTTAACTTTTCCTTTTTTTTTTTATTTGTTGTCATTTAGAAGACATTTTTATTCATTTTTTTTTTCCATTAGATGGCTGAGATAAAATACAATTATATTTAAAACAGAATCAAACATTTATAACATCCCCACAAAAATGAACAATATAAATCACACAAAATTTATTCTTCTTAATCTGGGCTTATGAGTTTTCGTATTAATCTCTCGGAGTTATGGAGGAACTTCTATCAATCATTGAATAATGCATGAAAAAAAAGAAGAGATGGAAATGTAGTAAGCTGTATAAAACAAGAATAAAATGGTCACCAGCTCATCATCTAAATGGCTCATTGCCTTCCCCTGTCTCTCTTCCTCACAATATAAAGGTTAACTTTTCCAAGCTGAACTTTCTCATTATATACCCAAGGAATTTCACTGATCTCTTTCTGATTCTGAGTATAAGTGTTTATTCTGTTGCCATTTTCTTTAAGAATTCCTCATTGATTACTTGCTCCATCCATTGAATTTTCAGTTTCTCTCTGTAAAATCTCATTTCTACTGCCTGTCTCTTCTATAAATACTTTGACAGCTTCTGCTCTGGTGAACTTAGCTCACTGGTGCTCCCTCTGCATGAAGTTAGTCGAGCTACAAACTAGTGACAAGGTCCCACCTTTTATAGTGAAACTGATCAAATGTTACCACAACTTCTACTCTAGCAGCTTCTTGGCTTGCACTTCCCACTTGTGCAATTCCTTCTGTGTACTTGCTTCCCTGACAGCAACAATCTCCGAGAATTTAAATGTAATGTCAATAGCTATCTCCTATCTCTTTGACTTTAATTCTTTTACCTGACAACTCTTGTATCATGTTCTTCTCTCTTTCCACTCTACTCTCATGTAGCTCTCTTCACATCAGTGTTTTGATCTTTCTCTTATTCATTCTCTGACACCCCCTGTAACTTGTTCCTCTTTCTTATCACTCACCTCTTATGTAACCCCTTGTGCACTGGTGGCAGTACTGCCTTGCTTGGGGTGAAGAGATTTTTAAAAAAATAGTATTTTCCTCATCTTTGGAGGGATTATCCAGCATTCAGTAGAGAGGAAAGATACCACATAGCAATCTAGTACTTTGAACTCACAACTCTTTTGGTCAAGTCATAGGAACTAACCAATGTCTATATCCACTGAGTCATGTGTCCTTAAGTTTAATACCAGGCTACAGCAGTGGTGAACAAGCAACTTGCAGGGTTAGAGGGAAATAACTCATGACCTCCAATCGAGGTATTAATACTACCCAAGGAATGAGAATGATATACCCCAGTGATTGTAATAAAGAGTTCAATTTAAAATTCCTTGCACCTGAAGAAGGCAGGAGCATAGAACGCCTGAAATCTTGTACAAATGGCAACAAAGATGAGGGCAGTAGTCTGAATAATGTAAATTTTTCAGCACCTTGCTTATATTTTGCAATGCTTCTTTCTCTGGTCTAATCTCAATGTTGCATTTTCTATCCGTTTTTAAATTACTTCCCAGTTATTTTAACTTTCGCATCAGTTTCATGTTTGTGTCTCCAGTTCATAACATGTGTCTTCACCTTTTTCTATATCATTTTTATGTCCAGAATAGAATAGCTAGATAATAAAACGGGCAAATGTTATCTTCTGCTGTCATCACCTCCCACCTATAAAAAGTTCAGAAGACCTATGTAATATTTAATTTAATCAGGTGTCTACCAGACAGAAATGTGCTTGAAGAGAAATAATATATTTTTTTCTGTTAGTGGAATTGATATTAAGAAACCTTACCAACTAGAAGTATCAAATTTAACCTTTTTAATTGGAGTCAAACACGTTATTAACAAAAAGATCTGTTCTATAGGGATATTACAGATTTAATCAATCCATCAAAGATGGAAAATTTAAGGAATCTGTTTTCCAAGGTAGAATTTTCACTGTTGAATTGTTTTATGTCAGGTCAGCCCAGAAGTGCATTGATACTTTTCCTTATTTACTTTTATTTTTTTTATCAAATTCTTTGCGGTATTTACTGACTTGATTTTTTTAAAAAATGGTGCCAGTAGTACTAGGAGACTGACCTGATATAAAATAACATAACAATGAAAGATTGTTTGTAATTGTGAGACACAAGGGTTACTTGGTGCAGAAGAGTTAAAAACAGGAAAAAATTGCTAAGAAATGAGAACAAAGAAAGCGAAATTAGATGGACAGCAGATAGCGATTGATATTGCATTTAAATTTTTAGCAGATTATAGTTGGCTGGAAAGCATAGAGCTGGAAGGGAGTCCCAGAAGTAAGAAGTGCAAGAAAAGAAATTGTTAGCATAGAATTTATGGTTACATGTAGCCAGCTCAACTGTAAATTGATGTGTTCCCAATGCTATTCCAGTACTGCAGTTAAATTAAAAGCTCTATGTACCATAGTTAAGAGCTAATCTGAACAAATTACCATCAAAGTATTTATAGAAAATATAAAGGCAGGTAATATTACAGTGATGGGAAAGTAACTGAAGCCAAGACACCAGATCAAGGCCAATAATATTGCTGATCTTTTTTTAAATTTTATCAAAAATCTCTAAATAAACAGCAGGGGTACCAGATCGGATGTGGCAGTAATATTCAAAGAATGGATGAATGATAGACCTATAAGTATGTAAGATAGTCACTGTAGAGGAACACTGTCTAGCATAACATAATGAACTAAACTTCCTGGTAGCTGACCAAGCAATAGATTTAGTATAGTCTTTCCACAACATACTGCATGGCCAGGTAATCAGCAGCAAAACTCTACTGAGCATTTTGGGTGAGAAGGTAGCGCTAGTCATACACAAGAGTAAAAACAAAACCTGTCAAATGCTTAATATTTTTAAATTTTATTTTAAGCCCCAAAATATTTTTATATTTAGGCAGGTACCTTTTAAAGTGATACATGCTAGAAAGTGAGGATTGGACAGCTTCAGACCAGATATGGCAGCAATACACCATTTTTGGTCTGATCTGACCCTTGTAAAGATAAAGCAGGGCATAAGAAGTCAGGTACTTTTTAAAGTGATACAAGCTGGAAAGTGAGGATTGGACAGCTCCAGCCCACATATGGCAGCAATAAACCATTTCTGATCTGATCTTACTCTTGTAAAAATATGGTACAGCAGGGATATTTATTAGAATAGAACAAGGAACAAACCTTTCTTCCAGGATCATTAGCAATAGATTTCACATTTGAGTCCCAGTGAGTTAAGATAATATCATAGATATTTAAATAACTAATTTTTTTTACTAACAATAACTAATTATTTTTTTTATTGTTACACTTTATAGTTGTTTTTGTTCTCTGTCGTAAAATTAATTGTTGTTAGAATTAAATTGCATCATCCCATCACCTTGCACCTTATTCAGCCAGTATTTACATTGCATTTGTCATGTGCCATGTAAAATCTGGATGCCTTCCAAGCCAAGATGATTATGTACAGATAACATTTGTACCTCACTGTGACCTTTCTCTGATCCAATTATCCTGTAGATTGGCTAATGAACTTTCTATGATATCCATCAACATGTCCACTATTCAGTAACTGGCCAAATGTATATGAGAATGTCTTGAAGATTTGCCAGAATTAATTGACAATAATGAGCTCATACATATTATTTCTCTCCTCAAAAATCTTTACCTGTAAACTGTCATAGATATTCTCCAATGTAATGTTTAGAAGATAGTTCAGTACTCTAGTTTGGAAGTCTCTTTTACCTGGAAGAAGTAATTAGGGTGCCAAGCTAATCTATACTGACTGTCCAGATATTTGAATGAAAACAACTACCACTGCTACTCTGATGTCAACTCCTGCCACTTCTGTTTGACTGTGATCTAGGATATCCCAATTTTCAGTAGCTGAGTGATGTCACAAGTGCTCAATTTGATAATTCAAATTAAATGTCATAGACTAGAAGAATAGAAGTGACATGCAGAAAAAAATGTGGTTTTATGGTTCAAGACTAAACATTTAAAATTTAAGATTTAATTTAAAACTGAGGCTTACAGCCATATCTCATTGAAACACTAGTTCTCATTTGGTCACTAAAGTTAAGCAACATCAAGCCTGGTCAGTGCTTGAGAATACCAGGTGTTTTAAACTTTGATGTACTGGTGGTTTAATGCATAATGACTCACAATTAGAAATAGAGGACCAAATGACAATTCTAGCTGGGTTTGTTATATTCAATTGCATGCAAATAAACTTGGGGAAAAATATGAATGTACATCTTCCCCTGCAGCTATGGGTTAATTAGTAGAACTTGCATCAGTAAATCATTATTATCTGTAAAAACTCTTATAATGCAAAAAAAAAAACACTTTTTAGCTTTAAATAACCGGGAAAAGGTTGATCTAAATCTAAACTAATTTATAAATGGAACTTTGTGTGTGTGAGTCTGTGTGTGTGTCCGTCACCTATAGACTCCAAAACAGCTGAACCAATTTTCTTGAACATTTACAGTTGTACTATAAGTGTCTGAGAGTGTTCTTAGCTAGGTTTTGTGTCGAGGTACCCACAATAAATATCGAAAATCGATAATCAAAAAAATCAGGTTATAGAAGGAGTGGTCTGATTTTAATCAAATTTGATACACTCATAAACAAAGACTTAAGAAATGATATTCAGAAGTTTCAAGGTTGCAGTTTTTACAATAGTGCAGAAAATCGATAATATATATATATATATATATATATATATAAAGGCAAGATGTTTGTGTGTGTGTCTGTTTATCTGCCTATATATATATATATATATATATATATAAACCTTGAGTCCTCTTCACTTGGAATTATATATATATATATATATATATATATATATATATGAATAAAGTATTTTCCAGTTTTTGGATAAGTTGTGACCGAACTTATGGATAAACTGTCTGAAGTTCATATTTTGTTATATTTCTTCAGGTACTTTCGAATTTCACAGTTATCATCAAGAACTGGTGTAGTGTCTGTGTGGGTCATGGATAATGGCTATTGGCAACGGTGGCACCCAGAAAGAATGGAATTTATTTATCTGTTTTTATTTTTTTATTATTACAATACTGATAAAATATGTGTGCAAATAAGTATCATCTTAAAATGTAATTATTACAATTTAGAAAACTATACCTATAGATTCCGAAACAGCTGAACCAATTTTCTTGGACATTTACAGTTGTACTATAAGTGTCTGAGAGTGTTCTTAGCTAGGTTTTGTGTCGAGGTACTCCCAATAAATATCAAAAATCAATAATCAAAAAAATCAGGTTATAGAAGGAGTAGTCCAATTTTAATCAAATTTGATACACTCATAGACAAAGATATAAGAAACGATATTCAGAAGTTTCAAGGTTGCAGTTCTTATAATAGTGCAGAAAATTGATAATATATATATATATATATATATATATATATATATATAAAAGGCAAGATGTTTGTGTGTGTGTGTGTCTGTTTATCTGTCGGTATGTTCTTTATACAAATCCACAATTTTTATCCTATTCTCACCAAACTTCACACAAATATTCTTTAGGCTGAGTGTGAGCTCCAGGACCATGGATTAGTTTTAAAGCTTTCATTACACCCGAACAACACTGGGCTATACTGCTAGTAAAACATAAAAAACAAATAAATCAATAAGCTAAAACCAGCTGTGAAAAGTGCTAGTAATTCAACCTGATAAAAACCAACTTGCAATAAAACCTACAGCAGCAATACCTAATATGGTAAAACTGTAGATTATACTTCACAAGGGAGTCTAAAGATTTAGCACACATGATAGACAAGTAAAATTTGCTGGCAAGTTTGAATTCAGAATTGTCCTCCTTCTAGGTTGGTTGATGATCAAGGCTAAAGAATCCAATATATCTTGCTATTTAAATTACAGCTTCAAGGAGAACAAAACATACATTTAGGCACTTATTCCTTACTGTGGTTCTGTAAGAATTGGTATGCTTCTTTTTTTTTTTTGTTCATATATGATCAGTTATCTCTGATTTCAACATTTCTCAAGAGATAAGTTTTCCAATGATCAATATTTATCTTTCATGGGCAGCTGGTAAAGAACTGAATGAAGTGTTGCACAAACCATTCTTTGGTCATGCCTTCTGGGTAAGGTGTCTGTCCCAAATGGAACTACTTCTGAATATTGTCTCGATGTAGTATGGATGTATAGAAGAGAGAGTGACATATAATTCTTATAAAAATGTAAACCAGATTTATTCTTATCAATTTTTCATAAGCTAACCTCTCCCAGGGAAATAATGGCTTCTTTCACTTGGAAGTTTTATTTTGTGTAGACATAGGAAATGCCATTTTGCATCTTGACAATTACTTCCGCTTTCCATATTGAGAGCTTTTCCGATTGTGATAAAATAAGATTTTAATGGCTGGTAGTAAGATTTATTATTGTCAGATAAAGCTTTAATAACTTGAGATACAGAAGACACTTCATCAATGGCATATTTGAAAAGAAAACTGGAAGAATAATGAGACAAAATAGTTGAGGATAGAAAGAAGAAAGGACAATCTATTAACAGCCAGATGTAAGAAGACATGATGTACAACTGCCAGCAAAAGAAGCAGCCCCAGTTACACATTCAGTCAGTTAAGTTGGAGTAGATAGATCTATCTATCGCCCGGTTCACACTCCACCCACGTCTATTGAACAGCTTAAGAGGCTCATCCCTTGTTCCCTGTTTAGGATGTGGTTTCCGGCTTTCTCTTTTCCAATCTTCTCACTTTGGTTTCTTTTTTTTTTCAATTGGAGTAGATAGATCTATCGCCCGGTTCACACTCCACCCACGTCTATTGAACAGGTTAAGAGGCTCATCCCTTGTTCCCTGTTTAGGATATGGTTTCCGGCTTTCTCTTTTCCAATCTTTTCACTATTACATAGCCCCCTGTACATCAGTGGCATTACCGCCTTGCTCGGGGTGATACGATTAAAAAAAAAGTGCCATATATGATAAACGCTTTGGCCAAGCGTTTATAGCTTTGTGCTATATCGATACCAAGAAATCAAAATTTGACTTACATCCATTCATTTTTCTTTCAGTCTACGCTTTTGGCCATATATGATAAACGCTTTGTCTCAAAAGAGACATGACTGATGGGCAGAAGATTATCACGCAGTAAGTTGCCATTGCTTTCTGTGGTAGATTGGTTGCTGACCAAGGCTATAGAACCCAATCCATTGTTATTTAACCCATAATTGGAGGGAAGAGACAGATTAATACATTTCCCAAGGGTATTTGTGCATAAGTGAATGCAAAAAATTTAACTGGAATTTGAACTCGGCTCCCCGATTTATCATTCTGAGTTGATATTCACTCACAACAACACACTTAGCAGTGTGAAAACCAAACATCATCATCATTGTTAAAGTTCTGTTTCCATGCTAGCATGGGTTGAACAGGGTTTTCTTGATGGTTCAGTAACTGAACCATCATTGGAGCAACTTTTACAGCTGTATACTCTTACTAACACCATCCAGTTTTTGAGACTAGAAACTCAGTGTCTTATATCATCCAAACAACATATCTATTGCTTCTCTAGGTCAACTGCTCATGTATTAACGGTTATTGCTGAAATAGTCTATCAAGTTTTAGATAAGAATAGTGAAACTAGGCCTGTTGATTTTGATATCTTGGAAGTCGTATTACCTTGTGCATTATTTATGTTATTTTGCTCCCTTCTCCATCTCATCTAACAGGGTCTTCTTTCACATATGGCTTTGATTTCCTTATGTCGACTGCTCATGTGTTAACGGTTATTATAGAAAAAGTCTGTCATGCTAAAGATAAGAATGGTAAAGGTCATACTGTTTTCTTTGTATATCGCAAAAGTCGTATTACAGTATTCATTTCTTATATTATTTTGATCTCTTTATCTCACTTAGCAGGTCCCTTTTTCAGACAAACAATATGGTTTTAAATTCTCTAGGTTATCTGTTCATATTTTAATGGTTATTGCTGAAAGAGTTTACCAAGGTTTAGATTAGAATGATGAAGTTTCAGCTGTTGCTTTAGATATCTCAAAGGTGTTTGACAGATTCTGGCATGCTTTGAAAGTTGAAAGATTATAGTGTTTTTGGATTCATTTTTGGTTTTATGCAATCTTCTTTGTCAAATTGTTTTTAAATGTTACTTTTAGTGGATACCCATATTTGATGAGATGCCATTTATTTTAAACAGTATTTTATTTCAAGTACTGGTTTGACTATCTGAGAAATCGGAATAAAAAAAAAACTGCCTGAGTGTGCACTTTTATTACACTGATTTCTCAAATAGTCAGGCTTATATACAAAATGAAATAAAAAATAAAAGAAAATAAAAAAAGTATACACACACAAACACACACACACACACACACATATATATATGAACAAATACTGGATGAAAATTAAAAGAAAAAATAGATATATAGAAATAAACACACCTCCAATTAAAGCATCTAGATCTTACATCTAATCTAAACTTATTTATAAATGGAACTTTGTCTCCATGTGTGTGTTCATTACCTATAGACTCCAAAATAGCTGAACCAATTTTCTTGAACATTTACACAGTTGTACTATAAGTGCCTGCGAGTGTTCTTAGCTAGGTTTTGTGTTGAGGTATCCCCGATAAATATTGAAAATTGATAATCAAAAAAATCGGGTTATAGAAGGAGTGGTTCAATTTTAATCAAATTTGATACACTCATAGACAAAGACATAAGAAACGATATTCAGAAGTTTCAAGGTTGCAGTTCTTACAGTAGTGCAGAAAATCGATAATATATATATATAAAAGGCAAGATGTTTGTGTGTGTGTCTATTTATCTGCCTGTATGTCTGTATTTTTTCAGCCTTTTATTTTAGTTTTTGCTTCAGGTTTGGCTCTAAGTAGGTATACTTGTAGTTCTTAGTCTCAGCCATGATACCATTTACTCAGAGGACTTATTTGGAATTCAAAATTCAGTTTACAATGAAAAGAACTTATTTGATATCAATACCAAGAAATCAAAATTTGACTTACATCCATTCATTTTTCTTTCAGTCTACGGTTTCGCTTTAACTGTAAACAATTATTGCCTTTTAGTCTTTCATGCCAACATCCAAAGAGTCTGAGCTCCAGGACCATGGATTAGTTTTAAAGCTTTCATTTCGAGCAACACTGGGTTATACTGCTAGTCAGATCATAAAACTGCACCAAGAGAGATGCAAACACACCAAATCCTGCTATCAATCAATGTGCACATATATAAACCATAAAAACACATACACGCACACACACTACAATTAAAGGCAGCAGTAACAGTGGAAGATGGCCATCCAATGAAAGGCACAGACCACGAGTGGACGTGAACTTAAGCTCTCCTAACATTCAGAAGATGAGACTATGATCTTGAAATATTAATGATTAATAAATAAGTAATACTCTACACCTTTATTGCTTTCCTTTATTTTACTAAACGCATCATGATAGCCTTCAAAACCTACCCATACACCTAATATACACAATGCTTCAAGCAAATTACAAAACAAGAGGGGTCGCTTCCAGTTGAGCATAGGCCAATGAAGAGGAGGTTGTTCCCAGTTGAGCATTGACCATTGAAGAGGGGGTCGTTGATACTTTTGTAACTTGTCTTTTTTGCAGGTAGAGGTATTAACCCTATGCAGATCCCCTTATTATCCAGGTAAGGTAATAGTTCGAGCACCATATGTTCCCTATGCAAATCCCTTTATTCTTCAGGCGAGGTAAACATCAAGTGCCATATGTGGCCTATGTAAATCCCTTTATTGTCCAGACAAAATAACAGTCAAGCGTCATATGTGACACCATGATTGACTAGGCAGAAGATTTTCATGCAGTAAATTTCCATTTCTTTCTGTGGTAGACTGGTTGCCAACCAAGGCGATAAAACTCAATCTGATATGCTATTTAACCCATATCTGGAGAGAGAATAGATGGAATATTACCTTTTTAAAGGGTATTTATATGTAAACGAATGCAATGAATTCAACTGGAATCCAAATTTTGCTCTTTGATTTCTTGTCCTAAGCTGATATCCACCGCACTGCAATGCATAGCCTCATTGCAAGACTATTTTTCTCTCCAGAATATAGCTTGCAAATTTATGAATTTACCAATTACCTACATGCAACAATAACTGTGAGGAAGTTTTTGTAAAAATTTTATGAACCTTGCAAGATTTTCTCAACTGCTTATAAATAAACAAATATAATAGCAGTACATTTAAGAGTTGACCATTCATCCATGCCTTTGAATATTGCTACCACATCTGGCCTGATGCTACTGATATATATGTAGAGTTATCTGTGGAATGTTTCTAGCTTTCTTGTCAACTAGAAGATTCAAAAATTTAAATATTAGCAATGTTCATTTATTCCAAATCTTCTTTACTGTCTATTTCCTAAACAATGCAGACAAACTTGTTAGGCAAGTTACTCACTCGTCACCCTCCGTGTCTGTCTTGCCTTCAGTATAACCTTTCAAGTTGTTTTTTAATCAATTTTACTCTAAGCATCAAGTCTGTAAAGCCACTAAAACACAAAGTTTTCCTGGGTGTCAAAGATTTAGAAACCTTGTTAAGGACCAAGAACAAAAGAAGAGTAACCAGGAGGATAGGGGATAGGGATTTACATTGCATAAAAATTTCTGAAGCTTAAAGTCAACTCAAACGCATAGAGCTGGAAGGGAGTTCCACAAATGAGAAGTGCAAGAAAAGAAACTGTTAGCATAGAAGTTATCGTTACATCTAGCCAACTCAACTGTAAATTGATGAGATCTAGACACTGGAATAGTCAGTCAGTTAAGTGCCATATGTGATACACGCTTGGGCAATCATGTCTCGAAAGAGACATGACTGACTGGGCAGAAGGTTTTACTTTTGCGCAAATACCCTTGGGAAATGTATTAATCCATCTCTTCCTTCCAGTTATGGGTTAAATAGCAGGACAGACTGGGTTCTATAGCCTTGGTTGGCAACCAGTCTACCGCAGAAAGCAATGGCAACCTACTGCGGGATAACCTGAATAGTACTTCACTTAAATTAAAACTTTCTAGGTACCATAGCAAAGAGCTTATCTGAAACAAATAACATAAAAGTATTTATAGAAGAAGCACAGAGAGGCAACTTTACAGCAGTAGGAAAATGACTGAATCTGAGATGCCAGATCAAGACTAATAATGTTGCTGATATTTTTTTGATTTTATCAAGGAGCTTTAAGTTTTCTTTCAACTTCAATCAACTCTTACAAAACCAAAAGAGAATGGATGATATGAACAAATTTTGGTGAAAGCTTCTAGTCCTGAACAACATCATCATAAATATATTGACATACATACATACAGAATCTGGCCATCAAGGGTCTTTCCATGCATTTCCAAAAATGATAACAGAATTGGACAAAATAATGAAGAGGAAGCAGGGAAAAAAGTTTTCCAGAAATGCTTGTGAAAAATGAGAAGAAAAGCAGGTGAATAGAATTTTTTTTAAAAAAGTGATTGATTTGATTTTTTTTTTAGAGATCCTATCCATTACATTTCTAATGCATACCTGATAGAAAAACAGACAAATTTTGATGTCTCGAGAATTATCACTCCTTTACATCTTTGATGTTTTAAAGTCGGTGAATTTTTTTTTGTTTTGTTTTGTTTTTTATGGAGTGTGATGCACAAATTTCATAGCAATATAGGTAAACATAATAAAATTACATTGTTTACATGGTTTGGACTGTTGTCCTCATCTTTATTACCATATGTAGAATCAAAAATATAATATTTACTCTTGCAAGGTAATTCTTCAACTAGTGTCCAGTTGGCCGACTGGAGGTCAGACTGTAATTTAATACAGACCCTGTACTTCAAATGTTTATGGTCAAATGATGACAATTTATTTATCACAGCATCTGCATCCAAGTCAGCAGCCAATCAGAACCCAGAGAATAGGCTTGCCTAATAGCACAATGGAAACACCCCAGCCTGCTATATGAATCACTCACCACCTGGCCCAAGAAAGGCAAGTGGCATACACTAAATGACTGATCTGTTTGACTCGTCAAATCCTACACCCCATTCATGACATTTTGACCTACATCTGGTGATTAGAATATCAAACCAAAACCATTATTTAGATCTCTGGGTTAGATTATTCTTTTTCCATAAGCCATGCCTCTTCTGGATGTCTTAGTTATCTTCCTTTAACTCAACTCTGTAAGTTATTTGTTCACTACTGGTGTGGCCAGGTATTGAACTCGTAACTCTTTGACCCAAATCACTGGATCTAACCAATGCTTTTATCTACTGGGCCATGTGTCCTTGAGGACCTGAACACCTGAAAAGAGCTGGAGTGTACAATGGCCAAAACATCATGAATATGGTAATAAAGATGAGGACAACAGCCTGAACAATGTAAATAATGAAAATAATACCTCATCTCAGAAGTGTCGACAAGTAATGATAAAATAAACAAAGTTTTAGTAGGTCTTTGAAAAAGTTCCTGGCTACAAAAAAAAAGAAAAAAAAAGCTTTTAACTTTTACTATATTTTAAAATAAAAGCAATACTGAGATTTTTGCACAGTAATAAGTAAAGGGTTTAATTTTAAATTTAGAGTAACTTGTTTAGAGAAGCCGAACTATCACCTCAGATATTATCTTGATGAAAATTGATTTTTCTCCTTTTCCTTTGGTATTGTGTCATACAAAGCCAGTAAATATCAAAATTATTTTTTTTTTATTTTTGTACTATGTAACAAAATATAAATTTTACTTTAGTGTTGACTAATAGTTTGAGGATATGCAAAGTGTAAAGAATGCAATAGCTTTAAGGTATCTAGTAGAATTGTCTATATCTAAGAGTTTTGGAAACCTTAAAAGCATAACAGACTGTCCTGCGGACATAGTTTCATAAAGTTATAAATTTCCATGTTTGCACATTTCTAAAAAAAGTTTAAAAAATAAAATGCAAAGACTTCACCCAACACTGCAAACATCTACAAAACCAAAACATTAACTTTAAAACAAAAGTCATGTTTCAATAGCAATATCAGATCTGGACTTTCATGTGGATGTCATGCATGACATCAAGCCCATATCTGAATTGGAAGTTTTAATAAAATGCAAAGACTTCACCTAACATTGCAAACTGCTACAAAACCAAAACATTAACTTCAAAACACAAGTCATGTTTCAAATAGTAACATCAGATCAGGTCTTTCATGTGGATGTCATGCATGACATCAAGCTCAGTCAGAAATATCTAAATTAGAAATTTTAATATGTGAGCCGAGTTCCAATTACAGTTGTGTTTGTTATATTCACTTATGTGCAAATACCCTTGGGAAAGGTATGAATCCACTTATTCTTCCTCAACTATGGGTTAATTAGTAAAATTTTTATAATTAAATCATTATTAACTTAAAAAATTATTACAATCTAAAAATATTATCTGGCTTTAAATATCCTGCAAAAGGTTGATAAAACTGTAAAAATTGAATGATTTTATTATTTTACCTTTATTTTGCACTTAAAATACAGAGATATGTAAGTTTACTCTCTCTAAGACGCATAAAATACTGAATTTGATAAGTCTCTACAATAAAACAGCATCAAACACAAAAATACTCCAGTTCCATAATTCATCATTTTCCCCAGCAATATTTTTCCATTTACTGCAATATTAGTGGAATATCCATTATATGTCCGGAGGGAAAAACATTTATCTCGGTCTATTTTTTATTAAAATTTTTACCCATCGGTTGAAATATACAGAAATCAAAAATAAAATAAAGCTTTCTTTAAATGTAAACCAATAAAGAATATAAACTTTGAAAGTAATTTTCAAAGAACCTCACACTTCATGTGAACATGTCCAGGCTTGAACTGATTATGGCTGATGCTTTTAGAGTTTGATGATAGCAGAAGCACAATTATGTTTTTAAAAAGTGATTCCAAGATCTTTTCAATCTATCAGGCTTGTATAGCTAACAGATGAACAGCCAAAGTTTGGAAAACATAATATAGGTTTGATTCCTGCTGAAGAGTGCAAATATTTATGTAATAAGATTTTTTTAATATTAGGCCAGTAGGTAAACATAAATAAATATGCTCTTTAATAAACAAACATCAAATATGAGTATTGTCTAAAGATAATGTTTAAAGTCATAAAAACCTGTTGGACTAATAAAAATCTATTCTATATATATATATATATATATATATATATATATATATATTTTATTTTATTTTATTTTTTTCATTTTATTAAAATACTTTAATCCAAAACAGAAAAGTAGGAAGGTAAATCCCAAAACCTGATCCTAATTAATATTAAATTTTAATATTAAAAAATGATACAGGAGGAGAGCTCAATGTAATTAAAATTACAGAGCTATTATAAAATAAATAAATTTTCAATATTCAAAATTGTTGAATGAACATTTCAACATGAAGTCCCTAACAGAGAAAATTAGATATAAGATTTATTTAAATCTTATATCTAATTTTGTCCCCTAATTATACTTTTTCTAAAAAGTCTCTTTTTTCTAATACTTTAACCCATTTAAAGTTAGTTTTTTTTTTACACGTATTGAGCGTCTCTAATATTCTTTTTTCTTTTCTTTTCTTTTCTTTAATTTATTTTTCTTACCACCTTTCCCTTTCTGCTTCGTTTAACCCAATTCTCAATTTAATGCCACTCTATATTACGTTAACCCTTTCCTTTGTAAAGCTAGATGAAACCAAATTTTCCATTTCTTCACTTACAACTCTATCTAAAAGTTTAAATCTAAAAATAGACATGATTTACTTCTGGAAATTTTTGTGACGTAAATTTTTTGTGACGTAAATTTTTTGTGACGTAAATTTCTCAAATCTTAACCTTTATTTCTTTCTTATTTCTCTTTTTTATTTTTATTTTCATTTTTATTTTTATTTTTATTTTTATTCTTATTTGGATTCTCATTTTGAAATATGTACCATTGCTGAGGAGACGTGAAATCTCTCTTAGGGATGTCATGTTGAAATGTTCATTCAACAATTTTGAATATTGAAAATTTATTTATTTTATATATATATATATATATATATATATATATATATATTCCATTTGTAAACGAGTTATTATGCGACCTAGGTTTCTCATGGTTGAAAGTTGGATCGTGTGGTTGGTTGGCTTTTTAACCTTTTGTTAAATATTTTTGCCCTGCAAATTCAATTTTGACTTTTATTGTTTATACCTTACAAGAGGCTGTATTCTGCCTTACTTCTGTATTGATATATAAATATACTAGCAGTATAGCCCGGTGTTGCTCTGGTGTAATGAAAGCTTTAAAACTAATCCATGATCCTAGAGCTCAGACTCTTTGGACGTTGGCATGAAAGACTAAAATGTAATAACTGTTTCCAGTTAAAGCAAAACTGTAGACTGAAAAAAAAAATGAATGGATTTAAGTCAAATTTTGATTTCCTGGTATCGATATCAAATAAGTATTTTTTGTCGTAAAATGAATTTTGAAGGCTAAATAAATCCTCTGAGTAAATGGTATTATGGCTGAGATTAAGAACTACAATTATACCTATTTAGAGCCAAACCCGAAGCAAAAACTAAAATAAAAGGGCTGAAAAACTGATTTTGATCAGACCCGGTAGGATATCGGAGTATCAATTTCCAATATCGGAGTCAAGTAAGTCATCCAAGGATAGAACTGCAACATTGAAACTTCTGAATACCGTTTCTTATGTCTTTGTCTATGAGTGTATCAAATTTGATTAAAATCTGACCACTCCTTCTATAACCTGATTTTTTCGATTATCGATTTTTGATATTTATTAGGGCTACCTCAACACAAAACCTAGCTAAGAACACTCACAGACACTTATAGTACAACTGTGTAAATTTTCAAGAAAATCAGTTCAGCCGTTTCGGTAATGGACACACACACACACACACACACACACACACACACACAGACAAAGTTCCATTTATAAATAAGTTTAGATATACACACTAGTTTCATTAAAATGACAGACAAGGTATTATGGTTGAGGTTTTTATGTAATTTTTCATGTGATCTGCAAATGTTTTCTCTTCAGAACATAAATTGTATAAAAACTGGCCAAATGTTTGGTTTTTCCAAGATAAGTCAAAACATAGAGATATGGTAATGATCATATTAGCCATTTCCTTATAAGAAAACATTAAGCATTTATTCAACAATCAATCAGTACTGTTATCTGTTGTAATTTATAAAATCTTTCTTTAAAATAAATTTTCAAGTAAATAGCTTTCTCAAGTCCAGAAGCTGTTACTGCTGTTTTGGACATGCATGGGGTTTCTTTCCTAACCTTTTATTTCAAGTACTGTGGAATATCATCATTTTGATTATTTAATTAATTTCTCATCAAGCAACATGTAATATCCAATTTAGTTATTGCTCCCAATGAAAGTTTTCAAGTGAAGTGGTTTTTCTAATTTTGTACTGTTCTTTGTTTGTGATTCTGTAGTGCCTGTCTCCAAGCTTCAAATAAGGATGGTATTCACCATGATCTAGAGGTCTTGCTCACTCAAAGCCGTTTTTAACCATTAATCTGCAAAATCTGTTGTCTACAGCTGACAATTGAGATATTTCTTACCGAATTTAGCATTATGCATAACATCCATATGAAAATCATGATTTGACAAGTGTATTTAAAAACATGACTCAAGTTTTGCCATTAATGTTTTGCAGGGTAAACATTGATGCGGATACTGCTTATAAAGTTTTGTGCAGAAGTAAATGAACCTCTTAGATAATATTAAATGTATTGTTATGAATAATCAAGAGTGGTATCCCCTTGTTTTGTCACTCTCCTCTTTGAGAGAGAGTTATTTCTGTCTACTGAGATTATAAAAGGCAACTATGCAAAAATCTTGTATTCTCAGTTGAATAAAGCTTTCTTAAAGTGTACTTTTGTCATTACAAGTATTTGTCTATTTTTTTCCAGATAATCAGCACATTTTAACTAAAATATACACTACCGGCCATAATTATTAGGCCACCCCAGTTTTTTAAAAGAAATAATGTATTTCATACTATTTTCAGTATTTATTGCCAAGTGGATAATTCTAAATGAAAATAGAATGGTTCTTTTGTTATTATTACTTTGCAAAATTTTACAAGGCACAGAAGCAAAGATGAACTCTTCCATAAATTTTCTTCATTCTTTTATTGATGAAACTGCAGTATAGGTAATTATTAAATATTTATAAATTCATTTCATGCATGTTATTGTATAGTATTAACAAAAGAACCATTCTATTTTCATTTACAATTATTCACTTGGTAATAAATACTAAAAAATAGTATGAAATACATCATTTTTTTTAAAACACTGGGGTGGCCTAATAATTATAGCTGGTAGGGTATATTCATTAAGAGACACCTTTATTAATAGAGTTTATTGCATGCTGTGTTATATTCGTTGACTGCAGTATGCGTGTTGTGGAATGATGCATATCAGTTCAGAGTGGAATTGGAATTGCAGTTGTGTTCACTTATGTGCAAGTACCATTGAAAAAAGGTTTCAATCTAACTATTCTCCCTTCAGCTATGGGTTGAACAGCAGGACAGGTTTTATTCTATAGCCTTGGTTGGCAACCAGTCTATGACAGAAAGCAATGACAAACTACTGCGGTATAATCTTCTGCCCAGTCAGTCATGTCTCTTTCAAGACATGATCACCCAAGTGTGTATCATGTAGGGCACTTAATTGACTGACTGACAGAGTGTAAATGTCAGTTAGTTAAGTGCCATACATGATACATGCTTGGGCGATCTTGTCTTGAAAGAGACATGACTGACTGAGCAGAAAATTATCCCGCAGTAGTTTGCCATTGCTTTCTGTGGTAGAAGGGTTGCCAGCCAAGGCTATAGAACCCAAACTATTCTGTTATTTAACCCATAACTGGAGGGAAGTGATAGATTAATATCTCTTTTAAGGGTATTTGCACGTAAGTGAATGCAAGGAATCAATTGGAATTTTGAACTCGACTCCCTGATTTGTTGTTCCAAATCGATATCCACTGCACCACGATGCACATCCAGTGTAAATGTAAGGAATCAGTTACTTTTGGACATTTTAAGTTTTAATTAATATTTTCGTCAATAAAAAAATTTGCAAGGGGTTGTAATTTGTTTAATAAAGGTTCTTCTAAATGAATATGTAATTTAATTAAGATTTGTTGATTATCTAGAAAAAAGAGACAATTTCTTTTAATATTATCTTAGCGGTTCAATTACTTTCAAGCAGCACTGTAAATATATATGAAATCAGTAACCATACAAATTAATTTAAAATTGTAATCACAATTTTCACAGTGGTAACAGCCATTGTCAAGCAATAAAACATAATGAAGCCAAGCATTTTGTTCATTAATATCTACCAATACCTCATCATCCTATCTACTCATCAGTAAGTTGATCATATAGCAAATACTTGTTTTGTGATATAAGTAGTCATCATCATGTTGCACTGTCTTCAACTGTGGCAGATTGTACACTAACATGAATAAGTCATCTTTCAAAGGTTTCTATCCTGCCTGGCAATGTTTAAGTGAGGCAGGCTTCAGCCTGGACCAGTCATAGATAATATCACAGCACCTCTTTAGGGGTCTACCTCTATTCCTTCTTCCATACCTTCCAGGCAGAGTTTTGATAGGCCTCGTTGAGGATGTTAAATGTCACTTTAGAGTTTCAGGGCCTTGTTCTGTATAATGGTCATAATAGGGCTAAGACCAGTTATTTGCCTAAGATCTTGGTCTGATCTATCAGCTTATAGTTAGTCATAAATCTCATAATATAGTTTTAAAAGTTTTCAATCTCTCTGCATAGCTTTGAAGTCCAATTAACTGGTCTGTACAGAACAACAGGAAATACAAATGTATTGTAAATTCATGTTTTAATGAAATATGGTACTCATTTAGATGTTAAAAGATTTTATTCCCTGTCCAACCTAGTCACATTCTATGTTTTATCACTGCTGTGCCATCATTTGTAAAAAACACCCTATTTTTTAAATTTTTTAAAAACTTTTTTGATTTATTTAACATTGGTAAAAGTCCTGGAATGGATAGTATTTACTGTGAATATATCGAAACAGGAGAAGGGTGCCTAATAAATGTTCTTCTAATCTTATTTAATGGTATCCTAAGAATGGCTGTTATACCTGAATCATTTAAGCAAGCTGTCATCATAGTATTCTACAAAAAGAACAGCTATCTAGAATGTGAAAACTATTGACCAACTAGTCTTTTGAGTCATATCTATAAGCTCTTCATAAGTGTCATTACATCCCGCATAAAGAATGACATACATGCATCATTCCCTCAGTCCCAAGCCACATATCAACCTGGCAGGAGAACCACAGAACAAATGACTGAAAAATTAATCAAATTAAATAATCCTGTTTTTATCGCTTTTATAGAATTAGTCCCAAGCCGCATATCAACCTGGCAGGAGAACCACAGAACAAATGACTGAAAAATTAATCAAATTAAATAATCCTGTTTTTATCGCTTTTATAGAATTAGTCCCAAGCCGCATATCAACCTGGCAAGAGAACCACAGAACAAATGACTGAAAAAATTAATCAAATTAAATAATCCTGTTTTTATCGCTTTTATAGAATTAGTCCCAAGCCGCATATCAACCTGGCAAGAGAACCACAGAACAAATGACTGAAAAAATTAATCAAATTAAATAATCCTGTTTTTATCGCTTTTATAGAATTAGTCCCAAGCCGCATATCAACCTGGCAGGAGAACCACAGAACAAATGACTGAAAAAATTAATCAAATTAAATAATCCTGTTTTTATCGCTTTTATAGAATTAGTCCCAAGCCGCATATCAACCTGGCAGGAGAACCACAGAACAAATGACTGAAAAAATTAATCAAATTAAATAATCCTGTTTTTATCGCTTTTATAGAATTAGTCCCAAGCCGCATATCAACCTGGCAGGAGAACCACAGAACAAATGACTGAAAAAATTAATCAAATTAAATAATCCTGTTTTTATCGCTTTTATAGAATTAGTCCCAAGCCGCATATCAACCTGGCAGGAGAACCACAGAACAAATGACTGAAAAATTAATCAAATTAAATAATCCTGTTTTTATCGCTTTTATAGATTTCACAAAAGCTTTTCACAGTATCAAACTCAGCCACCTTCAGAAACTCCGTGAAAAAGAGAGTTTGAACAAGCAGAACCACAATTAGTTCACAGAGAGTTACAATGAGAGAAAAATTGAATACAAGGGGGTGGGGATTGAAGAAAGGGTAAAAGATAAACATGATTCAAGAAGATAGAAGATGCCATTTGACATTGCATTTAAATTTTTGGAGAGTGTAGCCATCAGGGAAGCAAGTAAATGTAAGAGAAAAGAAGTGTAAGAAAAGAAACTGTCTGAGTAGAAGTGGCAGTTGTATTTAACTATTTTAGTGGCAAAAGTGGGACCTAGATGCCAATCTAGTAGCACACTTAAATTCATGTGGTCAGGGCACCAGGAAAAAAGCTCATCAAAGCAGTTGTCATGAAAATATTTGTAGAAAAAACATTTGAATTATTTTGAACTAGCAGTATAGCCCAGCGTTGCTTGGGTGTAATGAAAGCTTTAAAACTAATCCATGGTCCTGGAGCTCAGACTCTTTGGACGTTGCCATGAAAGACTATAAAGCAATAGTTGTTTCCAGTTAAAGCAAAACCATAGACTGAAAGAAAAATGAATGGATGTAAGTCAAATTTTGATTTCCTGGTATCGATATCAAATAAGTTTTTTTCATTGTAAACTGAATTTTGAAGGCTAAATAAGTCCTCTGAGTAAATAGTATCATGCCTGAGACTAAGATCTACTATTATACCAAACCTGAAGCAAAAACTAAAATAAAAGGGCTGAAAAAAATACAGACATACAGGCAGATAAACAGACACACACACGAACATCTTGTATTTATATATATATTATCGATTTTCTGCACTATTGTAAGAACTGCAACCTTGAAACTTCTGAATATCGTTTCTTATGTCTTTGTCTATGAGTATATGAAATTTGATTAAAATTGGACCACTCTTTCTATAATCTGATTTTTTTGATTATCGATTTTTCGGTATTTATCGAGGGTACCTCGACACAAAACCTAGCTAAGAACACTCGCAGATGCTTATAGTACAACTGTGTAAATTTTCAAAAAATCGGTTCAGCTGTTTCGGAGTCTATAGGTAATGGACACACACACACACACACACACAGACAAAGTTCCATTTACAAATAAGTTTAGATTATTTTATCTCAACCAAGGCTAGACTGCCACTAATGTACAGGGGCTTACAGGAAGAGAAAAGATTGGGTTCAGGGAGTATCGGAGAAAGGATAAAAGATGAATGGGATTCAAGAAGATTGAAAATGACAGTTGACATTACATTTAAACTTTTGGAGATTGTAGCTATCAGGGAAGCAAGTAAATGTAAGAGAAAAGAAGTGTAAGAAAAGAAAATGTTTGAATAAAAGTGGTGGTTGTATTTCACTATTTTAATGGTAAAAGGATGAGACCTAGATGTCAATCTAGAAGCATGTTTAAATTCATGTGGTTGGTGAACCAGAGAATAGAGCTTGTCAGAGCAGTTGCCATGAAAATATCTGTAGAAAAAATTATTGGTTAGAAAAGGACTGAAGTCAAGATGCCAAGTTAGGACCAATTATATAACAGCTCCTTCTTTGGATTTCTGTTGAAGGCTTTGATATGAATAACAGGAGCACCTGACCTGATATGGCAACAGTATTTAATGCATAGATGAATCGTAGATTTATAAATATGCAAGATAGATTCTGACAAGAAAAAATTTCTGGACTGCTCAACCAGGAAACCCAATCTTCCTAGCCTTAGATACAGCTATAGATCCAAATTAGTCATTCCACTTCAGATTGGTCAAAAAAATGAGGCCAAGGAGGCTAAGTGTGTTGTTCTGCAACGATAACTTTCACCTAGACTGATTTCCAACAAGGGCTAGAAACGTCAATCTGAACTGCCATTTTAAAGGAATGGATTCAAACCTTTCACGAGTAATGTGAACTAGCAATAGGCTTCATCTTTACACCACACACATTTTCTTTTTCTTTTCATGTGGTTTAACAGATTACAATATGAATTCCCACAGAAATTATTTGTGCGATCAATGATAGATCCTTACTTTTCCAATGAGAATTTCTGTTACATTGAACTCTAATGCCTTGCCCCAAATTCAAACTAGATTTGCCAATCCCACTCTCTAATCTAATAACCGCTATACTACACACATCCATTATCATTTTAACAATTTTTCCCTAAATGATCTTTTTGTGGCTTAACAGCCTACGAGCTGGTTTTCTCAAGAAATTATTCATGTGACTTAGCTAAGTGATTTACACTGCAGTCAACTTTTTATATAACCAAAGTTTTTCCTCATTAATATAAACCTTTCATTCTGCTGGGCAGCAGTCTATAAAATTTCATTACTTCCTTTTTCAGTAACTTAGTATAATCATTTGGATCTATTTTAGAAGACTTTCTTCATTCATCAAATTCTGCAAATAATTTTGTACACCATTTGCATTATTTCTATTCAGATTATTTTCCTTACCTTCGCCAATGTTATCACAAAGTTTCCGCCATTGCACCCACCAAGATGGCTGAAGGGCGCAACAGCTGAAACATTGTGATAGCAACGGAAAAAACAAGAAAATCAGTCCATATATAAATAGTGTAAATAATGAGAATTTCTACGAGGGTCATTCAATAAATAAGGTGAATTTTTCGGTATAAGGACTTCTAATAGAGATAGAACCTTACTTTTTAAAAAAATATTTTCCTTTACTTCTTTTTCAAAGGGATTTAATGTTTTTTGCAGATTGAAAAAACACTTTGAGAGTTTTGGAGATTAACAAAGATGGCCAACAAGAAGCATGCTCCAGGATTGAACAGAGGTCAGTTATCGAGTTTTTGGCTGTTGAAGGGTGCAAACCAGTTGAAATTCATTGGAGAATGTCAACTGTGTATGGTGCCACATGTTTCTGCAAAAAAAAATTTCTACAAGTAGGCTAAATTGTTTAAAGAAGTTTAAAAGTGACGATGAAGTCAAAAGTGCTGTGAGCAATTGGCTGAGACATCAGTCCAAAGATTTTTATGCTGAGGGAATACAGAAACTTGTGCACAGATGGGAAAAGTGTGTGACACTGCTGGGAGACTATGTTGAAAAAAAAAAAAAGCAAGCTTCTTTCTGTATTAGAAGTCCTTATACTGAAAAATTCGCCTTATTTATTGAATGACCCTCATATTTGAAGAAATTCAGAAAAATTAATTTTGTATAATTTTTAATTCTCTTCACATCAACCAGAAGATTTGTCGGAAATTTCATTTCTGAAGCCCAATGAATTATCCATATTCAATGTTACTTTTTGAATGCAGTCAACTCTTGATTTTGTGTAGGGATGGGGCATGATTTTTTAATTTGATATTTGCCAATCTAGTAGCACACTTAAATTCATGTGGTCAGGGCACCAGGATAAAAGCTCATCAAAGCAGTTGTCATGAAAATATTTGTAGAAAAAACATTTGAATTATTTTGAACTAGCAGTATAGCCCAGCGTTGCTTGGGTGTAATGAAAGCTTTAAAACTAATCCATGGTCCTGGAGCTCAGACTCTTTGGACGTTGCCATGAAAGACTATAAAGCAATAGTTGTTTCCAGGGATGTATTCAAGAAACTGAGCAGAGTATTCAGAGACAGGAAATCTTTGCTAGAAACAAAGAAGAGAGTTCTGGATTGCCATGTGATGTATGTTTTTCAGTATGGCAGTAAATGTTGGACAATGTCATCAAAAATGAAGGAAGCAACTAAAATGTGGTTCTACAAAAGGATGCTGAAAAAACAAAGGTTTATATGTATGTGTATGTCTTGAAGGGAAAAACATTTAACTTTGTAAAATTTTAACCAGCTTTTGATATTTCCAATCAATACTAATGAAGATTTATAAATGGGTAAAAACAATATCTTTTTTTAATTACTGAACAAGGGGATAAAGCTATTAAAGTGCAAGTGATAAATGATCAAGGTTGGGCAATTAAAGAACAGGACTCTGACATTCTTCTTCTTCTTCTATATGCCATGTTCCTTCAGGACGTAGACAATCATGGCTTTCCACATCTTCCTATCCCTGGAAGCTCTTAGCATGCTTTCTCCTGTTACCCCACATAAACCCTGCTCTTCATCCACCTGCTCAGGCCCACCAAATATGTTATCCACTGCTTTCCCCTGTCTCTCTTTCCCTCTATCTGACATGTGAGTATCAGATTCTCCAAGCCTTCTTTCCTAATCACATGTCCCAAGAACTTCAGCTCTTTCTTCCTGATGCTCAGTATTAATTTTCTTTTCATTTCCATCCTTTCTAAAAACTCATCATGCTCAATCCCTGATATCCACAGCATCCTTCATTACATACCATAGTGATCTCATCTGTCTCTTTCTTATATTAATTATTAGTTTCTGTAGAACAACTAGGTTGTTAAGATAAGCACTCAGTTGTGGTACAATCTGAAAACAGAATAATCCATCTTGAGAAAGAGAGCTATTTATAGTGCTCTGGAGCATCTCATTGTGCTCAGGTGGGATAGTCCATTGCTTGGGCTGTGATTGGCTGCTGGTAAAAGAGTGGAAGCATTTCTGTATAAATACTAGATTGATTTCAGTCATGGTTTGGCCGGGAATTCCCACATTAAAATGACCATGTGTCACATCCGGGCTTGCGTGGGAAGCCTAGTAAATACAGCAGGGTTTGCATTGAAGCAGTCGTCTTCGGATGACTGCTCTATAACCCTATAACACTGTCAGCTCTCTGCTTCCGAGCAGAGAGCACAAACCCAGTCGTGGTTCCGCCGAAGGGTAGAACCACGACTCGGTAAAAATAGACAGACATATTTTTGGCCCGGCTATATGGCTGGGAATTCCCACATTAAAATGACCATGTGTCACATCCGGCCTTGCGTAGGAAGGCTAGTAAATACAGCAGGGTTTGCATTGAAGCAGTCGTCTTAGGATGACTGCTCTGTAACTCTATAACACTGTCAGCTCTCTGCTTCCGAGCAGAGAGCACAAACCCAGTCGTGATTCCGCCGAAGGGTAGAACCACGACTCGGTAAAAATAGACAGACATATTTTTGGCCCGGCTATATGGCCGGGAATACCCACATTAAAATGACCATGTGTCACATCCGGCCTTGCGTGGGAAGGCTAGTAAATACAGCAGTGTTTGCATTGAAGCAGTTGTCTTAGGATGGCTGCTTTATAACCCTATAACACTGTCAGCTCTCTGCTTCTGAGCAGAGAGCACAAACCCAGTCGTGGTTCCGCCGAAGGGTAGAACCACGACTCGGTAAAAATAGACAGACATATTTTTGGCCCGGCTATATGGCCGGGAATACCCACATTAAAATGACCATGTGTCACATCCGGCCTTGCGTGGGAAGGCTAGTAAATACAGCAGGGTTTGCATTGAGTTATAATTTGCTTTATTTTTGTCTGCCAACTGGACGCTAACTGGGACCCTTACGCCGATAAGTGTTGTTATTCTATTATTATTCTACATCCCCCCATCACATGTGGTTAATGGTCTTTTGGGAGGGATGTGTTCCTTTAAACCTGGCTGGTTGTGTGGAAGTAGTCTGGACAATGCCTGGGTTTTTTTTCCGTGTTATTGTAGACAGCTGAGTAGTGTTTGATGTTATTCCAATGTCCAAGTTTTGCGGCACTGGTGTAGAGGTTTTGGGCATGGCACTAGGAATGGGGAGTAGAATTGTAGGGGTATCCAGTTTCCTGAGGAATTGGCAATTTTGCAAGGTAATTCTACCTGATCCGTCAAATCTGATACAGTATTAGTGGTTGGGGAGGGTTTCAGTGACCTGACCTGTTGTGTCCCATCAGCAGGTGTTAGTCATTGTATTGCTACTATTTGTACATTTTGAAGGGGGCTTAAGGTGTGTGCTGTTTCTGTTGTATCACTCTATGAGACAAGCGTTCCACCAGGATAGACTCATCTCGCGATTTTGGGCTGCGGTTATCCAATTTGCATGTGGCTTGTAGAGTGTGGTTTAGGATGGTATGAAGTCACATAGCTGACAGTAAAGTTGCAGTTGAGCAGGGGATAGCCCAATGATTTGGATGGCTGTAACCCTGTATTGGAGTATGGTTCTTGCTGCATGGTTATTGTCCAATGATCCTTGTGCTCCTGTATTGTCATTTACAATTCTCTTGGCCAATTTGACAGCGAGCTCTGCCCAACAATTGGATTGTGGGTACGTGACAGATGATAGCCTGTGTTTAATGGCCCAGTCTTGTAAAAATTGTTTGAATGGAAGGGATGTGAAGGCTGGCTCACCATCACTGCTAAGTTCCTCAGGGGTGCCGTAGGATGGAAATATGTCTCAGAAATTGAAATAAACCTTGAGGCATTTGCTTGTTCATGGCTCAAGTGGTATAAAATTAGCCAGCCGGTTAACCTATCAGTGCATGCTAAGTAACTGTGTTCCCAGCATGGAAGATATCCATGATGATTTGCTGAAATGGCCAATCAGGAGATGGTGTCAAGTTGATTGGCTCTTTTGGTTGACTCGGTGCAATTTTTGAGCAGAATGTATAACCTGCTCTCAAGTTACAAATTGAAGCATTCATCCTGGGCCAATAAACAGAATCATTGGCATGTGCCTTTATGCCAACTTTGCCTTGGTGTGCAGAATGTAGGCTACATAAGGCTTTTGCGCGTTGAGAAGTGGGGATGACAATTCTTTGATCTAAGAGCACTTATCTATTGTCAATACTTAGGCGGTGCCTCACTTCCCAGTATTCACGGATCTCAGGTGCAGTGAGGGTGCACATCTTTTGGAACCCATTTCGTATTGTCTCAATTAACTTGTTGTATTGTGAGTTGCTGTGTCATGGATTATGTCTGGTGAAATGAGCTCCAGGTTGTCGCTTGCATTGAATGTTGCTAATAGGGTTGTTGATTTGACCCAGTCGTCCATGTTGTCAGACTCTATGATGTCTGACTGAGAGGGTTCAGCAGTGAATACATTTAGGATTGCCTGCGCGATGGCTGCTGGGTTATGAGAGATGGCATTGGAGGCTCTGTGCCATTTCCCAGGGCAGTGCTGAATGGTGAATCTGTACCTGAGGGTTTTCTCTTTTAACCTGAATAATCAGGGGTTTTGAATTTTGCTAAGGTCTCTATCTTCAAACAATCCTTTTAGTGGTTCATGATCTGTAACCACTAAGAGGTTCGGGCAACCCATTACAAAAATGCAACATTTTTTCAATGCCCACACAATTACTGCTGCCTCACCTTCAATAGGTGTGTATCTATGTTTGGCATCAATGCAGAATCTGCTGCTGGCAAATATCAGGTGCCAGACTTAAGGGCAGCATCCTCTCTAACACCTCATTATTAGTCAAGTCCTCAGCATCCTTTTGTAAAACCACATTTCTGTTGCCTCAAGCTGCATCCTTAAAGAGATCATTCATCTTTGCCAGACAGAAGGACAGATATCACATAGCAGACCAGCACTCTTTTCTTTGTATCCAATGAGATTTTCTTGTCTCTCAGTACTCTGGTTATCTTCTGAAATGTCTTCTTGGCAATGCTAATGTTAACTTTGGATCTCAGTGTCACACTTTCCATCTTCTGTCAGAACACTTCCCAGGTATTTAAATTTCTTTACTTGTTTTATTTTAGTTTCTCCAACTTGTAGTTGGCATTTTGGGGTCAGTTTTTTTTGTTGATGACCATACATTCAGTTTTCTTTAAGTTTATGCTTAGTCCTTTCTTCTCTTGTTACCTTCTGTAGGAGGTTCTGCATCCTCTTTTCTGTGTCTGCTATCAGCACTGTGTCATCTGCGTATCTTACATTGTTGAGAATGTGGCCACTAATGATGAATACTGGCAAGGGTTTTATTTCTCTCATAATTGTTTCACTGTATAAGTTGAATAGATTCGGTGAGAAAATACATCCTTGTCGTATGCCCCTACCACTCAGCTGAAAACAAATTTCTCTTTCGTTCATTCATTCATTCTTTGTATTCTACAAGCTCCACTAAAAACAATTTTTATTTCTTTTTTCCTACACTGTTTTACTGAACCCAATTTCTTTTTTTCTTTCTTTACTACACTGCTTCAAAAAAAACAATTTCTTTTACTCTCATTTTTCTTTTCAATTTATCATGTTACCATTTTCTTTTTAATTTCAAGTAATTTTTAAAAATTATTTCACCTCTAAGTAAGGTGATAAAGCCACTAAGATATAGGTAGTTACTGAGGGTGAAAGAAAGTGAGAAAACTTTGTGTAGAAAAGAGAGTAAAACTAACAGGATGCAAAAAAAAAAAAAGAACCAAAAATGACACTGCATTTAAATTTTTGAAGATTGCATTTGACCAGAAAGCAAGAAGCCAGCAGAGTTTTCTACAGGGAAGAAGGTCAAGAGAAGAAACTATTAGAATAGACAAAATTACATTACTGTATGAGGAACAAAATTTTATCGACAGGTGTCTTACATTGCTGTGGCAAGTGCACATACTAATTTTTCAGACGACCAGATAAAAATCATTAAGTATTGCCGCAAGTCAGCGTTATATCATCGAGAGAACCTATATGGATAAGGAGAGGTGAACAAGTCTGAACTAATGTTATCATTGTCAGCCATAATGGTGCTGAGGTTTCACGAATTGGTCATCATTAACTTGCTCTTCAGCATAAGAGAATTTTTGATGAAGAAGAATATTGAATTACACAGAGATGACTGAATGATGCTCCGCAGAAAGAGTAATGGTAGAAAAATGGTAGAAGAGTAATGGTAGAAAAATGGTAGAAGAGTAATGGTAGAAAAATGGTAGAAGAGTAATGGTAGAAAAATGGTAGAAGAGTAATGGTAGAAAAATGGTAGAAGAGTAATGGTAGAAAAATGGTAGAAGAGTAATGGTAGAAAAATGGTAGAAGAGTAATGGTAGAAAAATTGATATCATCAGAAAAAGAGGTTATGAAAGTTTTCAAAGAGGTGGGTTTTAACCTTCAAACTGAAAGTTAAAAGAAGTGAATTTCTAGGCTGTTACCTTTAACTTTGATAATGTAGTCTATCGTCCATTCAGAAAACTGGGTAATAACCCAATTTAGATAAACATATTGTATTACAACTCTGCCAGTAATTTCAAGCTGGTTCAAAAATTGGCAAACAGCAGGCAGTCTATAAACTTAAAAAATTCCAATATCTATTTTGCACATTTATAAATCTACCATTCGTCTGTGCATTGAATATTGTTGCCATATCTGGTCAGGTGTTTTTGCTAGTCATCTTGGGGTTCTCAACAAAAACCAAAGCAGGATCTGCAATACAATCGATCCTACCTTAGCAGATGAACTTCAGTCACTTTCTCACTGACAATATATAGCTTCCCTTTGTATTTTCTACAAATATTTAATGGCTTCTGCTCTAATGAGCTTCTTTCCTTGGTACCCTAACCACATGAATTTACTTGTGCTACTGGACTGGCATTTAGGTCTCACCCTTTTACCGTCTAAATAGTCAAATGTAACCTCCACATCTAACTTCTTTTTTTTTTTTAATCATATCACCCTGAGCAAGGTGGTAACACCACTGATGTGCAGGGGCCATGTAAGAGTGAAAAGATTGGAAAAGAGAAAACTGGAAACCACATCCTAAACAGGGAACAAGGGATTAGCCTCTTCACCTCTCGCACTTTCTGCCTGTGGAACTCCCTTCCATATACTTTCTTCTCTGATGGCTACAATCTCCAGAATTTTAAATCCAACATCAATTTCCCTCTTCTATCTTTTTGATTTCCATCTTTCTCTTATCCTTTCTTCGACATCCCCTGTACCTTTTTTTCCCCTTTTCTCTCGTCGTAACTCCCCGTGCACCATTAAGTTATACCAATACAATGTATGTTGTATATTGTATAAAATAAGGTTGGTTCAGGCCAGGAAAATTTTCACATCAGAATCCATTTTGCACATTTATAAATCTACCATTTGTCCATGCATTGAATACTGTTGCCATATCTGGTCGAGTGCTTCTGCTGGTCATCCTGGAGTTTCTCAACAAAATCCAAAGAAGGATCTGCAACAATTTCACTTCATTCAAATTGATGTTATTCTGTTCAGTTAATAAAATTCCATTTATTTTACATTTGTGGGTGGAGTGTGAACCGGGCGATTTTCAATAGTAAAATGTAAATGCCAATCAAGCAGCACACTTAAATTCATTTGGTCTAGACACTAGGGAAAAATGCTTGTCAGAGCAGTTCATAGGGTAATATTTGTCGAAAAGACAGAGAGAAAGTGCATCATATTGGTGAGAAAGTGATTGAGCTCGAGATGCCAAGTAAAGAACAATAACTTTGCAGATCATTCTTTTGGTTTTGTTGAGAACCTCAAAATAAATAGCAGGAGCACTTGACTAGATGTGGCAACAGAATTTAATTCGTGAATGAATGGTAGATTTATAAATGTGCAAGATGGATTCTGACGAGAAGAACTTTCTTGACTGACACAGAGACCCTACCTTCCTAGCAGTAGATGCAGCTGTAGATCCAATATATTTGTTTCACTTCAGGTCAGTTGAAAAAGTGAAACTAAAGAGGTGCAGTGTTTTGCTCTCAAGGAGACTTGTATCAGCCATGTTGATGGCTGGCAAGAAAGTTTCTCTATAGTGGTTAAAAGAGAACAGTTTTGTTTTGAAGGCATTAAAATTTACAAGCCATTTCCTGCCCCAGCTAACCACTGATTAGAGACCCATTTCAAGAACAGCAGCCAAGTTTACTTCGTCAGCCTTGGCAGATTTCTTATTGAGATGGGAGTAAAAAGTGGTGTTATCTGCATAGATGCTTACTTGGGAATTGATGACATCAAGAAGATCATTGGTGAAGAACAGAAACAGTGTTGGACCTAGGATTGAGTCTTGGGGGAGACCCACATTAATATGAAAGAATCAGGAAGCTGGCCAATTCAAAATGATATTCATTTCATGATTTGATAAGAACAATTGGATTAAATCAAACAATGATCAAGAAATAATGTTGGTATAATAATGCTGGGTATGTTAATGACTCTTTTAAGAGACTTACTGATTTTTGTTACTTAGGTTAAAGAAACAGTAGCAGTAATCATTTACAGGAAATTAGTTAAAATATAAATTTGGTTTACTCTTCTGTTTAGTTTTCATGTTAAATATACTGAGGAGGTTGTATGGTAGTGCCTTTGGCTAGATGATAAGATTATAGTTTAAAAAAACCTGAAAGTTTAAAATAAAGTAAAATGGATTATTTAAAGTGATGTTAGACAAAATTGAAATTGGAGAGAGAAGAAAAAAAAAAGGAAAAAATAGAAAAGCAAAGATAGAAAGAGAGAAAGCAAAAAGATAGACAAAAGAAGCAGATAATTCAGAGAGAGAGAGAGAGAGAGAAAGAGACAAGTATAAAGAAAAAGAAAGAAAAACAAGTAAAAAACACAAAGAGAAAAACAAATCAAAAAAAGAGAGAAGTAAAGATGCAAAAAAGAAAGAAAGAAAGAAAGAAAGAAAAGCAGAGAAAAGAAAAAAGAGAGAAGTAAGAGTAAAGGAAAAAGGAAAGAGAGAAGGAAGTGGTGAAAATAAAGAAAGTGAGAAGTAAGTAAATGAAACAAAGAAAGAGAAAAGCAAGCAGAAAACAGAAAAGGAGAAAAGCCAAAAAAAAAAAAAATGAAGAAAATTATAAGGAAAAAAGGAAAAACAAACAAATCAAAATTTGTTTCAAAGTTTGAAACTTGGAGAAACATCATTAGAAAATTAAACCCAGATCAGTGGTTCCAAACTTTTTCCTTGCTATGCTCCACCTAAGTGTCTTTAAAATCTTTATGCTCATCCCTGTGATATATAATCCTTATTATTCAAAACGTCAACCCCTAGTCATGTGGAGGAAACCTAAAAGTCAATTAGCTTAACTTTCCTTAAGAACTAGAGATTACAACTATGCAATATTATTATCATATAATTTCAAAATTTTACAATATTTAAAAAATATTGTTACTATTATATATATATATATATATATATGTACATATAAACACAATTATATTTATGCGTGCATATTGTATATGCAACATAAGTATTTACTTGCACACACACTAATATACAGATTCACAGAGAGAGAAAGGAAAGAAGTAGAAAGAGAGAGGAAAGGAAAAGGCAAAGAGAAAGAAAAGGAAAAAAGCACTGAGAGAGAAAGTGAAGAAGCAAAGAGAGAAAAAGAGAAGAAGTGGAGAGACAGAAAAGGAAAAAGCAAAGAGATAGAAAAAGAAAAAACAATGAGAGAGAAAGAGGGAAGAAGCAGAGAGAAAGAAAGGGAAGAAACAGAGAGAGAGAAAGGGAATAAGCAGAAAGAGAGACTTGTTGCATGCTGGGATTGCCTCCTCCAGACCCATAGCATCAAGAAGTCATCTTCGTGACAAATCGACCCTGGTGAGATTTGAACCCGAGCTTAAGGGGTATTAGACTGGAATCAAGGTCTCATAAATTTACATTTGAGTTAGCTAGATTTAACTGTAAATGCTAAATTAGCAGTTTTTTTTTTGTTTTTTTTTTGTCACAGAACCTCAAAGGAAGCCATCTACCCAATTTCACTCACAAGGCCTGGGTCAACCTGTGGTATTGTTTTTAGGCACTTTCAAAGTTGCTGCATGCTGGAATTACCTCCTTCAGATGGATAGCATCAAAGAGTCACCTTCCTGACAAATTGACCATGATAAGATTTGAACCCAAGCTTAAGGGAAGTTTTAGACTGGAATCAAGATGTCATAAATTTACATTTGAATTGGTTAGCTTTAATTGTAAATGCTAAACTAACAGTTATTTTTTTTTGGAGGGGGGCCGTACTTCTTGCTTCTGGAACACATTTCTGGATCCATGCTTTCCAGCCAACTTTAATCTGCAAAGATTTAAATGCAATATTGATTTCTACCTATTGTCCTCCTGACAAACTCTTTTGTTCCCACTTCTTGGTAATGTTTCTGTTTCTAATTCTTTCACACCCTAGTGTCTTAGTAGCCTTACAGCCTTCCTTGGGATTAAAAAACCAAAAAAATATGGAGACGGTGTTACATATGACAATGTTTAAAACAGAAGACAGTAGATTGACAAAGATAACTTTCCATCAGATCTCAAGTGAAACGACTATATAGAGTCCATAGCTAAATCCTCTGCTAAGAAGGTCGGTTCTCTGTGCAGGGCCAGAAAGTTTTTTTTCCGTCTGAAACAATCCTGCACAGAAACGAATCTATCATCCCGCCGTGCATTGAATACTGCTGCCATATCTGGTTGGGTGCTCCTGCTATCCACCTAGGGGTCCTTAACAAAATCCAGCAGAGAATCTGTAATGTGATTGATCCTGACTTGGCAGCTTGAATATAGTCACTTTCTCACCGGTGCAATGTGACTTCTCTGTGTCTCTTCTGCAAATACTTTCATGGCTCACTGGTACTCCCCATACATGAATTTGCTCAGGCCACATAATTAGCAAGTAGGTTCTACCCTTTTAATGTGAAACCAATAAATTGTAAATGCAAATTCTTCTCCAGTAGCTTCTTCTCTTGCTTTTCTCGCCTGTGGAATTCACTTCTCAAATAAAAACTAGATTCAGAATGCACTGAAAACTTCTCATCAAAACTTACAGAAAGCCTGATTAGTGACAACTTGTCATTACAAATAATGGTGAATGTGCAATTAAATAAAATGGTATACTACTTTATTTTTTGAAAAATAAAGCAACAACAGAAATTATTCATAAGTCAAACTATTCTTATGAGAAAAGAACATGTAACAACAGCTATTGGGCATGACTTAGATAAATTAACACTTTCACTGCTGCATTGTTATAGCATTGTTGTCTGGCTGTACTGGTCCATTTTGGGATAAACGAAAATAGAAATTATTCATGACTCAACCACTGGCATCAATATATCATCAATTTACAATTCACTTAGTGAAATGCAACTATAAATTCTATGCTAACAGTTTCTTTTCTTAAACTTCTTATTTGTGGAACTCACTTCCAGCTCCATGCTTTCCAGTCAACTTTAATCTTGAAAGATTTCATCATGAGAAGAGAGAATATAGATAACAATTGCAGCTTCATGATAGTGTAGCTATAAATCAGTTCAGGTTTCTATCTGACTGTATTTAATAGCAAATGAGGTAAAGAAAGGGCATTGTTTTTGAAAGCATCAAAAGTTTAAACTGGCTAAAAATGAATATTAAAATGATGATAGACAAATGTAGGGAAAAGGTATAAAAAAATAAAAGAAATAACAAGAAAAAGTTAAAAAAAGAAAAAAGAGAGAATTAGAGGAGGGGATATAAGGGAGAAGTAGAGAGAAAGAAAAAGAAAAGGCAATATGAGAGAAAGGGAATAAACAAAGAGAAAGGGAAGAAGCAAAGTGAGAGAAAGGGCAGAAGCAAAATGAGAGAAAGGGCAGAAGCAAAATGAGATAAAGGGAAGAAGCAGAATGAGATAAAGGGAAGAAACAAAGTGAGATAAAGGGAAGAAGCAAAATGAGAGAAAGGGAAGAAGCAAAGTGAGAGAAAGGGAAGAAGCAAAATGAGAGAAAGGGAAGAAGCAAAATGAGAGAAAGGGAAGAAGCAAAATGGGAGAAAGGGAAGAAGCAAAATGAGAGAAAGAAAAGCAAAATGAGAGAAAGGGAAGAAGCAAAATGAGAGAAAAGGAAGAAGTAAAGAGAGAGAAAGGGAAGAAGCAAAATGAGAGAAAGGGAAGAAGCAAAGAGAGAAAAAGAGAAGAAGCAAAATTAGAAAAAGGGAAGAAGCAAAATGAGAGAAAGGGAAGAAGTAAAGAGTGAGAGAAAGATAAAAGGAAAACCAGGGAGTAAAAAAAAAAGATGAAAAGCAAAGAGTAAAAATGGCAATCAACAGAGAGAAAGAGAGAGACAGAAAAAGAAAGAAAGAATAGGTATAGATCAAGTGAGAGAGAAAAAAAAGAGAAGATCCAAAAGAAGGTCTGCAAGAAAGAGTAAAGAGAAAAAAAAGAGATAAAGTGAAAAAAGAAAAATCGATAGCAACTAAAGTGAAGAGGAAAGCAAAGAGAGAAAATTAAAAAGTGAGAAAGTGTGTAACGGAGACTAATACTGAGAAAGGTACATTCTGGGAAAGAGAAAGTAAAAAGAAAGGGAGAATACAAAGAAGTTAGAAGTAAAAGGAGAGAGAGGGCAATGCAGATTCTCTGTAAAAGTAACATAGCAAAACACAGACACAGAGATCGAAAGAGAATAAAGAAAAATAACAATTCAAATTTGAAAATAAAATTGTTTACCTGAATATAGAATATGTTAAAAAAAGAAAATATTTGGAAAAAAAAAACAAACAATAAAAAAAAACAGTGAAAATCACAACACAGCAAATTTTAAAAATTCCAACTTTTACCGAGAGGCTAGAAAGAACACATTTTTTTCTTTATTAAAGGAAAAAAAATTCAAATAAAACAGTCTTAGCTGTTACTCGTTTTCGTCTGATAATAAATAAGCACTTTTAAGGAAGGTGGGGACAAAAGCTAAGAAGTTCTTATCAGGTGACATGAGGGTGATGGTGAAAAGCTTCTAAGTTTGACAGATCAACCAAAGTTGAAACAAATTTCTGAAAAAAATTAAGTGTTACTCTTGGTGCAAATTTGTCATTTACCTAAAACAAAAAACAGTAAATAATGTGTCATGTGCTTCATGGTTTAATGGATATCAGTTTGAAATTGGAAATCAGTACAGCCGAGTTTGAATTCAAATTGCATTCACTTGCACACATATGCCATTAGGAAAAGTTGGAATCAATCTATTCATCCTCCACGTATGGGTTAAATAGCAGAACAGACTGGTTTTATGGTCTTGTTTGGCAAACAGTTGACTGCAGAAAACAATGGCAGCATACTGCAGAAAAATCTTCTTCATAATCAGTCATGGATCAAAAGAGACATGATCACCCAAGTGTGTATCCTGTATAGCACTTAACTGACTAACTGAATAACATTATATGGTACACTGAATGTACAATCAGTGCATTGCAAACCTGACACATACACCAAGTATGCACATTTATAATTATATATTATATATTTTTTGCAGGTGACATATTTATCCAGTCTCGGTGATTGATAGTAGTAGGCCTCTGTCGGTCAGGGTTGACCACGGGTAGCATCCTAATTGTCTGCTTGGCTGGAGCATCGTCATCTTTGACTGTAGAAGCCAATGCGGGAGTGACAGTCTTTGTTGCAGTGGCTGCATTTATGTTTTGTTTTTGGTCTGTCGGAGCTGTCATTTTGCTTTCTGCGAACACTGCCCCTCCATAGCGACTTCTATCAGTTGCTCCTCTGTTGATTTGAGTTGTTGGGCCAGGGTTCCTCTACTTTTGATCTGTTTGGCTGCTACGCTCTCCCATGACTCCGTGTTGATGCCCACAGCTTTCATATCGCGTTTTATGATGTTATCATACCGCAGCTGTGGGTCTTCTTCCAGAGGCCAGCTCTCCATACATTGACTGATACTGACTGGTATATATGTACTATGGCAGGGTCATGTGGCTTGTATGAAAGATAAAGTTAGATATAAAATGGTAAGCAGTAACAGATGTTGAGAGGAACCCCCCAAAAAACCCAAAACACTGGCATAAAAGACACTTTATCAGAACAGATGGAGTAACTTGATCAGTCAGTCAGTTAAGTGCCATACGTGAAACACGCTCGGGCAATCATGTCTCGAAAGAGACATGACTGACTGGGCAGAAGATTATCCCACAGTAGTTTGCCATTGCTTTCTGCGGTAGACTGGTTGCCGGCCAAGGCTATAGAACCCAATCTGTCCTGTTATTTAACCCATAACTGGAAGGAAGAGACGGATTAATACCTTTCTCTAGGGTATTTGTGCGTAAGTGAATGCAACGAAAAATCCAAATACTCATAAATTTGGGACAAATCAGGTTGGCTACTTGGTTAGACAAGCTTTTGAATACAAATTTGTATAAAACCTGATCACTGATAACAATAAGAGGACAGCTGTTAGGATCAAGTTACTTGATGAGACATTGTCATGTGGTAAGAACCCTGTGATGCTTTTAAGGCACAGATGGGGTTGGCTACATTGTAAGATACTGGTATGATATACTTGATAAGCAAACTAGACAAAAGTAAGTTAGGGACATAGGCTATATGGTTAGACACCAGCATAAGGTACTTGTTAAAAAGTCTAGACACTGATAAATTAGAAAGAGAGATGGAGCTTGCTAGATGAAGCTGGGTACATGGTGAGGCACTGACATGTACTTTACAAGAAAGTTGGCCTTTTGAGGGCAGACTGTTGTGTTGTCCCTAATAAATAAAATAAGCCACTTTGTATGAAAACTCTGTACAACATGTGTCTGCTTTTCTTCTTGAGCTTATCCTCCTGTCTGGAATATGAAGTTGAATACCTGCATTCACACAAAATAAGGTATTTCCCTGTTTTCTCTCTAACTTGAGTCGGAATTTTCTAATAAAGGTTTTGGGCCCAGAATATGCTGAACTTTAATGACCTCATGTATCATAATGGCCATAGTGAGTTGGAAAGTGTAAGATTGCATGTAGTGTAACGCAAACAAAGTTTATTCATTTTGTGCCATTGAACAGAGAAAATTATGCCACTTGGAAAGCGCATTGTAAAATGACATTGATCAGAGAGGGTTCACTGAGCATGGTCAATGAAACAGAGATTGTTTTTGAACCCAAGACAATCACAAAGTCATACTCAAAATACCTATTGTGGAAAGATCATGCCTTAAAAATAATTGTGCTCTTAGTCAAATTGTTACTTCTGTATTTAGTTAAGGACCCTGAAAATCTTACTGTGGTGTGGAAAAAAATTGGCAGACCAATTTCAAAAGAAAATGTGGGCAAACAAGTTAGCATTGAGTAGGGGATTCTATTTACTTAAAATGAAAGAAGGCAATTCTATTAACAGACATATTAAAGCAATGATGGAAATATTTGATAATTTGTTTGAGAAATTCTTCTTTTTCTGGATAGTCCTCATCATAAATGATA
Organism: Ascarosepion bandense; assembly: GCA_037127315.1. Taxonomy (NCBI): domain Eukaryota; kingdom Metazoa; phylum Mollusca; class Cephalopoda; order Sepiida; family Sepiidae; genus Ascarosepion; species Ascarosepion bandense. The sequence goes on from JBBBDQ010001816.1 coordinate 869,174, forward strand.
TCTTCACTCACAAGATATGAATTTCTTACCCATTCATTGTTGGAATTATTCAAGTTTGGAAAGTACTTATGTAAGTTTTCCAAGAGGCCATTTAGGTGATCACTGATATTTCTTTGCATGTGGTTGAGGATGTCTTCAGAATTAACTTTATCAAGTGTGAAATTATAAGCTGATTGCCTCTTCCCAAACCAAACATCCATTATCCCCCAAAATATGGGTTCATTACCCCACTGGGGTAATTTACCCCGGGGTTTGGAACCATGGCTCTAAAGGGAACATCTATACCACAATGAAATTGACAAGAAACTTCAGTTGTTCAGAAAATAATAACTGTTGGTTTATTTGCAAATAATGAATTACTAACTAATAAGAAAATAGAGACTTACATTGTAGACTCTTGAACAATGTGTTACATATGTTATTTGGAGTTATAATAACATATGTAAATATGTTATAATAATTATTATATGTAAATATAATAATTAAATAATTATTAATGTATAAATAATTATAAATGTAAATAAGGTAATATGTTGTAATAACATATAATTAAATGTTAAGTTATATATTACTAGTAGTATAGCATGGCATTGCTTGGGTGTAATGAAAGCTTTAAAACTAATCCATAGTCCTGGAGCTCAGACTCTTTGGACGTTGGCACAAAAGACTAAAAAGCAATAGTTGTTTCCATTTAAAGCGAAACCATAGACTAAAAGAAAAATAAATGGATGTAAGTCAAATTTTGATTTCCTGGTATCAATATCAAATTTTCTGCAGTATTGTAAGACCTGCAACCTTGAAACTTCTGAATATCGTTTCTTATGTCTTTGTCTATGAGTGTATCAAGTTTGATTAAAATTGGACCACTCCTTCTATAATCTAATATTTTCGATATTTATCGGGGGTACCTCGACACAAAACCTAGCTAAGAACACTCACAGATGCTTATAGTACAACTGTGTAAATTTTCAAGAAAATCGGTTCAGCCGTTTCGGAGTCTATAGGTAATGGACACACACAGAGACACACACACAAAGTTCCATTTATAAATATGTTTAGATAGATTTAGATATTAACATATAATTAAATGTTACAATTATATATTATTATAATAATATATGTTATATATTATTATGTTGAATCAAATTTTAAACAAGAAATAACTCTTAGTAATTGTTATTCAGTCGAAGCACTGGAAATAGGAATGATTGAACTGAATATCAAATTTTCATCTCAAAAGCGGAAAAGATGCAGGTTGTATGAGACTATGTTTCCAATTTATCAGTAAACTTACTGAGTGTAACTAAAGCTACAAAATCTGGAAAAACATTTGTATTCACCAAAACAAATTGTCAGGTTCTGGATGAAAAACAGCAACCAATTGCTACAGCTACCAAAAATAGAAACTTGTTTTGAATTCCAGTTGAATTCCTTGCATTCACCTATGCACAAATATCTTTGTGAAAGGTATTAATCCATCTCTTCCCTCCAGTTATGGGTTAAACAATAGGACAGATTGGGTTCTATAGTCTTGGCTGGCAACCAGTCTACCACAGAAAGCAATGGCAACCTACTGCAGGATAATCTTCTGCCCAGTCAGTCATGTCTTTTTCAAGACATGATCACCCAAAGCATGTATCACGTATGGTACTTAACTGACTGACTATTTAAAGCATGATGAAAAACAAGCAGCAGATCACGTAGCAACAAAATGTTCAAGTAAGGATAATAAAAAAGAAATTTAGCATCAGTGTTTTGGACATCTTGGAACAAAAATTTGCAGAAACCATCATGAGATCAGCTGGCCTTATTTTTGATGTCACTAAAAGAAAGGACTAAACATAAGCAACAAGAAAACTGAATGCATGGTAATCGGTAAAAAGAAGAGCCTAAAGTGCTGCCTACAAGTTGTGAATCCAAAAATCAAGCAGGTAGAGAAAATTGAAATAACTTAGAAGTGTTCTAACAGAGGATGAAAAGTGGACACTGAAATCTGATGCCATATTGGTATGTCCAAGGATGCATTTCAAAGGCTGAGCAAAATAACCCATGTATTTATACACTGCCTTCAAAAAGAGATATGTTAAATAGTGGCCGTGTATGTTAATGACATCATCCTGGAAAGCATGTCCTTGACATGAATCCAAAGATTTATCAAACAAATTTCATCACCTTTTAACGTCAAGAATATGGGGAGTTGCACTATTTATTGGGTGTTAAAATCACTTATCCAGAACCAGGAAAAATATGGATTGGACAACCAGCATATACCACAGAAGTTCTGAAGAAAAGCCAAAATGGAAAACTCAAAATATGTGGCAACTCCAATTAATGCTGGTAACAAGCTGACAAATGCTGAAAAAGGACAGTGACCATTTTACTGCCACTGTTTAGCAGGGGTTACATAGGAGAAAGGTTATGAGAAAGAGTGACAGGTTATAGGGGGTGTCAGGAAGTGGGTAATATAAGGATGAGAATACTGATAAGAGTGACATAGATGAAGATGGGAGCATGAGAGAGAGAATGCAGGTTAGTGATATAGGAGATGACTATTGACTTAACATTTAAATTCTTGGAGATTATAGCTGTCAGAAAAGCAATTAAACGAAAGGGAATTCCACAGGTGGGAAGTGCAAGAAAAGAAGATGATAGAGTAGAATTTGCATTTACATTTTACTGGTTTCACAGTAAAAGAGTGGGACCTAGTTGCTAATCTTGTGGCTCGAGTAAATTCGTATATAGGGGGCACCAGTGAGCTAAGTTCATTGGAGCAGAAGCTGTGAAAGTATTTGTAGAAGAGACACAGGAAAGCCACATTGCACCGGTGAGAAAGTGACTGTATCTGAGCTGCCAAGTCGGGATTGATCACATTACAGATTCTCCGTTGGATTTTATCAAGGACACCTAGGTGGATAACAGGAGCACCCAACCAGATATGGCAGCAATATTCAATGCATGGGCCGATAGTAGATTTATACATGTGCAAGATTGTTTAAGACAGGAAAAACTTCCTGGCCCTACACAGAGAACCAACTTTCTTAGCAGCAAATTTATCTATAGATTCTATTTAGTCATTCCACTTAACGTCTGTTGTGAGAGTTAACCCAAGGAGGCACAGTGTCTTGCTTTCAGGGAGACTAGCCTGATCCATGTTAACAGTGGGTAGGACTTGACCTGATACTGCCTATGCTCTCAAAAATGTAGCAAGATTTGTTCCCAGCCTGCAGTCTAAAACTGAAAGATTGTAAAGCATATTATGCATTACTTAAATGATACATATATTGGCATGACCAAAGGTGTATTTGAAAAGCTAAGTAGAACATTAACAGACAGAAGGTTTCATTGGAAACAAAGAAAAGTTTACTGAACTCTTATGTGATATCTGTCCTCCTATATGGCATTGAATGCTGGACAATATCCTCAAAGATAAGGGAGAGACTTGAAGTAACAGAAATGTGGTTCTACAGAAGGATGCTGAGGATGCCATGGACCAAATATGTGAGCAATGACAAGGTTTTGGAGAGGATGCAAATGAAAAGAAAACTTATACTTAACATCAGGAAGAGACAGCTGAAGTTTCTGGGAAACATAATGAGGAAGAAGGCTTGGAGAATCTAATACTCATGGGATGGATAGAGGGAAAGAGAGACAGAGGAAAGCAATGTGAGACATACTTGATGGGGTGGGTTAAGTGGATGATGGAGAGATACCAAGAGGAAAAGTGTTAAGAAGTGACACAAGAGAGGGGCAAGTAAAAGACCAATTATCATCTAAGTCCTGTTGTGTTGTCGCTAATAAATAAAATAAGTTGTTGTGTATGTTAACATGGTACAAAATGTCTTTGTTTCCTTCTGGAGTTTATCCAACTGTCTGGAATATGAATTTGAATTCCAGCATTCACACAACACAAGACATTTCTATGTTCACTCTCTTGCTTTATGAGTAAATTTTTAATAGGTAATGAGAGAAATATATGGGGCAGATAATTTCTTCTATGTGCCCTGTTGTTTCAGGATGTGGACAATCATGGCTTTCCACGTCTTCCTATCCCTGGTGGCTCTTAGTACGTTTTCTCCTGTTAAACCACGCAACCCCCGTTACGTCATCCACCTGCTCAGACCCTTCAAATATGTTATCTCCTGCCTTCCTCTGTCTGTTTTTTCCTCTATCTGGCCTATTAGTATTGGGTTCTCCAAGCCCTCTTTCATTCATTGCATGCCCCAGGAACTTCAGTTGTCTCTTCCTGATGCTCACTATTAAATTCTTTTTCATTTTCATCCTTTCCAGAACCTCATCATTGCTCACATGCTCGGTCCATGATATCTGCAGCATACTTCCGTAGAACCACATTTCCACTGCTTCAAGTTTTTCCTTCATTTTCGATGATATTGTCCAACATTCCCATAAGCATACTTTAAGGAATCTGTTCAACAATGTAACAATTATGTATAATATGAATATATGTAGGATAGATAATGGTTGACCCTAGACATGAAGAGGTTAATTTTGTGATGATCAGGGAAGCATACCTTCAGGAATATTTTCAACAATGCAACAATTATGTATAATATGAGGATATGTAGAATAGATAATGGTTGTCCCTAGACATGAAGAGATTATGGTCGTAGTGATCAGGAAAGTATATTTTCAGGAATTTGTTCTACAATGAACAATTATGTATAATATGAGGATATGTAGGATAGATAATGGTTAATGGTAGAGTTCAAGAGATTAAGATTGTAGCAATCAGTGAAGCATCTTCTGACAAGTCTATTCCACAATGTAACAGTTATTTATAATATGAGGATATGTAAGATAGATAGTGACTAACTTTAGACTTGAAGAAGTTAAAATTGTAGTGATCAAGGCAATATCTTCTCATAAGTTTGATCCACCATGTAACGGTTTCAGAGGAAGAAGCTGTCTAAGTGTAACTTCTTCCTTACTAAAGGAATACAAAGAGAAAATGTTACAAAGGGAATGAGACTGTTAAACATCCACTACAGCATCATTTTTTTTTTGTATTTTCAATGTTTTCCTATCTCTTAACACTTTGCTTAGTTTCTGGAAGGCATGTTTTACTATTCATATGTGCCTCTAGATTTCAGTATCACATTTTCTATCATCTGATACTTCTTCTTTTTCTTCTATGTGCCCTGTTCTTTCAGGACATAGGCGATCATGGCTTTCCACATCTCTCTATTCCTGGTGGCTCTTAGCATGCTTTCTCCTGTTACTCCACACAACCCCCGTTCTATCATACACCTAATCAGATCCTTCAAATAAGTTATCCGATGCTTTCCCCTGTCACTTTTTCCCTCTATCTGGCCTGTTAGTATCAGGTTCTCCAAGCCTTCCTTTCTCATTGCATGTCCCAGGAACTTTTGCTGTCTCTTCCTGATGCTCAGTATTAATTTCCTTTTCATTTCCATCCTTTCCAAAACCTCTTTATTGCTCATATGCTTGATCCATGATATTCGCAGCATCCTTCTGTAGAACAATATTTCAATTGCTTCAAGTTTTCCTTCATCTTTGATGATATTGTCCAGAATTTACTGCCATTTTGAAAAACTGACATCACATAACAATCCAGTACTCTCTTCTTTGTTTCTAGCAAAATTGTCCTGTTTTTTAATACTTTACTCAAATTCTGAAATGTTTCCTTCGCCATGTTGATTTGCCTTCAGATCTCTGTGTCGCACTTTCTGAGATATCGGATACTAGACTACCCAAATATTTGAATTCCACTACTTGCTTAATTATAACATCCCTAATTCTGGGTCATCTCTTTTGCTGACAATTGTATTTGCAGCTGTAGACAAAAGGATAGTATCTAATGGATTTTAAATGGCAGCTGTGGTGCTACATTGTAGCGTGATTCTTTATTTTTCTATTCCAAATTATCTCTTTGCTTATTTCATATCTTATAATCAGAAAGCAATTACAAACAGTCACCAGAAGCCATCGAATTTTTTCTTTTGACATAAGCGCTTTCATGAAACTAGAGGAGATAATACAATGAATGTATGAAGTGCAAATGGCAAAGCACATGAGAAATTTTAAAAAAATTTTTTTAAACCATTCATATTTTATGGAGACTGACACCTGCATTTAAATGCTGTTATTATCACTGAGACAGGATCTTGATAAAGACTACTGACAGAGAAGTTTGAATTTTTTTTTTTATCGTATCACCCCGAGCAAGGCGGTAATGCCACTGATGTGCAGGGGGCTACGCAATAGTGAAAAGATTGGAAAAGAGAAAGCCGGAAACCACATCCTAAACAGGGAACAAGGGATGAGCCTCTTAACCTGTTCAATAGACATGGGTAGAGTGTAAACTGGGTGATAGATGTATCTACTCCAATTGAAAAAAAAGAAACCAAAGTGAGAAGATTGGAAAAGAGAAAGCTGGAAACCACATCCTAAACAGGGAACAAGGGATGAGCCTCTTAACCTGTTCAATAAATGTGGGTGGAGTGTGAACCGGGCGATAGATAGATCTATCTACTCCAATTGAAAAAAAAAGAAAATAAAGTGAGAAGATTGGAAAAGAGAAAGCCGGAAACTACATCCTAAACAGGGAACAAAGGATGAGCCACTTCACCTGTTCAATAGACGTGGGTGGAGTGTGAACTGGGCGATAGATAGATCTATCTACTCCAATTGAAAAAAAAAAAAGAAAGTGAGAAGATTGGAAAAGAGAAAGCTGGAAACACATCCTAAACAGGGAACAAGGGATGAGCCTCTTAACCTGTTCAATAGACGTGGATCTCCATTAAATAAATCTTACTTGAAACAAAGATGAAAAAATTGATATTCGTATCAGACAGTTGAGTTACTTGTGAGAATTTTTAAATCGAAGTGTTTTGAAATGCTAGGATTTCGATTAAAACAAGATTAAGAGAGCAGTTTTGAAACCGATGAAAAGAGCTGATAAGAAATCTATGTCAGTCTAATTCAGAAAATTTAAAAATCTGAGTTTGAAATCTTTTGTTTTTTATGACTCAGAAGAAAAAGAAAGCAATATCTGCTAAGAAGCCTTGGTGATTGCAGTTTGGAAATCCATGAAAAGGGCTGACAATAACTCAATGCTCCATGAAATTTTGAAATCTAAGTGCTTGAAATGTTTTATGCTTAAAATGTTCTCAGTTCTTTTTAAATCCATGAAAATGTCAATCACAGCCTAAGTCTATTTCAGAGAATTTTGACATCCAAGAATTTGAAATCTTTTATGATAATAATATTATACTAATAAACCCGAAAACAGGAACATAAACATGGGACAATATCCTAAAAATGTATTCTTTGAAAATGGTTAATGACTATATAGAATCCATAGTTAAATCCACTGCTAAGACGGTCAGTTCTCTGTGTAGGATCAGAAAGTTTTTCAAGTCTGAAACCATCCTGCACACATATAAATCTACCATTTAACCATGTATTGAATACTGCTGCCATATCTGGTCGGGTGCCTCTGCTATCCACCTAGGGGTCCTTGATGAATTCCAACGAAGATTCTGTAATGTGGTCGACCCTAACTTGGCAGCTCAGACACAGTCACTTTCTCACCAGCACAATATGGTTTCCCTGTGTCTCTTCTACAAATACTTTCATGGCTTCTGCTCTGATTTACTTAGCTCATTGGTGCCTTCTATATATGAATTTATCATCTCGCACTTCCCGCCTGTGGAATTCCCTACCGCATGCTTGCTTCCCCGATGGCTACAACCTCCAGGAGTTTAAATGTAAGGTCAATAGACACCTCCTAACATACTAACTCACACCCACTCTCTCCAACTCTCTCCCTATGTACATCCTAAGTCATCTATCACCCTCCTTCTGACATTTCCTATACCCAATCCCTCTATGTAACCCCCTGCACTATAGTGGCAGTGGAATGCCTTGCTTGGGGTGACACAATTAAAAAAATATATATATATATATCATGGATAGGTTGCACCCTAAGTTTGAGGTAAAAAATTGGGTATTTGAGTTTGACTCACAGATAGGTCGCACTGGAATCCGTGAAATTACACCGCCCATTGATAAAAATAAATATTATAAAATATTTACCTTCATTTAAAAAATCTGCTGAAAAATATTGAAACATTTTTACTGTATCGGCATATTTTCAAATATATACAAAATTTAATAAACGTCAGCAGGACTGAATCCCAAGAATTCATCATCATCATCATTGTCAAACATTCTTCTCATTTGTTCATAAGATACTGTATTGTCATCATTTTTATAATATTGAAATGTTACGCTTTGCTACGAAATCTTGGAATACCAACTTAGGCGGAGCGTGAAAATGCAACCATACTATGTGTAAAAATATATCCGAATATGCATGATCGATACATGATATAGAGCAAGGTTGTACACTGTTTTGTGCTAGTATGATCAATGATCCTAAATATTGTATAATTCTTTTTATAATATTGAAATGTTACGCTTTGCTACAAAATCTTGGAATACCAACTTATGCAGAGCATGAAAATGCAACCATACTATGTGTAAAAATATATCCGAATACGCATGATCGATACATGATATAGAGCAAGGTTGTACACTGTTTTGTGCTAGTATGATCAATGATCCTAAATATTGTATAATTCTTTTTATAATATTGAAATGTTACGCTTTGCTACAAAATCTTGGAATACCAACTTATGCAGAGCATGAAAATGCAACCATACTATGTGTAAAAATATATCCGAATACGCATGATCGATACATGATATAGAGCAAGGTTGTACACTGTTTTGTGCTAGAAATGATCAATGATCCTAAATATTGTATAATTCTTTTTATAATATTGAAATGTTACGCTTTGCTACAAAATCTTGGAATACCAACTTATGCAGAGCATGAAAATGCAACCATACTATGTGTAAAAATATATCCGAATACGCATGATCAATACATGATATAGAGCAAGGTTGTACACTGTTTTGTGCTAGAAATGATCAATGATCCTAAATATTGTATAATTCTTTTTATAATATTGAAATGTTACGCTTTGCTACAAAATCTTGGAATACCAACTTATGCAGAGCATGAAAACGCAACCATACCACATGTAAAATATATCCGAATATGCATGCTCGATACATGATTTAGGGCAAGGTCGTAATTCAAGATGTAAACAGCGTCAAATGTACGAGGATTGGAAATGGAAATATTATGCAATTTTATTCTAATAAATGTATATATTTCTAGCAGTATCAGATCAGTATAAAGCTGAGAATTGGTACATGACAGCTTTTGAATGCTTAGCATACGCATTCTGGTACTTGAATCTAGGTCTACATGTTACCGCAATGACCGTTACTGAAAAATTACTGCTGAATTTACAGGTATGTTGAGTAGATATTTTTTTAAGAAAATTTTGGTAAAAAAGATGCGACTTATCTGCAAGTATATACAGTACTCAAGCCACAAGTCAAGCAACTAGGTCCCACCCTTTTATTGTGAAACCAATAAAATGTAAACGCAAATTCTATTCCATCAGCTTCTTTTCTTACACTTCCTGCCTGTGGAATTCCCTTCTGTTTACTTGCTTCCCCAACAAGAATTTAAATGTAAAGTCAATAATCATCTCCTTTCTCACTGACTTGCATTCTCTCTTCTCATTACCCACTTCCTGACATCCCCTATAATCTGTCACTCTTTCTCATAACTTTCCTTTTATGTAACCCTCTGCACACCAGTGGCAGTAAACTGCCTTGTTTGGGGTGATATGATTATAAAAAAAAAGTACTTGAGACAGACTTATGAGAGGATGCTTCTCTGATCACTACAATCTTGACTTCTTCAAGTCAACAGTTGACCATTATTTATCCTACATATCCTCATATTATACATAATTAAAATAGTGTGGAATAGATTTTTGAAAGTATGCTTCTCTGATCTCTACAGCCTTAACCTTTTTATATCTAGGGTCAATTATTATCTATCCAACATATTCTCATATTATACATAATTGTTTCATTGTGGAAAAGATTACTGAAAGCAAATATCTGGCCTTGAAAAATATTGCATCATCGATAATTGAATCAGATTTTTATCGCACCAACATACGATTGTCTTGAATGTTATCTTATGGCCATTGTCTCTAATGGGCATTATTCCAAGGAAGTGCACAAAAATTGTAATGCTGCATGAACACACTGGCAAGTCTTACAGAGAGATTGCAGATATTGTTAGTGTCAGCCTTGCAACTGTCAGTCGTGTTATTAAGCTGAAGAAACAAACTGGATCCATCAGTTCAAAACATAAAAGAAAATCTGTTCAGAAAAGAAAAACAATCAGGGAAAGTGAAAAAGATCCTTGCAAGATATTATGTATCTTGTTTCAATTAATTTTCACAATTTTTTAATTTCGAGCATGAGCATTGCTTGTTTTTGTATTTTGTTGACTACACAGTAAGGTATGGTAAGTTGAGCATCTGTGTGAAAAAGAGCACCATGACTCAGTTTACTCTGCCAGAAATTTGGAAACGGCATGATGGACTACTTGACATTAATGCAAAAATTAAAATAACACTGGCATCAAATCGTAACAGATATATTTACCAAAATTCCACAGAAATATTTTGAAATACTAAAGAGTAAATTTATTCAATAAAATTGCTATTGGCTGTAACCAGGACCTCTAGACGACTTCAGAATCTCCTGCATCTCTTCTGGATGGTCTCCTTTGCCATAATCCTTGCCTTCAGTTCATCTTTGGTTTTAAAAAGAGTGTCTCACACATAATGATCAAAGAAATTGCAGTCTGGAGAGTTAGGTGGCTAGATGTAAGGGGCGATTTTTTTTTTTTTTTTATAAGCGTTTCACCCTGAGCAAGGCATGTCACTGCCACTACTGCACAGGGGGCTACATAGAGTGGAGAAAGGATGATTAAATATAGGAAATGTCAGAGGGTGGGTGATAGGCAGGTAAGGATACAGAGAATGAGGGTTGGGTAGATGAGAGTGTCCTGAGAATAATTGGGAATTAGTGTGATAGGAGGTGTCTATTGACCCTACATTTAAACACCTGGAGATTATAGCTGTCGGGAAAGCAGACTTGTGGAAGGGAGTTCCACAGGCGGGAGGCGGGAGAAAAGAAGCTGTTGGAGTAGAATTTATGGTTACATCTTATTTGTTTAACTGTAAAAGGGTGGGACCTAGTTGCTAATCTAGTATCTCGTGTAAATTCGTGCTTAGGCGGCACCAGTGATCTAAGCTCATCAGAGCAGAAGCCATGAAAGTACTTGTAGAAGAGGCACAGGGAAGCACAGAAATTGTCTGGTGGCCATTACTGGGTTCTCCTACTTGTGTAGCATGGTGCAGTGTCCTGTTTCCAGACAGGTTCTCTCAGCAACCACACTCTTGACCCAAGGTAGCACTACCTCCTGAATGCACCTGATGTAAGCCTCCAAATTGAATCTGAGGCCCTCACCAACAAACTTTGAAGTTCTTTTTTTAATCAAAACAATCAGAGTGAATTTTCTGAGCTACTGTAGCTTTGTAATCAACATTAGACTCAACTAACTCTTTCTGAATCCTCTGCACTGTCAGATTGACAGCCAAACTATCTGAAAAGTTTGTAATGGAGCTTCTGTCATGAATACTAAGCAGTAGAACATGCTGTTTTCAAATTTCTGGTGGAGTGAATTGCATCATAGTGTTCCTTTACTCATAGCGGGTACCCAACTGACCATACTATACTGTGCTGTTGACAAAATGAAAAACAAACAATGCACATATATAAAATTAAAAATATAAAATAACGACAATTTATCCAACGCACTGTGAAGATAGATAGATAGAAGAAAAGGAGATAGATAGATAGATAGATAGATAGATAGATAGATAGATAGATAGATAGATAGATAGATATTCTCTGGCTAACTTTTGTAGAGAATAGTGGTTGTTGGTTTGTTTGATAATGGCAGGTAATCATAAGTTTGTCAGATATTTGTATTCTTAAATTATATTTGAAGGGAAAATATGTTATTGCCTTTGGCTTGTTGACAATAGGTTTCATCACACGTCTTTGATTACAAAATAAAACAAACTTTGCCATCATGAATAAAATGGCAAGACCATACTTTCATGCTTTTGATAAGTGTTTGATATAAAATAAAAAATTTCTTCTTTAAATAGACAGAAAGCACGTATAGTCAAGAGGTAATCAGCTGGAGTGGATCTTTTTTGAAAACAAAATATATAAGTATTTAAGTCACTTACATTTTCCCTACAGTGTTTGTCATGTGTATGCCAATCCACATAACCTACAGGGAATTGAACACTATTTAATCTAGAGGGGTAGTTTGTTCTTGTTCCACTGTCTATGTCTCACAGTGGTGCACAGAGATTTGGTGACGTTTGGTGATGCCTGGGGCTAAATCTTTGATTACATGCCTAAGACTGAAGTAGATAGTGGAGGACTATGGGGCCTAGTATTGAGAAATGTGTGAAAGCAAAACATTTGAAATAAATAAAAATGGATGAAACATTAAATTAATACTTTCTTTAAATTAAATATAAACTACATTTTTACTTCACTCTTTGATTGGCTGGCCCTCGGGCCATTGCACCCTCTGCCCTGCTTTTTGCATACTACTGATATCTTGGGATATCTCTTCTAGTAGTTATTTTTAATACTACTCAGTTACTGCTAATTCTGTTTCTACTGAGTCTAAGTAGCCAATTCATGAATGAACACTTTAATTAACTAGCACACAGGAAAATCTCAATAGAAACGAAGAAAAGAGTGCTAGACTGCTACGTGATGTCAGTTCTTCAATACGGCTGTGAATGCTGGACAATATCATCGAAAATGAGGACAAAACTAGAAGCGGCCGAAATGTGGTTCTACAGAAGGATGCTATGGATATCGTGGACTGAGCATACAAGCAATGACGAGGTGTTAGAAAGAATGGCAACAAAAAGGAAATTGATGCTGAGCATCAGGAAGAGACAACTGAAGTTCCTGGGACATGCAATGAGGAAGGAGAGCCTGGAGAACCTCATACTGACTGGTCAGATAGAAGGAAGGAGAGACAGAGGAAGGCAGCAGATAACATATTTGCAGGGCCTGATCAGATGGATGACGGAACGGGGGTTGCCAGGAGCAACAGGAGCAAACATACTAAGAGCCACAAGGGATAAGGAGACGTGGAGAGCCATGATCGCCTACGTCCTGAAGGGACAGGGCACATAGAAGAAGAAGAAGTGGTTCTTAACCAGGAGTGCCCACAACCCCTAGGGTATGATATTGCCTTCTAGGGATTGCCAGGATACTGAATAATTAGGGTTGGTTTACTAAGGAAAGTCTAGTGTAGTGTTTTTTGATCTGACATAAAACTTTACATTGTAGAAATTTTACCAATTGCTACAATCATGATATAAATATATACTTAGGGAAAAACAAGTAAAAATTACTGGCAAAACTACGGTAAATTTGGAAACATTACAGTGTGAAGCTTGTTTTGATAAAGAGCAAAACTACTGCTCAAATATTGTTGAGATATGCTTATATATAATTTTTTATGTATGGGGGATAATGTAAATACTTATACATCAATATATTTAACGCTACATTAATTTTTTCAGAAAGGAATTTAAAATATATGAAAGTATGCATTAATGCCAATGGGTTAGTTTATAAACTACCAAAGACAGTTTATGTAAACAGAAGTTATAAATGAGATTTAATGTGTATTATAACTTATGTAAATGATTAAAGAAACACAATGGTTTTGTTATTTAGGGGTGTGAATAAGGAAAACAGTTAAAAATAACTGCACTAGACAATAAACGAAAGATTGGAAGGAAGGTAAGAAGGGTCAGTCAGTTAAGTGCCATGCGTGAGACATGCTTGGGAGATCATGTCTCAAAAGAGACATGACTGACTGGGCAGAAGATTATCCCACAGTAGGTTACCATTGCTTTCTGCAGTAGGCTGGTTGCTGACCAAGGCTATAGAACCCAATCTATCCTATTATTTAACCCATAACTGGAAGGAATAGACAGATTAATACCTTTCCCAAGGGTATTTGCTCATAAGTGAAAGCAATGAATTCAGATTGAATTCAAACTCGGCTCTCCGATTTCTCGTTCTGAACTGATATCCGATGCACTAAAATGCACTAGAAGGGTAGAAAGTCGTAAAAACTTATAAATAGTGAGAAAGAAATGTAGCTGAAAATAGATTTATATCTTCAAATTATTTTTTATTTTTAATAAGATTTTGGTAAAAATATGGCCAGGCACAAGAAAGAGAATATACAAGAAAAGCTTAAAAACACCATTGTGGCATAAGATAATGGATAAACCTTATTTGTTAAAAAAAAGCATGGAATTTACACACACTGCAGCTGGTTTCTATTATTTGGCTTTCATGATGTGCATTGTTACTGTCAAAGCATATTACATTTACAATGTCTAACTTACTCAGTGGTAAATGGGATAATATTCAGTACATTTATAGCGGGTATATCTTATTTATTCTTTTTTCTAGTTGTGGTAGGATTCTGTTCTAGTGAAGGGTAGTTGTAAATTGCTGCAGGTTAACAAAATTTGGCCTTGTGGTAGATAGCCCACTATAAGTCATAAAATGATTATAAAATCAAGAAAGGCAATTTGAGTTGAAAATAACATTTATATATATATATATATATATATATATATATATATATACTAGCAGTATAGCCTGGCATTGCTCGGGTGAAATTAAAGCTTTAAAACTAATCCACGGTCCTGGAGCTCAGACTCTTTGGATGTTGGCATGAAAGACTAAAAAGCAATAGTTGTTTCCAGTTAAAGCGAAACCGTAGACTGAAAGAAAAATGAATGGATGTAAATCAAATTTTGGTTTCCTGGTATCAATATCAACTTTTCTGCACTATTGTAAGAACTGCAACCTTGAAACTTCTGAATATCGTTTCTTATGTCTTTGTCTATGAGTGTATCAAATTTGATTAAAATTGGACCACTCCTTATATAACCCAATTTTTTTGATCATCGATTTTTGATATTTATCGGGGGTAGTTTGATACAAAACCTAGCTAAGAACACTTGCATTTCGGAGTCTATAGGTAACAGATACACACACACAGACACACAGACAGACAAAGTTCCATTTATAAATAAGTTTAGATTTAGATTAGATAGATACAAATATCAATTAATGTTTTACAATTAAAACAATACTTGAATATGAAGGTTCAATGGAGGTTAGAATGTCCATGGCAAATAATAAGCTGAAAGAGATAAAAGGCTTAGGAATGTGGGGAGCGGAGGTATGTGAGGAATGTCTTTGAAGTAGTCGCTTCTGAGGTCAGTAAGTACTTTTAAGACAGTGAAGAAGTGATGCGAGGTGAAGGGAGGCAAATGTAGTAGCCACTCGACTTAAGTCAAGGGGATATTAATTACATTCTTCTTCTTGGTCTCTGCCCGTCTGTCTGTCTGCTGGGGTCTTGTCTGTATCCTCTTTTCATATCTGCTTTTTGGATCAAAACAGCTCGTTTGGAATTTCATGCATCATTTGATTCTGGGCTTCCAATTTGGCTGGTAAATAAAATTTATGTAGGCTCGCGAAATGGAAATTTGATATTTCACTAATTCTTATTTTTCAACCGAAACATCTGCTCGAATCTACCTGCACAGAGACGATTTTTGTTCATTTGCTTTTTAGTTGGTATAGAGCAAACATCCAGTTCCTCGCTTTTGCTTGGTCGATATCACCACACATTATTTTATTGTAGCTTTTCAAATAACCGATGAAATCGTCGGTAAGACTTATTTAAATACATGAAAATTTGGTTTCTTTTTCTTTGTTTTGTTTGAGGAAATATCAATCATTTCCAGGTTATTTATTGCTGAATTTTCTTATTTCAATAAAGGGTAAAATGATCCAGTTTTACATGGGCAAATAAAAGGTAGGCATTTACAATATCTAACTTCAATCAGTCAGTCAGTTAAGTGGCATATGTGATACATGCTTCAGCGATCGTGTCCTTTCCAAGACATAATTGAATAGAAGACTTTCCTGCAGTAGGTTGCCATTACTTTCTACAGTAGACTGGTTGCCAACCAAGACTATACAATCTAATCTAACCTGCTATTTAACCCATAGATGGAGGGAGAAGGGATGGATTAATACCTTTCTCAAGGGTATTTGTGGATGAGTGAATGTAAAGAATTCAATTGGAATTCAAACTCAGCTCTTCGATTTTTCATTTGAGCTGATATTCACTGTGCCACAAATAGGATAATATTCAGAACATTATTTTATTGTAGCTTTTCAAGTAGGATTTATTAAATGTATATAAATTTGGTCCAGTTTGAACATGAGTAGATAGCAGGTAGACATCTACAATGTCTAACTTACTCTGTGGAAAATATACTACATTGCAAGAAATACAATCGGCATATTAGTACTAACTTGAATTCTGACGAACAGCTGTTTTACAATGACTGACTTCACAATGTAAAAGAGAGGCAAATTGAAGTCTTGCTTAAAATCTATTCTTGATATCGTTACAAATCACTGCAGAATGACTATCTGGAAATTATAAAAATAAACTTAAATTAAAATTATAGAAATACTAGTTACTTTGTTTTTTGTTTACTCATTAACACATCTATTCTTCTCAAAGACAGAGTTGTCATTCTGTTTTTCAAATGTCTTGCTTAACATTGAAAAAGAACACGTATTGATTTGTTTATCTAATGGTACTGGACATTTCTCAGGAGTAAAATCCACACTTTTGTCTAAATATTTCCCATTTTGATCGACAGTAGCAACAAAGAGTTCTGCAAAAAGAATGGATTTCATTGTTTCATCTTTGATCCTTTACTGGTAGTCACAATGTAAAGATTATTTACAGCATTTTCAATAAAATGGCAGGTGGGGTGCCAAGATACGCAAGAACAGAAACGAGAATTTGGCAATAGTCAGAGGTTTATATCAATAGAGATCAAATTTGAAACAATAATGTTAAATAAGCTATTTGTATGACAACTTTTTATAGCAAGAACAGGAAATAAAAAAAGTTTTTTCTTCACAGTAAAGTTCTCTCAGTTTATAACAACTCAGAGTGATAAATCAGTTCTCTTATATACAAACTAGAAGTATAGCTCGGCGTTGCTCGGGTGTAATGAAAGCTTTAAAACTAATCCATGGTCCTGGATCTCAGACTCTTTGGACGTTGGCACAAAAGACTAAAAAGCAATAGTTGTTTCATGTTAACGCGAAACCGTAGACTGGCACACAAACATCTTGCCTTTTATATATATATATATATATATATATATATATATATATATATATATTATTGATTTTCTGCAGTATTGTAAAAACTGCAACCTTGAAACTTCTGAATATCGTTTCTTATGTCTTTGTCTATGAGTGTATCAAATTTGATTAAAATCGGACCACTCCTTCTATAACACAATTTTTTTGATTATCAATTTTTGATATTTATCAAGGGTACCTCAATACAAAACCTAGCTAAGAACACTCGCAGACGCTTATAGTACAACTGTGTAAATTTTCAAGAAAATCGGTTCAGCCGTTTCGGAGTCTATAGGTAATGGACACACGCACACACATACAGACAAAGTTCCATTTATAAATAAGTTTAGATTTAGATAACCATGTGTAAGGTATAAATCCATTCCTTCCACTAGCTATGGGTTAAATAGTTGAACATGTTTCTGAAAAAGCATTATTCTCAAAAGATTGTTAATAGCAGCATTTACTCATAACAATGTAAATATTTGTACAATTGTTAAAATTTTGGGTTGAAATAAACCATAAAGGGTTGATGGGCAAAAAACAAATCAATCAATAACCAAGTAAAAGGCCTAAGATTCACTCAAGGTAGATTACTGAGTAAACTGTACCATATGCATATCAGTCAGTTAAGTGCCATACAGGATAGACACTTGAGTGATCATGTCTCAAAAGAGACATAACTGGCTGGGCAGAAGATTTTTCCACAGTAGGTTGCCATTACTTTCTGTGGTAGACTGGTTGCCGATCAAAGTTATAGGACCTAATCTGTTCTGATATTTAACCCATAGCTGGAGGGAGAAGAGAGGGTTTACTTTTCCCAAGGTTATATACTTATACGTGAATGCAAAGAATTCAACTGAATCACAAGGCACATCTGCACTATATTATATTGTGTATTTGCACCTTTCCTACAACAGTTCCATCCGATCTCATTTAAACACACATCAATTTCTTTCAGGACCAATCTGTGATATACTTGTTGACAATACATACATAATGGAATCATCCACATGCAAAAGAAGATTAAAAATAATGGCAGCATTTCTAATAAAAAAAGAGTAATCCTACACTTAATAACATCAATTATGAACACGATAACAATGTGTTTACTGTGTTCAGAACTTAACATACACATGACTCTATGTATATAGTTTATACACATAATCATAATCACGTATTTATTTACAAGTAAAACAAAATTCATTCTTGATGATGGCTAAAAGTATAGCTGGAAGCACTCGAAAATACAAAACCTTTGGAAAATTCTTATATAATTTGAGTTCTGAAAAGAAAAAAATCATAAGAATACCTGAAAAATTCTGTAAAAACTCAAAGATAAGATCTTGGCTGTCATTTTTAATCTATTATATGCATATAAGAGAAGGAACTATGAAGTGAAAATTTATGAGGATATGGAAGATAGGTAACTGACTCAAGGCTTGAAGAAGCAGGAATTCTAAGGAAGTAACTTTCTGAATGAAACACTGATCCTATGAATTGAATACATAGTAAATGAGGGTGATTAATTCTGTAGATATAACAAGATTGGTCTTGGTTGTAAAGGTCTAGCTTGGTGGCAGCAAAGAATAGAGCTTGTCTGAACATTTGCAATGAAAATAGTGATAGAGGAACCATCTTATTCTTTATGTGCTCTGTTCCCTCAGGATCTAGGCAATCATGGCTCTTCCCAACTTCCTGTATTTTGTAACTCTTGATAAACTTTATTATTTCTTTCAAGCCCTATTTCACCATCCATTCACTCAAGCTTATTAAGTATATTATGTGTTGTTTTCCTATGTCTCTCTTGATCTCTATCTGCTCTGTGAGTATCAGATTTTCCAAACCCTCTTTCCTCTTTATATGCCCAAGAAATTTCAACTGTCTCTTCTTGATGTTAAGTATTAGTTTTGTTTTTATTTTCATTTTCTTCTAAACTTTGTTGTTATTCATGTGCTTAGTCCAAAGCAATGGGCTGGCAAAAAATCAGGGTCTAGCTTGGTGATAATGAAACTAGCTTGATTTTGGTGGTATTGAATGTTAAAAGACAGATTTTCCAAGTCAAAAGAGAGCTCAACTGTTTAGATCTAATTATCTTGTTTTTTGGTGGTGCACAGATCTGTGTCAAAATTCAGTGAAGTTATTTGCACAATTTAATATAATATAAGGTTTGTGCAGAAAGTATCCAATGATTTAATATTATTTGTCTATATTTCTATGATGTGGTGTTGTAATTATTTACATTATTTAAACTGCTGACCTCATCTTTGTTATCATATTTGTTACATCCTTCGAGACACATGCTTTAGTGTATAAAAGCACTGATTATATCCAGTGACATGACCCAAAGAGTTGTGAGTTCAATACTTGGCAACAGCAGTGGTGAACAAAAATACTAACAGAGTTGAGTAAAACAGAGAAAACTAAGACATCCAGAAGTAGCATGAATCATAAAATGAGTTCAATCTTTCCCAATGATTGAAATAAATAGCTCAGTTCAAAACTCCAAACACCTGAAGAACCTCAGAGCATATAATGGCCGAAATGTTGTAATCATGACAACAAAGATGAGAATAACAGTTCAAACAATGTAAAAAGTGTAAACGGTTTAATATCAATGAAAGAACATTACATGGAACAATGACTTTTTGTTTCCTATAAATACTCCCCCTCATGAATTTCAAAGCTTCTGGCATCATCATTAGTTGCAGTATTGCATCTTCCTAACTCTCATCTATACTGTTTCAACAGAAATATTAGCTTTCAAGAGAAATTCCACAAATGCCAGAAACCAAATCTAGGTGAAAGGGACAAAGAGACTGAGGAATTAGAAAGTTTTATCAGAATTTATGCATGAGACAATAAGTTTCTACTTGTGTGATCATTGTAAATACAGCTAACAGACTATACAAGCTCACTCAATGGTGTGTCTCTCCTGACTGAGTAAGCCTATGGGAGAATGTCTGATCATGCCTGCAGAGCAAGATCTCATTTGTTTGATTGCCAGGTTATATCAAGATCATGCAGCCAATTCTTTGAATATTCAAAATATCTGAATATGTTCAGTATATCAAATTTATTAACAATGTACAATTTCTGTCTCCCCTCTATCCTCATAATCTTCACTTCTACCTCCTCTTACATTGATATAACCCACCTCATTCACAAACCTCTACATTGAGTGGCTGTTGAGCTTTCTGTTTGATTGATAGTTTCCTTTTCTTTATTGTCTGTAAATTATCAGGCGTTATAGTCAAATGGATGATATAAATTGTGACAAGAAAGAATACTGGCCGTGGCCAAAATTTTTTAAAATATTTAAAGATAATCGAAAAAGCTCTAAAAATGAATAAATATGGTACTGGTAAGGTTTCTCTTTGATGTATTTTGCAGAAATAGAACTGACCTGAAGAATACCTTTAGATTGAGGGAAAACTGCATATATACAAATGTATAAATTACACAGGCAAAAAGTTTGGAGGACACTCTCTGGATTTTGAAGAATCATCTAAAAATTTTAATGCTAAGTGTCCTGTCCAAAACTAATTTATTAACAGAAAAAAGTTCTTTTCCTGAAAGGATTAATCATACATGCAAAAATAATCATTAAATTAACCTACTGCAACAAAAGAATTCTTTCAAATTATAAGTCTTTTGCCCTTCTACCTTTCTGGCTAATGGTAATCTTAGAGCTGAGAGATTTTAAAGGTTATGTAACCCCTCTCAAAGACGCATTGGCATAGTCAAAGACACATTTCAGAAGCTAACCAGAACAAGACAGGAAAATCTCAATAGAAACAAAGAAGAGAGTGCTGGATTGCTATGTGATATCTGTTCTTGTGTATGGAAGTGAATGTTGGATGATCTCATCAGAGATGAAGGAGAGGCTTGAGGCAGCAGAAATGTGGTTTTACAGAAGGATACTGATAATACCATGGACAGAGCATGTGTGCAACGATGATGTGTTGGAAAGGATGCAAACAAGAAAACTGATAATAAATATCAGGAAGAGACAAATGAGGTTCCTGGGACACGTAATGAGGAAGGAAGGCTTGGAGAACATGATACTCATAGGTCAGATAAATGGAAGAAGAGACAGGGGAAAGCAGTGCAAGATGTACTTGTTAGGTCAGAGCAAATGGTTGACGAAGCAGGACTTAGAAGAGATACCAAGAGAAAAATTACTGAAAATGACAAGAGACAGAGCCAAGTGGAAGTCCATAACCTCCTACGTCCTGAAGAGACACGGCATATGAAGAAGAATTCCTCTTTAAATAAAATTAGATGACATGAACTAACGGCTCAGATAGTTTTGGCTTCTTAGCTTAACTAAACCAAAAGCAAGTATGACATTTATTACTAAATTCAGAGGGTAACACAATTTTTGATATATGTATGGAAGTGATTTTAAAAAAAAAGTTTGCAAATCTACAAGAATATATGTGATTTTCATATCTGACAAAGAATAAAAAACATGTCATTTTAAACAGACGTCAAAAGAATATAATTAAACAGTGAATGATATGTACAAAAGGTCTATTATTAGTGGCCTTATGACATACACAAAATAAATGTTATTAATAGTTCAGATAGATTCTCACTTTAGAGCAATAGTTAGCAGCAAGATAACTTGTATACAATTATTACTGGAGTGAATTTGATTCTAACAGTGCACTCTGTATTGCTGGCTTTGAGCCTATTTGGATTTTTAAGATTGAAAATAGGAGTCAGTGAAGTGCCATACGTAATACACGCTTTGGGCGATCATGTCTTGAAAGAGACATAACAGACTGGGCAGAAAATTATCCCGCAGTAGGTTGCCATTACTTTCAGTGGTAGATTGGTTGCCAGCCAAGGCTATAGAACCAATTCTGTCTTATTATTTAACCCATAACTGGAGGGAAGAGATGAATTAATACCTTTCCCAAGGGTATTTGTGTTTAAGTGAATGCAAGGAATTCAACTCATTCAGTCAGTTAGTTAAGTGCCATACGTGACACACACTTGGGTATTTGCGCATAAGTGAATACAATGGATTCAACTGGAATTTGAACTCGGCTCCCCAGCTTCTCGTTCCGAGCCAATATTCACTATACCACAATGCACATTCAACTCATTAGACGGACATAAAAACAGAAATGAGATCACTCATCTTCTGTCTTCCTGAAACCTCTTTTTTTATTGTCCTTTTTCCTGCCTAAGTAGGTTACCATTGCTTTCTGCGGTAGAGTGGTTGCCAGCCAAGGCTATAGAATCCAATCTATCCTATAACTGGAGGGAAGAGATGGATTAATACCTTTCCCAAGGGTATTTGCGCATAAGTGAATGCAAGGAATTCAACTGGAATTTGAACTCGGCTCCCAGATTTGTCATTCCTAGTCGACATCCACTGCACCACAACTCACATCCCAAAAATAGGAGTACAAAGATTATATACAAATTTCTCTTTGGTCAGCTTCTAAAAAATTTAAAAAAAGTAAGATAACCTGAAGCAATGCGGCATCCATTTTTCTTCCTGTGTCAAAATGTCAAAACAAAAGAGCTGACTCCTTCCCTGCTTCTAATCAATACAAAGGTTTTAGTGAGATTGACTTAAACATTGGGATCAACTGCGTGCAAATGTTAAAAACCATTATAGCCTTTCCTGCCTTTGTTGGATTTGCCACATGCAGTAAAGCAAGCCTTGGAAACATGTGGCAATTGATCCTCAACCGCTCAAGCAAAATGGGTTCAACATGTCTCTTGGGAAATACATGTGTGTCCATAAAAGTTGAGAATCTCTTTATTTCACTGAATTTCATTTGTCACCCATGACAAAAGAGTGCGCACACACACACACACACACACACAGTCATATAATTAAATTTGTATTTTAATTAAAAATACATTGCAACATGGAAATTCCTATGTTTCAAGATTTCTATCTCTTCATCAGGCAATGGTAGATCATACTTGTGAAAATGATTTTCATTTAAATATAAGAATCTATAAGAGTTTTTTCATTTAAATATAAGAATCTATAAGAGTTTGTTATTTATAGATATGGGAAGACATAAAATTTTTTTAAAAATGTAAATGCCAGAGAACTCAAAATTGTAAAACTTTTGGTTCTCTTTACATATATATATATATATATATATATATATACACTACTGACCATAAGTTTGGGACCACCCAAATTTTTTGCAGAATCAAATTCACCGAGTTTGTATTTTTTGTTATTCTTATGCAGATGTCACATAAAAAATATATTCTTTTCAACTTTAAAGTAAACATTTACTCAGTTTGCTACTTGACTCCTCTTATTGTGATCAAGTTTTTGCCAAAAATTCAGATTTATTCAGATATTATAATTACAGTATAATTTATTTTTGTAAGCCATAGTAGTACAGTATAAATGGCAAGGAAGAAACAGATTAGCATTGAAAAAAGAACTCAGGTTGAAATTCTTTCGAAAGAAGGATATTCTGAATATGTTATCACTAAAAAAAGTATAACTATCAAAAACGGCGTGCATTATTGCCTTCAATGACTTCGTGAAACTGAGTTAAATATTGACAGAAGAAAATCTGGTAGGCCCAGAGTAACAGCTATTGTAGAGGATAGGCACTTGATCATATCTAGCAAGAGGAATAAAAGAAAAACTGCTCCGGAATTAACAATTGAAATAAATTCTACTCAGCAACATCCAATATCTGTTACTAATGTTAAGAGATGACTTCATTCTACTAGGCTTAAAGGCTGTGTAGCAGTTAAGGAACCATTATTGAAGAAAAAGAATAAGGGATGAAATTGATCGTACAGTTCAAAATGAACGTCCTAAAAATTAACAAATATTGTTTAAATGCTTGCAGGATGCTTGGAAATCAATTTCACCAACATATTTTTATAAGTTATTAGAGAATGTCAAGAATTTGCTCTGTAGTAATAAAGGCTTGTGGTGGTTTCTTTGATGAAAAGAAAATATGAATTAACTTTAATTAAATTTGAAATTACTCGATATTAGTTTTGGTTTTAATTATTGTACAATTGTGAGCAACAATGAAATATATCTATATTTATTCTTCTAAGACATAACATTTTTTATTACTTTCTCTTAGAGAATAAATCTAAATGGTCCCAAACTTATGGTCAGTAGTGTATATATATTTTCTAAACATGTACTGTTAAATATAAGAGACAATGAATGTCTAATATGTTTAAACATGAGCCGTTCTGAACGTCGTATTTTGGTTTTAATTTCAGTTGAAAATAAAGACAAAAATTCTCCAACATTTGGATAATTTTTTATTAATTTGGTTCTAAGCTTTCGGCTCACACGAGCAATATTTAGAGAGGTTATTAAGACGGTAATGCAATAATATCCACCATCACCGATGATTTTATTTTGTGTTGACATAAAACTCCGCTAGGCAGCGGCAATAGTTACCAAAATAACAAACGCAGTTTGCAAATTTGCAATGCGCTTCTATGACGTCACACTCTGAAGATGGCTCATGTGAGCCAAAAGCTTAGAATAAAAAATTATCTAAATGTTGGAAAATTTTTGTCTTTATTTTGAACTGAAATTAAAGCCAAAATACTATGTTTAGAATGGCTCATGATTAAACATAATAGACATTCATTGTCTCTTATATTTAACAGTATATGTTTAGAAAATTATTTTCTGCCTCGATACACTATATATATATATATATATATATATATTTTCAGAAAGTAAAGTGTGTGGAAAAGCAAAAAACTAAACAATCTTAAAACACAGTTCTATAAATTTAAATAATTTTATCATTGAGTATAAAATTAATTTGTTTTCCTTTCAAGTTAAAAGAAACAAGTTACACAGTCTTTTGCATATATTGTTCAATGTAAATGTTTTGTTCTTTTTACAATAGAAATACATGAATATCTGAAAATAATGAAAAAATAATGAAAAACTGAAGAATGTTAGTTTACATTATGCTGTTTGTAAGAAAAAAATGGATCAAAGAAAGTTATAAGTTACATTTACTAAACTCATAAGTTTATTGGTTAATAAATACAATTCCCAATTTTTAATACCTATTTTTAGTAGTAAAAAAAGTGAGTCTTCAAATTTTTGTAGCAAATGACAAGAATATCATCTAGATTTTTGAAAGCTTGAATGGTATTTACAATAATGTTGCTGATTAGTTAATAAATGCTGATGCAGAAAATTGAATTTGGGGTTTGTGTGATCGTATTTTTTTTTACAGAAAAAGTGTTGATATCTGTGTGATCTTATTTTCAAGCAGAATTGAATTTTTAGTTTTATTACTGAAATCTATTAAATTTTTCTCCAATTTTTAATGAGGCTTCACACTCATTATATATATGTGTGTGGAATACACTGGAAAACTTAAATAAAAAAAAATAAAATCTTCCTTGTCATTTGTTTTAACAAAACATGCTTAAAAGAAATGCTGCAGTGAAAATAAACATATATATATATATATATATATATATATATATATATATATATAAATGAAGAAATAAATAATGAAAATA
Organism: Ascarosepion bandense; assembly: GCA_037127315.1. Lineage (NCBI taxonomy): Eukaryota > Metazoa > Mollusca > Cephalopoda > Sepiida > Sepiidae > Ascarosepion > Ascarosepion bandense. The sequence continues at coordinate 894,994 of JBBBDQ010001816.1, forward strand.
ATTTTCTTGGTACCAATTAAAATCTTTATTTTTTGTTTAGAACTAAATTTTGCAACAAGTAAAGAAAAGAAAAATGTTTCATTCGTGATGTCACAATCCAGAAACTAAATATGAAGCTCAGTGAAGCAATATTATCTTTTTTTACAGATGATGGGGGGGGGGGAACAAACATTAAGACAAGCAAAAAAATTATTGAAGATCACAGAAAAATAAAAACATTTATATCACTTAATTTGTTTTGAAAGATGAAGAAAACTAAAGATGACAAATCGATTAACATTTTCAAGAGAAAAGTGCAAGGCATCAATGATTTGTTGACAGTGAAACTAAATCCACAAGGCATATTTTCTCACCAGAAACATCAGCAATATGGCTAAAAGTTTCATGTAATCGGTTTATGTTGCAGGCAATATTTTAGTAAAAAATGAAGCAACCTGATTTGTTCATATTCCTTTCCTGTCTTTTGAACAGAATTAGAAGTTTAATCCTTGTTTCTAATGTCTTTTCTTTTTCTTTCCCTTGTGTCTTAGGTGCATTATTGCCTTATTTGCACTTGCAATGCAATGGTTAACAAAATCTATATATTTCTATTGAAAATGTTTTGTTCCATACATCAAGCACTACATTACTCGGTTTGCACCTTGTGTGCAGCAAAGTCTTGAATCCAAATACAATCTTTCATATTTGCAGCTGCATCAAATGTAGTAGAAGTCAAATAATGATCAAATGGGAACATACACCTCATCACAAAATGGCTAATTTTGTTATCTTTCAATTCCCCTATTGTCCATCCAAATGGAATTTGTTACCAGTGTATTAGACATTTTCATGTTATAACTGAATTTATGAATGTCTGGAAAACTTGGGGTTTCTTTGGGCAATAGTTTTGATAATTATATTCAATATGTTCCATGCTGTACATCAAGCACTACCATTAAATTTTATGCTGCACCTTGTGTGTAGCAATATCTTGAATGCAAATACATTCCTTCACATTTGCAGGTGCATCAAATGCAGTAGAAGTCAATTAATAATCAAATGGGAAAAAAAAAACCTCGTCACAAAATGGCTAATTGCTTCTCTTTCAATTTCCCTATTGTCCATCCAAATTGAATTTGTCTACAGTGTTATAACAAACAGTTTTATGTTATGATTCAACTGGATTTCTGGTTCCTTCTAAAGTCTTCTCTGAAACTCTGAAATTTTATTTACTATTTTTTCCTTAATAGAAGTAGATAAGTTCACCTATCATCCATTTCAGACTCCTCCTTGGTCTTTTGAACAGGAGTACAGGTTTATTCCTTGTTTCCTGTTTAGGATTTTCTTTTCATTCCTGCAACTCTATACTCATAACATCTCTGCCTGCCTAAACCCTGACACTTTATTTACTATTTATTTTCTCTCAGAAGTAATAGATAGGACCACTTGCCATCTGGTTCATACTCCTCGTCAGTCTTTTGAACAGGCTTACACGTTTATCCCTTGTTTCCTGTTTAGGATTTTCTTTTCATTCCTGCAATTCTATACACCTACCATCTCTGCCTGACCAAACCCTGACATTTTATTTACTATTTATTTTCTCTCAAAAGGAATAGATAGGATCACTGGCCATACTCCTCATCAGTCTTTTGAACAGGAGTACAGATTTGTCCTTTGTTTCCAGTTTAGGTTTGTACTTAGTCTCTTCTAATGTCTTCTCCATCTCCACACTTCTAATGTTTCTGTTTAAACTGAAATTTTATTTACTATTTTTTCCTTAACAGGAGTAGATATGTTTGGATATCATCTGGTTTACACTTCTCGTCAGTCTTTTGAAAAGGAGTACAGGTGTATCTCTTGTTTCCTAGGATTTTTTTTCCAGTTCCTGCAACTCTATACTCCTAACATCTCTGTCTAAACTAAATTGTATTTACTATATTTTATTATATTTTCCTCAATAGAAGTAGATAGGTTCACATATCAACCTATTCACCCTCCTTCCAACCTTTTGAAAGGTAGTATAGGCTTTTATCCCTTGTTTCCTGTTTAGTATTGGGTTTCCAGTTCTTTCTAAAGGCTTCACCTTCTCTTTCACTCTCAGTAACCACTTGTGTCTAAGTGGCATTATTGCTTTGCTTGGGGTGAAATGAGTAAAAAAGGTTGTAAATAGTAAAATGCAAGCTTACATATTTTTTTTACTGTTAAATTACACTCAGTACAAAACTCGAGTGCCACTAAGGTAGAGTGTTACAAAGAAAACTGTAATAGTGAATAAAGTGTGTCAGATCAATGGAAGAGGAGGTGGTAATAGGTGAAAGTTATGAGAATAAGTGAGAAAGAGTATGATTGACCTGAAAGAGGTGAAGATTGATATGTTCAGGAAAGCAACCATGCAGGAGTATTTTCTCCATAATGCCAACAGTTAAAAAAAACCTATGTGACTAGAAATTTCTTCTTACTTTTGCAACATGAAGGAAATGAAGAGCATTTGAATGGTACGGTTCGTACAAGCTGTGAAGTTTGAAACAATGATGATAAAGAATGGAGCATTTTCCATGGAAATAGTGATAACATAGTTACAGGCTTGCAACATTGTATCTGCAATAAAAGGGTTAAGTCATCATACACAAGGTGACAGAAATAATTTTTAATACTATCAAAATTCCACTTCCTTTTCCATTTTTTATTTCTTGTCTTGTTGAGAAAGAACACTGGCATGTCTGAAAATACTGATTAATAATATTTTTTTTCACTTTTTCTTTTTTGTCATTTTTTTTTTTTTAATCATATCACCCCAAGCAAGGCAGTAATGCCACTGATTTGCAGGGGGCTACATAAGAGTAAAAAGATTAGATAGAAGAGAGTGAAGAGGAAGATGAACCAGTTAGAAAGGAGCAAGAGAAGGATGGGAATACAGGTGTGATGACAGTTGCAAAGCTAGAGAGAAAGGAAAGGATATACAGGGTGGTGAAAGAACTAGAGTCAAGTGGTTAAGAGATGGGTACTGACATTGCATTCAAACCCCTGGAGGTTGCAGCCATCAGGAAAGCAAGAATATGAAAGCAAGCTCCACAGGCGGGAAGCGCGAGAGAAGAAGCTGCAGGAGTAGAATTGTCATCTGCATTTGGTTAATCTAACTGTGAATGGATGAGACCCAGCTGCCAATCCGGTTGCACGAGTAAACACCTGTAGCAGAGGCACCAGTGACTCAAGTTCGTTGGAGCAGAAGCCATGAAAGTATTTATAGAACAGACAAAGGGAGGCCACATCTCGTTGGTGGGGAAGTGGCTGCAGTTGAGCTGCCAAGTCAGTACCTATCACATTACTGATTCTCCTCTGGAGCCCATCAAGAACACTGAGATGAACAGCAGGGGTGCCCGACCATATATTGCAGCAGCACTCCATGCACAGATGAATGGTTGATCCGTATATATGCAGGATGGATTCAGGCGGGAAAAACATCCTGGTCCGACACAATGACCCAACCTTCTCAGCAGCGGATCCAGCCATGGACTCAATGTAGTGGTTCCATTTGAGATCAGAAGAGAGGGTAAGGCCGAGGAGACTCGCTTGGTCCATATTATGGGAGGCAGGAGAGGCTGCCTGTGATGATCGACAGACAACAGCTTGGTCTTAGTCGCATTGAAACTGACAAGCCACTTCCTGCCTCAATTCACCACAGAGTGTAGGTCCCATTCAAGGTGAGCAGCGAGATTATATTTGTCCACTACACTGAGTTTCTTACTGATTCTGCAGGAAGTAGTTAAAGAAAGTGGATAGAAAAGGCTACATATCAATGTGTATGGTAATCACTAAAAAGGGAAGGCCAAAAGGCCAATTACAAGTTAGGAATACTAAAAATCAAACAGGTTCAGAAATTTAAATATGTGAGAAAAACAGAGCTTTAATTTGTTAAAAAGGCTGACAAATAAACAATAAGTATTATTAGTTTTATTATCAATATTATTTTGGCTGTTTTTTAGCTTTTGAATTTCTTTCACTGGCCTATTATATCTACATACACATGCATATATCTAAACTTATTTATAAATAGAACTTTGTCTCTGTGTGTGTGTGTCCTTTACCTAGAGACTCCAAAATGGCTGAACCAATTTTCTTGAAAATTTACACAGTTGTATTCTAAGCATCTGCAAGTGTTCTTAGCTAGGTTTTGTGTTGAGGTACCCCCGATAAATATCAAAAATCAATAATCGAAAAAATCGGGTTATAGAAGGAGTGGTCCAATTTTAATCAAATTTGATACACTCATAGACAAAGACAAAGACAAAGACATAAGAAACGATATTCAGAAGTTTCAAGGTTGCAGTTCTTACAATAGTGCAGAAAATCAAATATATATATATATATATATATAAATAAAAGGCAAGATGTTTGTGTTCATTTTTCTTTCAGTCTATGGTTTCGCTTTAATTGGAAACAACTATTGCTTTTTAGCCTTTCATGCCAATATCCAAAGAGTCTGAGCTCCAGGACCATGGATTAGTTTAAAGCTTTCATTACACCCGAGCAACGCCGGGCTATACTGCTAGTAAGTATATAAAAATATTTTTACAAAGTTTGAAGGCAGCTTCCTTACGCCAAAACAAAGACAAAACTCAAGCATAAGTCCTCAAACGCTTCATTTTGAAGTTATTAAGTTTAAAGTTTATGGTAGACACTGTTAAATGTACATTTCAAGATACAATCCGAAAAGACTTTTGCATACTTTTGGGCCAGATTCCTGATACCAAAACAAGGTAAAATGTCCATATAAATATCTTAATTAAATTTTAAAGTGAAATATTTACAGCATTTATATAATACTGTTAATTCATTTCTATGGTTTAGTTGTACTTTATTTTTAGGAAACTTTATAATATGCAGCTTTTCATAAAATTTAATTAATTATAATGTTCATTTAAAATTTATGTTCAAATATTAAATAATTATTTTATTTAAATTAAACCCATACAACACTTATTTGTTTTCTATAACTCCAATATACCTTAGTATGCCATAAACACCTAATTCAAATTTAAACCTAAACAATTAACCTCTTTAAGAAATATAGTAAGATAAAACTTAAGTTTCCCTAAAAGCCTAGAATCTGACCTGCTGTCAAAAACAAATGTCTACACATTTGAATAATAAATGTTCCTAGTATGTACTTTCCACAGACAGATAGAAAGTGTCATTTTATCATGACATAATGCAACAATTCACCTTCATATGACCTAAATATTCAACTTTATAGTTCAATCTAATTCACACTTTTGATTGAATAATACAGAATCATATTTAACTTTCTTCAACTATTCCTCCTCAGCTTTCTGAATAACTATGAATTCATTTTATATTTTCCAAAATAAATCATTTTCACCATCTGTTTTTAAAATAACACCCAAAGAGGAACAATAATGTACTGAAACACGAAATTTTTTGTGTAGTGATATAATGCTTTTATAACCAACTGTAATAACAAAATTATAATATATATATATATATATATATATATATATATATGAAAGCACAAACACACACAAGAAGTTTTTGTATGACTTAAACAATGTATTGTAATTTTTACATTTTTTCGTTCTCATACAAATTCCAGTTCAGTGAAAAAATTCTAAATTCTAACACTAAGCTATATCATTACATATTGGTAATGGTGCCAAAATGGCATGACATCAACACTGCCAAAAATCAGGAAATCCTCTTGAAAGCATAAAAAGATGAACTTGGTGATATTGCTGCTCCTGGCTTTAGCATGAATCAAATGCAATGGAAACGGGCCAAGTTAATCTGTTATGTCCGTCCCAATGTTCGATTCCATGTAATTCATGATATCCCAAAAAAGAAGTCCTTAATGCAGAGATAGTAATAGAATAATTACAGGTTATGTTTTTAGTTTTATGCCTAGCCATTCTGTTCAGGCATTTACCTGATAGTTCAATATCTGATTTCCAACATTGAATGTCCAGCAACTAACAAAAATATCCATTTTTGCATCACTCACACTCTCTCTCTCTCTCTCTCTCACCTTTTTTTCTGCATTTCTCTCTTGCACTCTTTTTTCCACACCTCTTGCTCTCTCATCTTTTTTCTGTGTCTCTCTTTCCTGTCCTTTTTCCACGTTTCTTTCACTCCTTGTTTTTCTCATCTCTCATCCCTTGTTTTCCTCGTCTCTCTTGCTCATTGTTTTTCTCATCTTTCTTAGCCTTTTTTCACCTCTCTCACCTCTTTTTTCCTTGTCCTTCTCCCCCTTTTTCTTCATCTTTCTCACATATATTTTCTTCAACTTTCTTGCTCTTTTTTCTTCATCTTTCTCTTCTTTTTTCATCATCCCTCTCACCTATTTTTCCTCATCTCTCTTGCCCTTTGTTTTCCTAGTCTCTCTTGTTATCTTTTCCTCATCTCTCTTGCCCTTTGTTTTCCTCATCTCTCCTGACCTTTTTCCCTCATCGCTCTCACTTATTTTTTCTTGTCCTTCTCCCCCTTTTATCTCATCTTCCTCACCATTTTTCCTCATCTCTCGTGCTCTTTTTTCTTCATCTTTCTCTTCTTTTTTCATCATCCCTCTCACCCATTTTTCCTCATCTCTCTTGCCCTTTGTTTTCCTAGTCTCTCTTGTTATCTTTTCCTCATCTCTCTTGCCCTTTTTGTCCTTGTCTCTGTTGCTTTTTTCTTCATCTTTCTCACCATTTTTTTCATTGTCTGTCTTGCCCATTTTTTGGTCTCTCCTCTTTTTCCTCATTTTTCTCACTCTGTGACCCCGTTTTCCCTCGCTCTCCCTACATCTCTACAACCTTTTTTACTTTCACCATTCTTTTTTCTGATCGTGTTATTCTCTTTTTTTCCTTTCTCTATTTATCAGCTATCTTTTTCTCAAATCCACGCCGCATCTTTTTATTTTTTCTTCCTCAAATTGTTCAGCTCCTTCTAATTTTCACTCTATCTCCCCATTCTTTGGTTTTTCTCAGATTTTTTTTTGGATTTTATTTGTCTCAATATTCTCTCTGTCTCTCAAAAATCTATCATTGGCATTAATAGAGTCACTTCATTTTTATGAATCTTTCATGAATCTATTGTCATCGAGAAAAGTAATAGAAATTTTTGTATAAACAACAGTCTAAAGCTCTTTTTGCCATTATGCTAAGTCCACTTAAATTTCTTACCATGAGAGAAAATTTTGAAAAATTTTATAATGTGTTTTAATATTAACAATAATTAGTAATAATAATCACTAACTATTACATTTAATATTACTTAAAGGGTTCAAATAATTCACTGTATTTTGCAGATGACACAGTGCTGATAGCAGATACAGATACAGAAAAGAAAATACAAGACCTCCGACAGAAGGTAGTAAGGGAAAGTGAGAAGAAACGACTAAAAATAAACTACAAGAAAACTCAATGTATGTTCATCAGCATAAAGAGAGGCAGAAAATGCCACCTACAGGTTGGGGTTACTAAAAGCAAACAGGTGCAAAAATTTAAATACCTGGAAAATATTCTAATAGAGGGCAGAAAGTGTAACACTAACATAAAAATGCATATTGGCATGGCCAAAGATGCATTTCAAAAGCTAAGCAGAGTATTGATAGACAGGAAAATTTTATTGGAGACAAAGAAAAAGTGTTGGACTGAAAAGAATATTATGATATCTGTCCTCTTATATTGCAGCAAATGCTGGACAATCTAGTCAAAGATGAAGGAGAAACTCAATGCAAAAGAAATGTGCTTCTACAGAAGGATGCTGAGGATACCATAGATGAAACATGTGAGCAATGACAAAGATTTGGAGAGGATGGAAATGAAAAGGAAACTTATACTTAACATCAGGAAGAGACAGCTGAAGTTTCTGGGATATGTAATGAGGAAGAAAAGCTTAGAGAATCTGATAATCACAGGGCTGATAAAGGCAAAAAATTGACAGGAGAATCCAGTGTATGACATACTTCATGGGCTTGAACAAATGGATGGCAGACCTATAGTTTGGAAGAGATACCAAGAGAAAAGTGTCAAGAACTACGAGGTACAATGATTTTCTAAGTGCAGCTTAGCTGTGTCACAAGGCCACCTTCCTTCTGACATTTCCTATATCTAATCACACTCTCACCACCTTCCCCTATGTATCCCCCTGCGCTCTAGTGGCAGTGGAATGCCTTGCTTGGGGTGAAATGATTAAAAAAAAAAAAAAGAGACATCGCTAAACAGAGCTAAGTATGAGAGAAACGTTTTTAATAATTTTCTGTTTGTATTATTATTATTATTATTATTAATAATAAAAATTTATACAGTAAACTTACTATTTTTTCATTTTAAATAATTCAGTACAGTTTAAAGAAAATTAAACAGATTAATTTCAATTATTTAGATAATTCCATAAAGGGAAAAAGAGACAAGGGAAAGCAATGGATAATATATTTGAAGGACCTAATCAGGTGGATGACAGAACAAGGATTGCACAGTGTAACAAGAGAAGGCGTGCTCAGAGCAACCAGGGATAGGGAAACCTGGAAAGCCATGATCGCCTACGTCCTGAAGGTACAGGGCACATAGAAGAAGAAGACCAGCTTGTTGTAATACAAAATGGCAGATGATAACAATGGTTACTTTGAACACTGCAAGAATTAAGATTTTAACTTATGTTGTCAGGCTTTTTATTCTTTATTCATTTTAATTTTATTAGACTAATCAAATACCTGCCATGTGGACAGAAAAAAGTAAGTCATAACAAAAGTTCTCTTTAAATTTTGTATAGTGCTGTCACATATGGTCAGGCACCCCTGTTATTCATCTTGGGTTTCGTGACAAAATCCAAAGTAGAATCTGCAATGTAATCAATCCAAACCTGGCAGCTGGACTTCAGTCACTTTCTCACCAATGAGTTGTGGCTTTCCTGTATCCCTTCTACAAGTATTTTCACGGCTTCTGCTCCAATAAGCTTATCTCCTTGGTGTCCCCTCTGCACAAATTTACATGAGCTACTAGACTGACAATCAAATGTAATTGTATGTAACTTCTACTATAGAAGCTTCTTTTCTCTCACTTCTCACCTATAGAACTCCCTTCGATATACTTACTTCCCTGATAGCTACAATTTCTATTTAAATGCAACATCACTTGCCATCTCATATCTCTTTGACTCTCATCCTTTTCCCAACACCCACTGCATCTTGTTCATCTCCTTTTCCACTCCACTCTTATGCAGTTCTCTTCACACCAGTGTTTCCATCCTTCTCTTGAGTAAATTCATGCAGAGGGGGCATCAGAGTAGAAGCCATAAAAATATTTGTAGAAGAGACAGAGGGAAGTGACATCATGTTATATTTTATTACTTTAAGAACCAGAGTATCAATTAGAAAAATACCTGAAGAAAAAAAGTATTTTAAAAATTTAAATACCGTTACCACTGTTATGTTCATTTTTATTTAATTAAATGAAATGTTGTCTTATTAAATTTTGACTTTTATTTCTTTCATTGTTTTTTATTGCTTTTTTGTGCAATAGATAGAAGAGTATAAAATTTCTTAGCTCAAAACATTGTCAGCCATTATAGACTAATTGTAGCCATAGGGAGATGGTTAATGTTTGTTGACTCGGCCTTGTGTCATACATAACCGAACTCTCTTCAGCTTACAAGTTTTATTCGTTATTATCATTAGAAGGTTGGTATGTGTAAATCAGTGTGGAATAATGTAAAAATTAAAAATAGACATTTTTCAGGTTAAAATAGAAATTTATTAAAAGAATAGAATAACAAGAATAGGTAACAGAAATTAATGTTCAATGAGAAAGTTGAGGGTATCAAGGGTTGAAGAAATGTTTGTCGTAGTAATTTGTTGGAATGAGTTCATTCTTATGTATGTATATATGAGCGTTTGTTTGGTAGGAATGTCTTTAGATGGCAAAGAAGAAATAAAAGTAAACAGCACACAAGAAAGAAGGGGAAAGAGGACAATGTGCAACATGACCTATGTCCAGGTTCTGGTTGAGGTTTCTCCCTTTAGATTTTAGTCATTTCCTCTCCTTGCTCTCATCTGACTGTTTGCCTGATGCTGATGAAGTCATTTATAGTCATTCATATTTTTGCACTTGATTGCCAAGTCCTTTCAAGTCTTGCAAATCACTTCCATTGGTCTGAAAATTAATCTAACAGCTACTTGCAAAATCCAGTTTGACTTTTTCTTTAAGCACAGGGTTAATCCCTTTTTCTATTTGGGAAAAACCAGGATTTCACACATCGTTGTGAATTTTTGCAAAAGTAAAGAAGGTTGCTTTTAATTCTTAATTTCCTAACCACCATATAATAATTAGAATTTCTTTCATCCAATTTCTGTCTTGTTTATTGTAACTTTCAGACTATCAACTTTTTCTTAATAATAACTGGAATGCTTCTAAGAAATTGGAATAATATTGCTACATATACTCAGGCCAATCATCAGTGGGGTTGCTTGAAAGCATTTGGTACCCACAAAATCTACCTCCCTATCCATCTGAAAATGATAAGTAGTTTTTGTGTTCAAATTTTTACTCTTGACTCCCCAAAACTTACAAAATCTAACCAGCCTCTCAAAGAACTCTGATTACAGGTTTTTTGATATTTCTTCTAGCATTAGTGATATGAAAATCAAACAAGTGCAGAAATTTAAATACCTAGGAAGTGTTCAAACAGAAGACAAAAAGTGCAATATGGAGATCTGAAGGTGCACTGGCATGGCTAAGGATGCATTTTAGAAGCTGAGTAGAATATTAAGAGACAGGAAAATTTTGCTGGAAACAAAGAATAGAGAGTACTGGATTTTTATGTGATGTCTGTCCTTCAATATGGCTGCAAATGCTAGACAATTTCATCAAGGATAAAGGAAAAACTTGAAGCAACCGAAATGGTTCTAAAGAAGAATGCTAAGGATACCATGGTCAAAACATGCAAGCAACAATGAGGTTTTGGAGAGGAAGGACACTAAAAAGAAACTGATACTTAACATCAGGAAAAGACAGCTGATGTTTCTGGGACATGTAATGAGGAAAGAGGGCTTGGAGAATATGATACTCACAAATCAGAAAAATGATGGTAACAAAAAGGAAACTGATACTTCACATCAGGAAAAGACAGCTGATGTTTCTGGGATATCTAATGAGGAAGGATGTGCATTGTGGTGCAGTGGATATAGACTCGGAATGACAAATCTGGTTGCCGGGTTCGAATTTCAGTTGAATTCTTTGCATTCACTTACACACAAATACTCTTGAAAAGGTATTAATCTATCTCTTCCCTCCAGTTATGGGTTAAATAACAGGACAGATTGGGTTCTCTAGCCTTGGCTGGCAACCAGTCTACTGCAGAAAGCAATGGTAACTTACTATGGATTATCTTCTGCCCAGTCAGTCATGTCTCTTATGGGACATGATCACCCAAAGTGGGTATCACATATGGCACTTAACTGACTGAATGAGGAAGGAGGGCTTAGAGAACCTGACACTCACAGGATGGATAGATGAAAAGAGGGACAAAGGAAAGCAGCACATGATATACATGATGGCCTTGAGCGGATGAATGGTGGAGTGGGGATTGGGTGGAATAACAGGAAAAGGGATATTAAGAGCAACAAGGGAAGTAGAGGGCCATGACTGCCTACATTCTGAAAGGATATGACACACAGAAAAGAGATGAAAGAGAATATTTCTTTTATATGCTGTTTGATCATGGGTCTTCCTGTTGTTCGTAGCCCTTTTTAAATTTTCTCTTTTTTTTTATCTCTCATAATCCCTGTTATGTCAAATATTTACACAACCTTGTGATGTAGGCTATGCACTGTTTTCCTTTATCTTCAACCTGTTTTCCTTTTTCAATCTGCCCTGTGGGTATCAAATTTTCTAAACCCTCTTTCCTTATTATATGCTCTATATTTTTCAACTATGTTTCCATTTTCCATTAAAATTTCATTTTTGTTCACATGTTCATTACACGGTATTCTCATCATCTTTGTGTAGAACCATATTTCATTTGAATTGGGTTTATTTTTTTTTTTCTTTTTCTCTTTTTATTTGAGAGTTTCCTTCTCATTAGTTGAGAGAAAAAGAAAGAGAAAATGATTTTAAAAACTCACTACAACTTTTAATGGTAATGAACAGCCTTCATACAGATAAAGATAGAAATACGCAAAAAGTTTATTGAAAGAGAAAAGGGTTTTAAAGGAAAGCACAAATGTAGGGGCATCAGGGAAGCTTGTCAAATTGGCCTTGTGCCAAATACAACCAAAGTTCTCACAATTTAAATATCAGAAGGTTGAAAAGATACTGTGATGGATAAAATGTTTCGTTTGTACATTAAAGTAAAGATTTATTTTCCGAATAACACAATTGTAAGAAGAAAAATATAAGTGAAATTTTGTTAACTGAACCCAGTATAACCCGGATATAAGAGAAACCCTGATATAGGAGAGATTTTCATCAGTCCCAAAATAGTCTGTGGTAATATATATAAAATAGACCAAAGCTTGATATAAGAGAAATTTTATCAGGTCCTGACAACTCTCTTATATCAGGGTTACACTGTATATGAAGAAAAATAAAATGTTCATAGAGAAAATGCATGTAGTTAAAATTGTTCAAAGAGAAAAGTAGAGTTTTTAAATGTCCTACAGAAATTAAGATTTCATGATTGATAGCAGCAGAATGTAAAGACTTATGTTCCTCTCCCTTTTTTGGTAGGTTTGCAACAGGATGAGAAAGAAGGTGAAATAAATAAAGAAATTGTACTTAGAGTGTTCTGTTGTTGTTGTTGTTGTTGCTGTTGTTGTTTTCTTTGGTGGCATGGTGTGAAATTGAAGAAAAAATGAATATGTGATGTGCCCTTATGTCCAGGTATTCTGCTTGAAATTTCTTTTGTTACATTGCCACAAGGCCCATCAGCTAACCACTCCCATGCTAAACTGAATTTGACCTGTCAAGAGATGTCCTTTAAGTAGTGGATTTGTCATGTGACCAGCTCCAGCAGGTATTTTCTTCTTAAAGTGTGAAAAAACTTTTGACTGTCATCATATACCAATTTTCGATTTTTTCACACTGACTTGTAAAATTTGCTTGGGTCAGTATTTTTTCAAAATGTTTTTAGTTGTTTGAATTCAATTTTGCAGGTGTGCAATTTTACTTTGTGTGTTTTAGTTAGTTGATGGATGATATAGTATTTGTATCCTATAGAAATACCTTATTTTAATTTATATATTCTATTTTATATTTTATTCTTATAGGGACTTACTACAAATTTTTAATGGAAACAAACAGCCTTCATACAGATAAAGATGCACAAAAAAAGTTCAGAGAGAGAGAGATAGAGAGAGAAGGAAAAAGAAAAGTGTTATGCAAATGCCTTATTTTGATTTTAATTCTTTTTATTTTTTGTTTGTATATTTTATTGCTACATTTTATTTTATTTTTATTCAAACTCACTACAATTGCATTAAAAACAAATGCTTTTAATCAAAACAGTTCATTCAAAGAGTAGCCAGTTGTCATTTAATTAGACTAAAATATTTAATTTATCTTTTGCATTCTCTTTTAAATACAAATATTATAGCTTCAAAATATGGTCATCAAATGCTAATAACATTCAGGCCTACAAACCAATTCTTTCACTTTCTGGAGGTAGCCCAGAAAGACTTATTATACAGGCTGCGATGGTGAAATTGTGTCCATTTGATATTTCTAATTTTGCACATGCATATTGTTTTTTGTTTTTTTTTGTCAACAGTATAGTAGGATCAGTTGGATACTGTCTGTAATAAAAAGAGTACCAATATGAACATTTCAGAGTTTTTGGGTGTCCGAGGAGAGTCCAGAGGATTCAGAAAGAGTTGGATGAGTCTAATGGTGATTACAAAGTTACAGCAGCTTGGAAAACTCACCCTGATTGTTATGATAAGAAATGAACTCCTGAATTTATTGCTAAAGGCCTCAGACTCAACACAGAGGCCTACATCAAGTGCCATGAGGAAGTAATATTGACCTGGGTCAAGAGGATGGCTGCTGGTAGACTATGTCTGACAACAAGATTCTTCACAATGCCAGACAAGCAGGGGAACCCAGTCATGGCTGTCAGACAATATCTGTGAACACATTGCCCCTTAGATCTGGTTACCTGACTCTCCAAATTGAAGCCCCCTTGCTTATTATATGTAGAGCACAGTTGAGCAAAAGACAAACAGATTTCCTTGTAACAGCAAAGATGAACTGAAGACAAGGATTATGGCAGCATTCATCAACTTGAACAAGGAGACTGTCCAGAATAGTTGCAGGAGATTCCAAAGCCATCTGGGGGCTGTGATCAAAATCCAAACTGATTTTCTTGAATAAATTTACTCTTCAGTATTTCAAGATATTTTTGTGTAATTTTGGTAAATATCTCTGTTAAAATGAGATATCAGTGATACATTCATTTTTGCATAATTTATGACAATTTATCCATCGCACCCTGTATATAGATCTTAAGAGCTTTTTAGTTATGCAAACTGCTAATTTTATTTTTTTTAATCATTTCATCCCAAGCAAGACATGACTGCCACTGGGGCTACATAAGAGGAGAGTGAAAGCTTATATAGAACGAGAGTGAAGAGAAAGAGGAACTGATTATAGGAGGTGTCAGAGAATGGGCAGGAGAAGGTTAAGAATATTGGTGTGAAGAGAGTTATGAGATAGTAGAGTGAAAAGGGAGAAGAACAAAATACAGGAGGTGTTAGAAAAAAGATAAGAGAAAAATGGGAGTCAAGGGATAAGAGATGGCAATTGACATTGCATTTAAGTTGTTGGAGATGGTAGCTACCAGAGAATGGAATTCCACAGGCAGGAACTATAAGAAAAGAAGCTGCTAGTGTAGAAGTGGCAGCAGAATTTAGTTGTTTCTATTGTAAAAGAATGGAACCTTGTTGCCAGTCTGGTTACTTAATTACATACTTATAGAGGAGGCACCAGGGAGCTAAGCTCATCATACCAGAAACCATGAAAATACTTGTAGAAGAAACAGCGGGAAGCCACATTCCATTGGTGAGGAAGTGGCTGAGTCGAACTGCCAGGTTGATATCAATTATATTGCAGATTCTCCTCTGGATCCTGTCAAGAACCCAGAGATGAATAACAGAAGCGCCCAGCAAGATATGACAACAGTATTCAATGCACGGGTGGATGGTTAATTTAGATGAATAAATGTGAGAGGAACTAGGTTACTAACATTGCAGAATTTGCATTGACGTCAATGGATATGATAAATGTTTTAATCAAATCATTTACTTCAAAGATAAGCCAACTGTTTATGAATTGGAAAAATTAAAAAATGTTATCACTATGTATTTTTATTCTTTTTTTATTTCATGTACTTATTAATGCACATAGACATATATTATACTGTAAAAAATAATAAACAATGGCAGGAAATTAGTTTCATTTTTAAGCCAAACAAGTTTCTATCATTTATTTTAGTTGATTTAAACACTAACTCAGAGGAAAGTATCACCTGCCCGCTCCATTCTTTAAAATAATATTGCCTTGCTAAAGTTGCATTTATAAAATGTCTTCAACATTTTATTTGCTTTCTATGTTGGTTGGTTGGTTGTTTTGTTTTATGGCATATCAACCTCAGCAGGTCATTTATTGCCAACTAAATTTCTCTATTTATTTATTGCTGGTAATACCTTTTTCTTTCAACAATTTATTGTTGTTTTTATATAAGTTTTGTGTCTAGTAATACATTTTTCTTTTCGAGTATCAAGATTCATTGGGATTTAATTTAAGGGCTGGGTCCCCAAGTCCTACCCTGTTATTTAACCCATAACTGGAGGGAAGGGGTGGATTAATACCTTACCCAAGGGTACTAGTGCTTAAGTGAATGCAGGGTATTCAACTGGAATTCGAATTTGGCTCACCGATTTCTTTTTCCGAGACAATATCTACCGTACCACAAAGCACATCCGTCACTAAACGCTTACAGTACCTGATATTCCCAAGCGGTCACCCATCTAAATACCGACCAGGCTCAAGTTGCTTAACTTTGGTGATCGAGCGAGAACCAGTGTATTCAACGTAATATGGCCGTAAGTACGCACATCCCTCATTATACCCTTACAGCACCTGGTATTCCCAAGCAGTCACCCATCTAAGTACTGACCAGGCTCAATATTACTTAACTTCGGTGATTGAGTGAGAACCAGTGTATTCAACATGATATGGCTGTAAGCCTGTTTTCTATGTATAGTATTTGTTAATATCTATAATTACCAAGACTGTAGATCGGTTTGAAATTGTTACTGAATACTCTCACAAACTGAAGTTCTCCTGCATACACTGCATAAATAAGAACTTGCCAAAATAATGTTATGTCTTGAGTATGTTTGACTCTTGTAGTCATTTGCAAGTAAAGAAGTTGAGAGAATACAGGGGATGGACAAAATAATGGAAACACTTAGTATCATAATAGCACTGGCAGTAGAGCCTGATGTTGCTTGGGTGTAATGAAAGCTTTAAAACGAATCTATGGTCCTGGAGCTCAGACTCAGCCTAAAGAATATTTGTGTGAAGTTTGGTGAGAATTGGATAAAAATTGTGGATTTGTATAAAGGACATACAGACAGCTAAACAGACACACATACAAACATCTTGCCTTTTATATATATATATATATATATATATATATATATATATATATATATATATTATCGATTTTCTGCACTATTGTAAAAACTGCAACCTTGAAACTTTTCGATATTTATCGGGGGTACCTCAACACAAAACCTAGCTAAGAACACTCGCAGATGCTTATTGTACAACTGTATGAATTTTCAAGAAAATCGGTTTGGCCGTTTCAGAGTCTATAGGTAACGAACACACACACACACAGACAAAGTTCCATTTATAAATAAGTTTAGATTAGATTTAGATGTAGATCATTTGAAAAATTTGATTAAACTCTCAAAGGCTTGTCTATTTTTATGTTTGTTGATTTAATAGTAGTAGTACTTCAAATTTTTGCTAAAATTGTTGATTTTCTTTCCACATATTATTTGAATGAGTTTATTAAAATCAACAGTCAGAACTAAGAATTACAAATGATGACCTTCATTCTATGGTTTAAGAACTGTTTCTGGAGGGAAATGCCATCTTTCAGGATGATAATACACCCATTCATAGTGCTAAAGTTGTAGCAGAATGACATGAGGAACATTCTAGTGAAGTAGAATATCTTATCTGGCCACCACAGTCCCCAGATCTTAATATCATTGAACATTTTATGATTCATTTTAGAAAAACAAGGGAGGATTCAATATCATTCATCATCATCATTGAAAAATTTGGAGACTGTTTTAGCTGAAGAATGAATAGAAATTTTTCTGGAAACAATCCAAATATAGTATGAGTCAATCCCATGCAGAATTCAAACTGTAATTACTGCCAATGATCGTCATACTTCACATCGGAATAAATTTGCTTGAAATTTCAAGGTGTTTCTATTTTGTCCAGCACCTGTAGATAGTAGAATGTTAATGTTGTTTATCATCCTGTATTTGAAAATAAGAAGGTAGAATGTTGAGAAATAGTCAGTATAGCATAAAACTAATAATAAAATAAGCACACTTCATTTCCCCTCTCACTTGTAACCACCCACTAATAAAATAAAGTTTTCAGTGCTAAAGCTGAATTAGTTAAATCAAGCTTCACTAGCTTCTAGTTGTTACTATACTAGAGACAAAGAAATAGTTTTTAGAATGGCATTGGAGAAATTAAAGAGAATTTTTAAAGGTATTTTAACACAACTGAAATAAATTTTATACATAGCAGATTGCTTTATTGTGTTGTAAAGACTTTACAAGATTTACAATTGTTTTTAATTGTTTCAGTGGCAGAGCACTGTTTTATTGCCAAGTAGCTTATAAATTTCAATGCTTCTAAAACAAAACTGATTTCTGTTAACCATCACAGGAAATATCTCCTGCCACCCATCAGCATAGACCAAGCAAGTCTCCTTGAAAGCAATACACTGTGCCTCCTCAGCCTTACCCTTTCTTCTGACCTCAAGTGGAATCATTACATTGAGTCAATAGCTAAATCCACTGCTAGGAAGGTTTGGTCACTGTGTTGGGCCAGGAATTTTTTTCCACCTGAATCCATCTTGCACATATACAAATCAGCCATTCGACTGTGCAAAGAATACTATTGTCATCTCTGGTCAGGAGCCCCTGCTGTCCATTTCAGTGTTCTTGACAGGCTCTAAAGGAGAATCTGTAATGTGATAGGTTCCAACCTGGCAGCTCGACTCCAGCCACTTTCTTACTGGCAGGATGTGGCGTCTATCTGTCTCTTCAACAAATATTTTCATGGCTTCTGCTCTGATAAACTTAGGTCACTGGTCACCCTTCCTCAAGAATTTGCTCATGCAACAAGAATGGCAACAAAGTCCCACCCATTTACAGTTAGATCAACTAAATGCAGATGACAATTCTACTCCAGTAGCTACATTTCTTACAATTCCCTCCTGTGGAACTCCCTTCCATATACTTGCTTTCTTGACAGCTACAACCTCCAGGAATTTAGATGCAATGTCAATTTCCCATCTCTTATCCACTTGACTCCAGTTCTTTCTACATTACCTCATATATCTTGTTCTTTTCCTTTCTCTCAACCTTTGTAATTGTCTTCACACCTGTGTTCCCATCCTTCTCTTGCCCTTTCTCTGACAACCCCTATAACTGGTTCGTCTTTCTCTTCACTCTCCTCCTGCTTAAACCTTTACTCTCTTATGTAGCTACTGCACATCAGTGGCAGTACTGCCTTGTTTGGGGTGAAATGATTAAAATAGTAAAATGGGACAGAACAACACAATAGTATTCTGTCTATTCTATTTAATGGAACATGTTTAAAAATTTGAGTAAATATCTTCATTTATTTGTCTTATTTCTTATATATTTTTAGAAGTAGAAAGTGTGGCTGTTATCATAATTGAAAATGTCAGATATTACAGTCTGAGACAAAAAGCACAGAATTCAAAATCATTTATGCAGTCTTGAGAGATAGGATAATAACCTATATATTTTCTACAGTACATCTTCTTCCCCACAGAAGTAATATTGCAAATCTGTCAAATCTGTATCTGTGGCTATTTTCATGGCAAATATTTCAATGAACATTACTTTTTAGTCTCACCAATTCAAACATTTGCATCTAAGCCATACTATGCTACATCCACAGAATTGAAGTGCCATTATTTCTGCCATATTCAAGACTAGCAGTATAACCCGGCGTTGCTTGGGGGTAATAAAAGCTTTAAAACTATTTCATGGTCCTGGAGCTCAGACTCTTTGGATGTTAGCATGAAAGACTAAAAAGCAATAGTTGTTTCCAGTTAAAGCGAAACCATAGACTGAAAGAAAAATGAATGGATGTAAGTCAAATTTTGATTTCCTGGTATCGTCGTAAACTGAATTTTGAAGGCTAAATAAGTCCTCTGAGTAAATGGTATCATGGCTGAGACTAAGAACTACAATTATACCTACTTAGAGCCAAACCCGAAGCAAAAACTAAAATAAAAGGGCTGAAAAAATACCGACATACAGAAAGTTAAACGAACACACACAAACATCTTGCCTTTTATATATATATATATATTATCGATTTTCTGCACTATTGTAAGAACTGCAACCTTGAAACTTCTGAATATCGTTTCTTATGTCTTTGTATATGAGTGAATCAAATTTGATTAAAATCGGACCACTCCTTCTATAACCCGATTTTTTTGATTATCGATTTTCGATATTTATCAGGGGTACCTCGACACAAAACCTAGCTAAGAACACTCGCAGATACTTATAATACAACTGTGTAAATTTTCAAGAAAATTAGTTCAGCTGTTTCGGAGTCTATAGGTAATGGACACACACAAAGTTTCATTTATAAATAAGTTTAGATTAGATAGATTATATTTAGATGTAATAAAAAAGTCTCCATTCAGAGTTATTTTACCCAAAATTGAAGCCATAGGGAGATGGTTAATGCTTATTTGGTTCAGCCTTGTGTCATACATAGCTGAACACCCTACAACATACAAGATTTATGCTGAATTATCATCATCAGGTTTTCATCATCAGAAGGTTGGCACCAGAAGGTTGGAGATTGTGTAAATTAGTGTGGAATAGTGGAAGAATAAAATATACATTTTTCATATTAAAATAGGAATTTATTACAAGAAATGAATAACAAGAATTCATAGAAAATAATGTTCAATTATAAAGTTAAATGTATCAAGAGTTGTAGACTATGTTCCTAGTAGTAATTTGTTGGAAAGAGTTCATGCGTATGTATTAGTGTTTGTTTTATAGGAGTGTCTTTGAATGAAGAAGAAGAAGCAAAATGAATCAACACATGAGAAAGAAGAAGAAAGAGGACAATGTCTGGGTCACTTGAAGCTTGACATTTTAGCTTGTCATCTCTGCTGCTTCCATCTCTGACTCTGACTGATCTAAGTCCTTTCTAGTAATTTAGATTTTTTGCACTTGATTGTTAAGTCTTTATGGTCTTGCAATTAGCTTCCATTGGTCAGAATATCAATCTAACATCAACTTGTGAAATCCAGTTTCGACTTTTTTTGTTAAGCACATGGTCAGTCTTTTTTCTATTTGGGAAAAACCAGGATTTCACACATCATTGTGAATTTTTGTAAAAGTGAAGAAGAAGGTTGATTTTAATTCTTAATTTCCTATCCCTACAGTATAACAGACACTTCAATCTTCAACTTTTTCAGTCAAGACTCAGTCTTTATCTATCCCTCTTATCCTCATGATTTTCACTTCCTTATACCTTCTCTTCAAGTCATAGCTAACAACACATCCATCATTAGAAATTAACCTTTCAGTGTCTCTTGAACCCTGAATTAATTGAAAAAAGAAAGACATTAAACTGATGTCTCTAACATATCCAAACACAAATAAGCAGCATATCTAACCCAGCACCATGACAAAAGACAGATCATCAGAGTGACCAAATAGATACCAAGAGACCAGCACAGAATATAGGTTTGACTGAAGGCAAATTGGAGTGACAAGCTTGTATCCCACATATGTACGACACATTCGAGAATAGATATTCTGTAGGATAGGACATGAGAGAACTTTCTCCTTTGGGAGTGAGAAAATGTCCAGTTGTAATGATAATGATGACAACGATATTCTGAAATATTTGAATTGTCATAGTTTGGAA
Organism: Ascarosepion bandense; assembly: GCA_037127315.1. Lineage (NCBI taxonomy): Eukaryota > Metazoa > Mollusca > Cephalopoda > Sepiida > Sepiidae > Ascarosepion > Ascarosepion bandense. The sequence continues at coordinate 916,215 of JBBBDQ010001816.1, forward strand.
CAGAAGAGTTTGGACGAGAGTTGACTCTGCACTTTGAGGGATGCCATTGTACCCAATTTTATAAGTTCAAACTTCAGTTGAAGCTATTTCTTTCTTCTGAATTCTTACCAAATCACGCTGAAGTTAAAAGCTCTTGTATGATCACCTGATTTAAGTAGTGCTGAACCTCATCAGCATTTAGTTGAGTAACCATTAGGAATCAATGGATATAATTATTTATGGTCTTGTGCCAGACTTTGCAAAAAAAGTGTAAATAACAATAGTGTCCTGAGTATAATCCAAGAAGCAACATCCATGAAATTTATATTATAGGCCAAAATATTGAGGTGAAAACACCCTCAGGATTGGATAATTAGTACATTTTCTGTCGTCTTTGGTATAAATAATTCCTAAGATTCTTCTATTTCAACCATTTTTCCTGCATCTTTAGCAGTATGCATGAATTCCACATCAGGTCTGGGATGAGTTATCTTGTTCTGTGAGTTAGTCAGTTAAGTTTCATATGTGATACATGCTTAGGTGATCATGTCTATTTTAATTCATGACTGACTAAACAGAAGATTTTCCTGCTGTAGGTTGTCATTTTTTTACTGCAGTAGACTGGTTGCAAAACCAAGGCTAAAGAGCCTAATCTGTCCTGCTATTCAATCATAGCTGAGGGAAAAGAAATGGATTAATGCTTTTCCTAAGGGTATTTGCATATATGTGAACGTAACTAATTCAACTGGAATTCAAACGCAGCTCTCAGATTTCGTATTCCAAACCAATATCCATTGCACTTCACATCCTTTTGAGTATCAAATTCTAATAATAATAACAAAATTTATCCATTACTGCATTACTCAGCCTTACCCTATCTTCTGACCTCGAGTTGAATGATTACATTGAATCAATAGCTAAATCTACTGCTAGGAAGGTTGGGTCACTGTGTCGGGCCAGGAAGTTATTTCCGCCCAAATCCATCTTGCACTTATACAAATCAACCATCTGACTATGCATGAAATACTGTTGTCACATCTGATCAGGCACCCCTGCTGTTCATCTCAGTGTTCTCGACAGGCTCCAAAGGAGAATCTGTAATGTGATTGGTCCCAATCTGGAAGCAGTGATTGGCTGATAATTTCAGTGTATACATTGAGCTCCATAAATATTCAGCACAATATCCACCATTTGTCTTTGGGCCACATAGAGACATGTATTCATTTACAACCCTGTTTATTTTTGTCTGCCAACTGGAGGCTAGTTGGAAACATCAGGAAGTTGAGTCTCACACTCTTGAATATTCACCTTCCTACAGGGAGGCAAAAGGAGATAGCCATGTTGAAAGGTAAGTTATTTGATTTTTACAGGCAACCAGACTGGTAACAAGGTCCCACCCATTTACAGTTAGATCAACCAAATACAGGTGAAAATTCTATTCCAGTAGCTTCTTTTCACATGCTTTCCCGCCTGTGGAACTCCTTTCCATATACTTGCTTTCCTGACAACTATAATCTCCAGAAATTAGATTCAATGTCAATTCCCATCTCTTATCCACTTAATTCCAGTCTTTTCTACATCACCTGGTATATCTTGTTCTTTACCTTTCTCTCTACCTTTGCATCTCTCTTCACTCCTGTGTTCCCATCTTTCTCTTGCCCTTTCTCTTTCACCCTCCATAGCTGGTTTGTCTTTGTCTTCACTCTCCTCCTGCCTAATACTTCAACTCTTTTATGTAACCCCCTGCACATTAGTGGCGTTAATGCCTTGCTTGAGGTGAAATAAAAAAAAAGGTTTCTGTAAAATCCGAGCTCGTTTTTTATAATCATTTCACCCCAATCAAGACAGGACTGCCACTGGTGTGCAGGAGATTACAGTAAGAGAAAAAACAAGGTACAGGAGATGTCAAAGAAAACATAAGAGAAAGATGGGAATCAAGGAGATAGAAGATAGCAACTGATGTATTTAAACTTTTGGAGATTGTAGCTATCAGAGAAGCAAGTAAACAGAAGGGAGTTCCAAGAATGGGAAGTGTGAGGAAAGAAACTGTTAGAGAAGAAGAGGTAGTTATATTTAACTATTCCAACAGTAAAAGGGTGGGCCCTAGATACTCATCTAGAAGCACAGGTAAATTCATGTGGTCAAAGCATCAGGGAATAAAAATTCATCAGAGCAGTTGCCATGAAAATATTTGTAGAAAAGACAGAAAAAAGCCACATCACAAGAAAAACTTCCTGGCCCAACTCAGAGACCCAAGTGGTGTGCAGGGGATTGCAGTGAGGGAAAAACAGAGGATGCTGAAGAAAGGATAATGGAAAGATGGGAATCAAGAAGATAAAAGATGCAACTGATTGTTATATTTTCGTAAAAATTTCTATTGCACGTGATTTTGCACACGTTCCTTTTCCTTTAAAAAGGCTGATTTCTTTTCTTTCTTCGGCATTTTGTTTACCTGCTCTTGCGTTGCGAAATTAGTTCTGTAAAGCCTATTAAAGAGGTTTTGTTTCCGTCTTCAGTTACGTTAAAATTCCACCACAATTTACAGAACTAATTTTCTATTTTCCTCATGGAGAAAATAATTCGCCTGGACAAATTTGACGTTTCCTCGGCAGACCCACAGGCCAGCAAGCTTTGGAGATTATGGTATCGTAACTTTAATTACTACCTCTCAACTATTGCTTCGTTAAACCCTGATAAACTCGAAGTTCTCTATTTAAACATCGGTCCCACTGTTGCTGACGTTATCGAGGGTTGTTCTGGCTTTGAACATGCTGTTGACTTACTGAAAGGTGTCTACGACAAGTCTCCAAGTGTTATTCATGCTAGACATCTGCTTTCTACGCGTTTGCAACAAGAAAGCGAGTCTGTCGACCAATACCTTCAGGCCTTGAATCGACTTGCCGCTGACTGTTGCTTTAAAGACGTAACGGCCACCACTTACAGGGATGAATCTGTCCGTGATGCATTTATTCGTGGTCTTCGGTCCTCATTGATACGTGCTAGGCTCCTTGAAACTGACACTCTAACTCTCGCAGAAGCTACTCAATGTGCTAGGGCTTTAGAACAACAGTCAGCGGCAAGTCGATTCAAGGCCTGAAGGTATTCAAAAATCATTCGGTGGAAAAATGGAGCTTCTCCCGTTCTCGTACGATATAAAACACCGTCCCGGAAGTGAAAACACCGTTGCCGATGCTTTGTCGAGAGTGTGTGGTGCTGCTGCTTCCTCCTTGGAGGAGCTAAGGACCATACACAGTTCATTAATACACCCTGGGGTTCAACGTTTTTGGCACTTTATACGATCACAAAATATGCCATACTCAATTGATGAAGTTCGGCGCGTGACATCCGAGTGTACAACTTGTGCAAAAATAAAACCTCAATTTTCCAGCCCTACTAATAATACGCTAATCCGCTCTACTGCTCCCTTTCAGCGCCTCTCTGTAGACTTCAAAGGGCCTGTCCCGGCATCATCGAAAGGATGTCGTTACCTATTTACTATCGTCGATGAGTACAGTCGATTTCCCTTTGCATTCCCGTGCCGTGATTGTTCTTCGCAAACCGCAATCAAGTGCTTGACGAATATTTTTTCTATTTTTGGACTCCCCACTTTCATCCATTCTGATAGAGGAACGTCGTTCGTGTCCGAGGAGTTCAGAAATTTCCTGACGAGACTTGGGGTTGGGTACAGTAACACCACTGCATACAACCCAAGAGGCAACGGTCAGTGCGAGCGTTACAACGGCGTTATTTGGCACTCAATATTATTGGCCTTGGAATCTAAACGGTTACCCCTTAGTGCTTGGCAGGACGTTCTGCTCGATGTTTTAAATTCTATTCGTTCCCTACTATGCACTAGTACAAATGTGACTCCCCACGAACGCTTGTTCAAATTTGAAAGACGCTCTTCTACCGGTACTGCCTTACCTGTTTGGCTCTGCGAACCTGGAAGGGTACTGCTGAAACGGTTTGGCAACAGGAGCAAGTATGACCCGATCGTAGAGGTGGTGGAACTCCTCGAGGCCAACCCTACTCATGCAAGAATACGGCATGATGACGGCCGGGAGGATTCAGTGACGCTAAGACATTTGGCTCGTTTTCCACGCTCTGATGAACATCAGGGTCCTGCTGAGAATACTCGACCCGACCTTGCAAATGCAGACCCGGCCCGTTTGATTGAAACAAGTCCAGTTGACACTACACTTAATGCGGAGGAAATAGAGAATCAGCCTTCCCAGAGACCTGCCAGTCCTTCGAATAGTGAACTGCCCCCGCGGCGGTCTAGCAGGATTCGTAGACCCGTTCAGCGACTGGACTTATAAATAAAATAAAATAATATATACACCCACCTTGCAATCTCTCTTACTAGTGGGGGGAGATTGTTATATTTTCGTAAAAATTTCTATTGCACGTGATTTTGCACACGTTCCTTTTCCTTTAAAAAGGCTGAGTTCTTTTCTTTCTTCGGCATTTTGTTTACCTGCTCTTGCGTTTACTGCATGCTCTTGTGTTGCAAAATTAGTTCTGTAAAGCCTATTAAAGAGGTTTTGTTTCCGTCTTCAGTTACGTTAAAATTCCACCACACTGATATTGCATTTAAACTTTATTCCAGATCTTCTTATGTTTGCAGTGTTACAAAATAGCTTTGGAAAAGGTATGAAGCCATTTTTCTTTCCCCAAGCTATGGGATAAACATCTGGTTAGACTGTAACATTTAGCTTGGGTGAAATAAAAAAAATAAAGTTTCTGTAAAATACAAGCTCTTTTTTTATAATCATTTCACCCCAATCAAGGCAGGACTGCCACTGGTGTGCAGGGGGTTACAGTAAGAGAAAAAACAACTTTTAATTCGAAATGGCTGAGGTAACAACTCTCCCATCCCCATAAAACTTACATTACTACAGAAACTAAAGCAACAGTATCTTACATGGGACCCTCAGCTCGATATGTAGTCTACAGAGTTAATGACAAGTATGGTTAGTCTATGATGTCTGGTTAAACAGTATCCTACCAGAAAACTCAAATAAGTATGGAAGATATTTCTGAACAACATTTTCATACTATTACAAGGCACAAAAGCCACTCAAAGTAGAGGATTACTGAATGAGGTTGTTCTAAGCATTTAAAAGAAGTATGATAGATAATGGTTGATCCTAAACTAGAAGAGGTTGTTATTCTGATCAGGAATGAACTGTGATATAATCTATCTTGTCTAGACATCTTGACTTCAGCCACTTTCTCACCAACATAACATGGCTCCCTTCTGTCTTTTCTTGAAGTATTTCCATTGCACTTGCTTTGACAAGCTTTTTTTATTGTTGCTCTGACTTCATGAATTTAAGTGTGTCACTAAATTGACATATAGGTCTCTCTTACCAGCCATAATTATTAGGCCAACCCTAATTTTTTAAAAGGAATGATGTATTTCATGCTATTTTTAGTGTTTATTGCCAAAATTAAAAATACAATGGTTCTTTTGTTATTATTACTTTGCAACATTTTACAAGACCATGAAACAAAAATGAACTCATCCACATCACCATAATTTTTTTTCATTCTTTCATTGATGAAACTGCAATATAGGTAATTATTAAATATTTATAAATTCATTTGATGCGCATACTATTATGCAATATTAACATGAGAACCATTCTCTTTTCATTTACAATTATTCACTTGACAATAAATACTAAAAATAGTACGAAATACATCATTTTTTAAAACACTGGGGTGGCCTAATAATTATGGTCGGTAGTCTAACTAAATGCAACCATTACTTCTAGTCTAACAGTTTATATTCTTGCACTTCCTATCTTCTTGTATCTCTGATCAGTCTTCAAAAATTTAAATGCAATGTCAATTGCCATCTTTTATCTTCTTACATCCCATTCATCATTTATCTTTTCCTCAATCCTCCCCGATTCTCAATCTTCTCTTTCAATTTCACTCTCTATAACCCCTCTGTACTAGTGGTATTCTAGCCTTGGTTGGGGTAAAATGAAAGAAAATAGGAAAGCATTCTCTCAGGAGTCTGTTTTATAGACTAACAAGGAGTTGTTTGCAGATTTAGGAAAAGAATTAGTGAGGAGCTCTGATCTCATTAAATACAGTGAAATTTTGGTCCTTGTACCAAACTTAGCAAGCTTGGTAAATAATTCTAGAAGATTAGTTGAAAGTTGATCAAAATTGCAGAAATTTACTTCAACAAACACATAGCAAGAAAAAGCTGAAGATCGACTAAAATAAATGATCAGAAAGAAAAAGAAATAAATCATGATGGTAGCATTCTTCAGAATCTCTGGAGAATTCCATGACCTCTTTTAATCTCTTTTAAACTCTACAGAAACAAAGATTCTTTTCAAAAAGAATAAGATTCTTTCCACCTTTCAACCTACTCAAAATTCAAAAGAGTGACAAGTTTAAGTTGATTTATAAGAGTCATTTATTGACAGCAAATTTGATCCAGCATTGACAGCTGTTGCTGACCTGAAAAGAATCTTCAAGTTAAAGAACTACATACAAATGGCTATTATGAAAGAGACATCAATTTTTTTTTATCCAATTAAAAAGGTTGACAGGATGCTTCCCTAAGTTCAACATCAAAACTTTATGGACAGGCAAAGAACTGAGAAAGGGTTTTGGAATGGATTTAAGTTAGGAGAGTTTACAAAAGCACGGCTATGTAATTGTTCAAATTAACCCTGTATGTTCATTGTGGTGCAGTGGATATTGGCTTGAAACAAGAAATTGAGGAGCCAAGTTTGAATTCCAGTTGAGTTTGTTGCATTCATTTATATGCAAATACCCTTGGGAAGGGTACTAATCTGTCTCTTCCCTCCAGTTATGGGTTAAATAACAGGAAAGATTGGGTTCTGTAGCTTTCTACTGCAGAAAGTAATGGCAACCTACTGTGGGATAATCATCTACCCAGTCAGTCATATCTCTTTTGAGACATGATTGCCCAAGCATGTATGAAATATGGCACTTAACTGACTGAATACTGAACAATGAATGTCTCTCACTTTCACTCACTTACAAACATATGTAAAAGTAGACAATGATCTCAATACTCAGAAGCAATAATCTGCTTCATGCGAAAATGCAATTTGATTGCCTTAAGATTGTGTTTAAGCATGAAACAGATTTTTGCCACTGGGTGTTTACCTAAACATCCATTTTAACCCTTAATTATTTTTCTTATGTGCCATGTCCTTTCATAATGTAAGCCATCGTGGATTTTGACATGCCCCTATCCTTTGTCGTTCTTAATATTTTTCTTCTTGGTATGTCTCCAATCACCTGAAGAGGGCTGGAGCATACAACAGCCAAAATGTGAACATGCAAATAAAAATGAGGACAAAAATCCGTATAATGTAAATAATGTAGTACAGAATTTACATTATTTGGACTATTGTCCTCATTTTTGTTGCCATTTGTTTGACGTTTCAGCCACTTTATGCTTTGGCCTTCTTCAGGTGCTAGTAATTTTGAACCAAATCCTTTATTACAAGGACACATGGCCTAGTGAATATAGATGTTGGTTAGTTCCTGTGACTTGACCCAAAGAGTTGTGAGTTCAATACCAGGCTACAACAGTGGTGAACAAGTAACTTGCAGGGTTAGAGGGAGATAACTCATGACTTCCAACCAAGGCTATACACAAGGAACGAGGATGATATACTTCACTAATTGTAATAGTGTTCAATTCAAAATTCCTAGCACCTGAAGAAGGCCAGAGTGTACAACAGCTGAAACGTTGTACAAATGGCAACAAAGATGAAAACAATAGTCCAAATAATGTAAATACTGTAAATTTTACCTCATCTCAGAAATATAGACAAATGGTAAATAATGTATTTTGTGATGCATTTTGTCATTTAGGACTTTATCAGATTAAATCATGTTTACAGAAATATAGATATAAAAAGAGAAAATAATTTAGTCAGAAAGAACTTCCTCAAGAGAGCTGCCATCAAATATTATCAAAATATTAATCTGTGCCTAGGATTTTTTAAACCCACTCTCACCTCTTTCTAATAGAATCACTACTTTCCCATGCCAACTTTAACTATGCAAAATGACGTAATTAAATATCTAATATTTTTCAGTAAGCCTAATGAATATTTATGAGCATTTTATAATTTTCTTGTATCCAATAATATTTTGTTTTTGATTATACATACTTTATTTCAAATAAATTTATTTAGTTTTTTGCCTTGATAAAATCCATCAGTGGATGAAACGCATAAGCTAAATCTAAATACAGTTTTTCTCTTGTCTCTTTCATTTAGCTATATATATATATATATATATATATATATATATATATATAAATATATAATAAAATATAAAATATAGTTTTCTTTGTCTTCTTTATTTAACTATACATACATACATACATATATATATATATATATATATATATATATATATATATGTATGTATGTATAGTTAAATAAAGAAGACAAAGAAAACTATATTTTTCTATGTGTTTCTTCCTGTGGTGAACTTTATCAAGGCAAAGAAATGAAACATGTAGGTGAGAAAAATATTTCTCATACAGTTCTTTTCCTCCAATTATAACTGAATATGCTTTGTTCATATATATATATATATATATATATATATATGTGTGTGTGTGTGTGTGTGTGTGCATATATAAAAGTGGACACTGTGCTCAATACTCAGCAGCAATAGTCTGTTTCATGCTTAAATGCAATCTGATGGCATGAAGCATGAAGCACATTACCACAATCAATATTCACTTTAACCCATAAATATAATACGTCTTAAAATTATATATATATGGACAATATATATTTTAGAAAAAAAGAATTTGATAAATTTATTCTGATATATGAAAATGTATATATTGTTTTCTTATATATATATATATATATATATATATATATATATATGCTCTCATTATGATTGAGCACTCTAGAGAGGAAAATTTGAAATAAAAACAATTACCACTTTGGCGACATATGCATAACTCTTCAGCAATGGACTGAGTTCTTTCGGTGACTGGCGTGTGTATAAGCCACTTGTATATAACATGCTAAAATTTCCCTTTTCTCATTCCATATGCCTATGGCTTAGGGGTTAGTGACTCCAACTGATACCAAATCAATCGAGTTTTAATCATGACTGGAGGCAAGTGGATGTCTAGTCACACTGATGAGCTGTGATACAGTGAAACAGGCTTGTATGTGGATGACACACACATATATATATATATATATATATATATAATCATATAATTATGAATTAAATGTACAGCATGGAAATTTCTGTTTCTTGTCATCAAGCAATGTCAGATGTTGGTTGTAAAAATGATTTACATTTCCAACATTGCCTGATGAGGAAATTCTATCTCAAAACATAGAAATTTCTGTGTCGCAATGTACATTTAATTCATAATTATATGATTATATTAAGCTCTACAATATTTATTGTATTGTGTACTGTTTATATAAAAAAATAAATGCCAGGGGACTCAAAATCATCAAACCTTGGATCCTCTTCACCTGGATTTATATATATATATATATATATATATATATATATATATATATAACTTAATAAGAATGAAGAAAATAATTGCAATGTTTGAAACATTAATTTAAAACAGTGCTCAATCTAAAAATCTAATATTTTTATTATTACATTAGAACATATGCGAACTACAAACCACCAAAGGTTACGGATGTTTTAACATAATTATTAATAATAGATATACACATATATATTTATTTATCATTAATTATCATGTTAGGGCATGTAAAAACTACTAACTACTACAAAATTTTACATTTTGCTAAAATATTGAAAGAACAAAACTACCTGATGAGACATGTTTTTTTAATGTCGAAACAAAATGTACAATTTTGTAGTATTTTGTAGTTTTCACCTGTTCTAATGTAATAATAATATTCATTGGTCTTTTTTTATATTGAGCATTATTTTAAGTTAATGTTTTGAAAGTTGAAATTATTTTTTTGCTCTTATTCATTTGGATATACATATATATATATATATATATATATAGAATGTAGTGGGTAAATTTTATATTGTAATTTTGTTCATGCATGGTGTTTGTTTTTGATTTTGTTGACTACACAGTGTAGTAGAATTAGTTGGTCACTGTCTGTGAGAAAAAGAGTATCTTCATTGTCTTGCGGCCTTGGCCAAGATAGAACTCACTACACTATTCTCCACTATACTCCAGTATTCCCTGTTCATGTTGGAACCCTGGTGCAGTTTGCAGCGAAATTCATAATCTTGTCAAATAGCTGAATACTTGATGCTTCACCAAGGCTACCAAGGGTGATCTTATTGTGACACCAACACTAGATGGGTTACCTCCAAGCCCCATCCTGCTATTTAACCCATAACTGGAGGGAAGTGATGGATTAATACCTTTCCCAAGGGTACCAGTGCTGAAGTGAATGTAGGGTACTCAACTGGAATTCAAACTCGGCTCACCGATTTCTCTTTCCAAGCCGATATCCACAGCACCACAACGCACATCCATCACTGAATGCTTACAGCACCTGGTATTCCCAAGTGGTCACTCATCTAAGCACTGACCAGGCTCAATGTTGCTTAACTTTGTTGATCGAACGAGAACCGGTCTATTCAGCGTGATATGCTGTAACCTTAATGCTATATATTCAGCCAGAAATTTGGAAATGGTATGCAGTACTACATGGCATTCATGCCAGAAGCTCCAATACAAACATTTCAGAGTGTTTGGGTGTCAATCTGAGGACAGTGCAGAAAATTTAGAAAGTGTTGCACCAGTTTAATGTTGATTAAGAAGTTATGCCACTTCAGAAAACTCACTTGGATCATTTTGATAAGAAATTGTTATGGAACCTACCCTTTTTGGACTATAATGAACTCTTCCTATGATTATGAATACCGGGAGAATATGTCTCGGTGTGGAGATGAGTTAGGTTGAGTCACCTCAGTCTAATACTTGGCAGTTAGACTGATGTGTAACACTCTTGTATTTGTTTTTCATTTAATATATGTTTAACTAATTCACAAGCTCGAGTTTTCTTACGGATCTATTCTGGGTCTACAACAGAAATGAACTCCTGAAATTGTTTCTGAGGGCCTCAGACTCAACACAAAGGCCTACTATGTGAAGGTAGTCCTGCCCTGAATCAAGAGTGTGGTTGCTGGAAGACCCTATGTCTGACAACAGGAATCTGCCCCATGCCACACAAGCAGTGAAACCCAGTCATGAATGTCTGATAACTTATGCGAGCACAACATCACTTACATCTGGCCATTTAATTCTCCAGACTGTAACCCCCTTGATTATTATGTGTGAGACACTGTCGAGCAATAGACCAACAAAATTCTTTGTAACAACAAAAATGAACTGAAGGCAAGGATTATGGCAGCATTCACCAACTTAAACAAGGAAACTCTCCAGAAGCATTATAACAAAAAATAATATCTAGCCAAATAAGTTATTTCTTTGACTTTCCTTTCTTCCTCTTTGATTTCTATATTTGATGATGTTTCTGAAGAAGGGAAGATAAAAATACTTTAACCGAAAGAGCAAAAGCATAATGACAAATAAGAATATAAGAATATAAACAAGAAGGGAGGATGTAATTCTCCAATCAAGTGAAAATGAGAAATAAATTAACCAAGACATTTCAGCAGACAATAAATGATATTTTTTTATCATCTCATTTCTCCTCAGGACTTGACGAATCAGACTTGGATGTTTTAGAGCAAATTTAAATTGATCAATATTTAAAAAAATATTTTCTAAATACACTTTATAATAAAAACTTATGTCTGTAACTTTATCTTTTTGTTTATATCTAACTCTTTTTTTTTAACATATTTTTGAAATTATTTTTCGTTTAATAAAAGTTTTGAAACTGGAAGTTTTGCTGATTGGACTAAATGCGGATATGTGAAACTGTGACAATGTCACGACATCATGCAATTAACTAAAAAAGTGTGTCACACATTATTCATGGACAATGACCTCCTGAAAAATGGGCAACAGTGAAAGAGAGAAAGATAGGCAACAGTAAGAGAAAGAGAAAGATTGGCAATAATGAGAGAGAGAAAGATGGGCATCAGTGAGAAATAGAGAGAAAGATGGGCAACAGTGAGAGAGGAAAAGATGAGCAATATTATGAGAGAGAAAGATGGGCAACAGTGGGAGAAAGTGAAAGGTCGGCAATAGTGAGAGAGAGAAAGATGGGCAACAGTGGGAGAAAGTGAAAGGTCGGCAATAGTGAGAGAGAGAAAGATGGGCAACAGTGAGAGAGGAAAAGATGGGCAATATTATGAGAGAGAAAGATGGGCAACAGTGGGAGAAAGTGAAAGGTCGGCAATAGTGAGAGAGAGAAAGATGGGCAACAGTGAGAGAGGAAAAGATGGGCAATATTATGAGAGAGAAAGATGGGCAACAGTGGGAGAAAGTGAAAGGTCGGCAATAGTGAGAGAGAGAAAGATGGGCAACAGTGGGAGAGGAAAAGATGGGCAATATTATGAGAGAGAAAGATGGGCAACAGTGGGAGAAAGTGAAAGGTCGGCAATAGTGAGAGAGAGAAAGATGGGCAACAGTGGGAGAGGAAAAGATGGGCAATATTATGAGAGAGAAAGATGGGCAACAGTGGGAGAAAGTGAAAGGTCGGCAATAGTGAGAGAGAGAAAGATGGGCAACAGTGGGAGAGGAAAAGATGGGCAATATTATGAGAGAGAAAGATGGGCAACAGTGGGAGAAAGTGAAAGGTCGGCAATAGTGAGAGAGAGAAAGATGGGCAACAGTGGGAGAGGAAAAGATGGGCAATATTATGAGAGAGAAAGATGGGCAACAGTGGGAGAAAGTGAAAGGTTGGCAATAATGAGAGGGAGTGAGATTGGCAATGGTGAGAGAGATAAAGATGGGCAATATTGAGAGAGTGAGAGAAATAAAATATGGGCAATGGAGAGAGAGAGAGAGAGAGAGAGAGAGAGATAAAGATTGGTAACAGTGAGAGAGAGAATACTAGGGAACAGTTGGTGTATGAGCAATGGTGAATAGTGAGAGAGTTAATGATGGGGAACATTGAGAGAAAGGAAAAAAGTGGAACAGAAAGTGAGAGAAAGAAGGAAGAATAGGAATAGAGAGATGTGGGAATGGAGGCATTGTAAAGTTACTCTGGGGTTATTTTTCTTAGGTATTCATAATAAACATGGTATCACCAAATTGTAAACAGCTGCTTTTATTTTATTTTTTTTACGAAGCTTTTAAATTTAAAAATATTTAGGTAAAAAATCGATTTTTTATGTAGTTTTACTTTATTTACTACAGTGTACCTGAACAAATGGAATGACAAATTGTAATTTACTTTTAATTTTATTTCTGTTTGCTAAACTTCCATAGTCGTAAATAAATTCCATTTTATCAAAAGCATAAAATTTGATTTATTTGAGAAGGATGTTAGGATAATTCAAAACTTATACCGGAAGCAAACCACCTGCATATGGATAAAAAAAATAAAAAGAGTAAATACTGAGTAATGTCTTCTCGTTATGGTGCAGTGAATATCGACTCAGAATGAGAAGTTGGAGAGCCAACTTCAAATTCCAGTTGAATTTGATGCATTCACTCACATTCAAATACCCTTGGGGAAGATATTAATCCATCTCTTCGCCCTCCAGCTATGGGTTATATAGTAGGACAGATTGGGTTCTATAGCTTTGGATTGACAAACAGTCTACTGCAGAAAGTAATGGCAACCTACTGCTGGAAAATCATCTGATCAGTCAGCTATGTTTCTTTTAAGACATGACCACCCAATTGTGTCTCTTAACTGAATGTTTTCTCACCATATTTATTCAATCATTAAAGTAACAAAGAACTAGAGCTCCAACCAGAATTTATTATAGACAGGTATAATCTTAACATCAGAAGATATACAGATGGTACTACATTAATGGCAGCTAGAGAGTGAAAACTGCAGGTATTTCTAGAAAATTTTTGAATCAATTCACCCCAAGCCAGGCAATAATGCCACTAAGGCACAAGTGATTACTAAGAGGGAAAGAAGATAGAAAGAACTTTGAAGGTTGTTGGTTGGTTGTTTGGATTTTATGGCAAATCAACCTCGGCAGGTCATTTATTGCCAACTAAACTTTATTTATTTATTGTTAGTAATACCTTTTTCTTTCAACAATTTATTGTTGTTTATATAAGTTTTGTGTCTAGTAATACATTTTTCTTTTCGAGTATCAAGATTCATTGGAATTTGTTTTTAAGGGCAGGGTCCCCAAGTCCTACCCTTGTTATTTAACCCATAACTGGAGGGAAGAGATGGATTAATACCTTTCCCAAGGGTACCAGTGCTTAAGTGAATGCAGGGTATTCAACTGGAATTTGAACTTGGCTCACCAATTCCTTTTTCCGAGACGATATCTACCGCACCACAAAGCACATCTGTCACTAAACGCTAACAGCACCTGATATTCCCAAGCAGTCACCCATCTAAATACCGACCAGGCTCAACATTGGTTAACTTTGGTGATCGCGCGAGAACCAGTGTATTCAACGTGATATGGCCATAAGCACGCACATCCATCACTAAACGCTTACAGCACCTGATATTCCCAAGCAGTCACCCATCTAAATACTGACCAGTGTATTCAATGTGATAAGCTGTAAGCCAAACTTTGAAGGAACTGGAAACATAATCCTAATCAAGAAACAAGGGTTAAGTATCAGAAGAAGATTGAATGTAGAGTAGTCAGCAAAAGAAGCAGTCCAAGATATGAGCTGCAAAATGGGAAATGTCAAAATCAAGTAAGTAAAACTGAAATGTCCAGGAAGCAAAATGTGACCCTGAAATCTGAAGTTACATTGGAATTGCAAAAGAGGCCTTCTAAAAAAATAAACAAAGTTTCAAGGAAAAGAAAAATTTCATTAGAAAGAAAGAAAATAGTGCTGAACTGCTGCGTAATATCAATGCTGGATAATTTCCTAACAGATGAAGAAGAAACTTGAAGCAACAGTGATATAGTTTGACAAAAGGATGCTGAGATTAGCATGGGCAAAGCGTATGAGCAATAAGCAAGTTTATTTTTAATCGTTTCACCCCAAGCAAGATGGATGTGCGTTGTGGTGATATTGACTCGGAACAACAAATCGAGGAAGCCGAGTTTGAATTCCAGTTGAATTCATGGCATTTTTTTACGCACAAATATCCTTGGGAAAGGTATTAATCCATCTCTTTCCTCCACTTATGGGTTAAATAACAGGACAGATTGGGTTTTATAGCCTTATCTGGCAACCAGTCTACCGCAGAAAGCAATGGCAACCTACTGTGGGATAATCTTCTACCCAGTCAGTCATGTCTCTTACGAGACATGATCGCCCAAAGCATGTATCACATATGGAACTTAACTGACTGACCCCAAGTAAGGCAATAAAGCCACTAGGATGCAAGAGGTTTTGAGTGTTAGAGAATATGAGGAAAATACTGTGAAAGACAGAATATAATGACTGACAGTGCATTTTAAATTTTTGAAGATCAAAATTGACTGAGAAGCAAGAAGCTGAGAGAGAGTTTTAGAAGTGAGAATTGCAATCAGTTTTAAGGAAAATTAAAACAAAAACAACACTAATTTTTGAAATCAGAAAGAAACAGTTGAAATTTTTGGGAGGTGTAATGAGGAAAGAAGACTGAGAGAACTGAACACTTACAGGACCTACTGAAGGCTAGAGGAACAATAAGAAATGTCAAGTAACCTAATTATCATCTCACTCTTTTACATCCAATGGTATGTAGAGCAGTAACTTTTTGTTACTGTTTCTGTAACAAACTGTTTTTATGGGGCAGTGTTGTTAGCCCTGAGCCCAACCCCCAAATCTGGAGGACCAGTGGACCATTCTTGGTCTTTTACGTTTACAGCATCTAGTATTCCCAAACTGCCACCCATTTAAGTACTGACCAGGCTTGATGTTGCTTAACTTTGGTGATCAGACAAGAAGCGGTGTATTCAACATGATATAGCCATAGACAATCTACCTAATGAGAATGTTTAAATGGATAGTAGAACAGAAATGTGAATGGATAGTAAAAAAATAGACATTGCTTTGTGCTACAAAATTTAAGAAGTTAGGGAGGGCTATGATCGACAACTTTCTGAGGAGACTAACACTTGGAAAAAGAAGATTGCATCTTATACTGTAATAGAAGGTGAATAAAAAGTCAAAACAAAAGATGACAATTCTTCATTTAATAAATTCAATAACTGTTGCTTTTAATATTAGTAGTGTAATCTTCTTTTTCTATGTTCCTTCAGGACATAGGCTGTCATAGCTTTCCACATCTCCCTATTCCTTGTAGCTGTTAACACCTTTTCTCTTGTCACCCCCTCACAAACCCTACTCTGCCATCCATTTGCTCAAGCACATCAAGTATGTCATGTATTACTTTCTGCTGTCTCTTTTTCCCTTTATCTGTCCTGTGAGTACCAGATTCTTCAAGCCCTTCTTCCTTATTACATGTCTGAGAAAATTACATGTCTCTTCCTGATGTTAAGTATAAGTTTTTTTATTCTCTCCAAAACCTTGTTGTTGCTCACATGTCCTGTCCGTGGTATTCTCATCATCTTTCTGTAGAACCACATTTCAGCTGCTTCAAGTCTTTCCCTCATCCTTGATAAGATTGTCTAGCATTCTCTGTCATATTGAAGGATATTAATCCCATAACAATCTGGTACTCCTTTCTTTGTTTTTAACAAAACTTTCTTGTTTCTAAATACTCTACTTAACTTTTGAAATGCATTGTACAGCTCATTTTAGTTGTTGCTGTTGTTGGTATTCCTCGAGGGATGTGGCTTCTGTTATCTGGCACGGTTCTTTGTGGTTCTTTAGTGCCAATCCACAAGGTTCAAAGCTGTATAGTCCTTGCTAAGACATAAATACAAAAACAAAAGAGATAAAGAGGGTGGAGAGCCATGACCTACTTCTCAAGTTTGTAGCAAAAAAAGTTAGAACAAAGTGCAATGATAAAGTGCCAAAACTTATATAGAGTAACAAATATCAGGAAGTTGTGAAGGGCCATGATTACCAACTTAATAAGTTTGTAGCAATGTGTGGCAGTGATAGGATAGCATGATGATAATGAGTCTAAAATGGCATGGAGCAACAATAAACAAAATGTGGTGAACCATGATCACCTACTTAAGTTTTCAGCAATGGACAGCAGAGTTAGGAGAAAGAGTGATGATAAAGAGTCAAAATTTACATGGAACAACAAATTTCAAGAAATTGTGGAGGGCCATGATTATCAACCTAATAGGTTTGTAGCAATGTATGGCAGTAATAGAACAAAGAGTGATGGTAATGAGTCAAAAATAACATACAGCAACAAAAAATAGAAACTTCAGTTTTTAGCAATGAATGGCAGAGTTTTTTTTAATTTTTACCCCAAGCAAGGCGGGACTGCCTCTAGTGTTACAGTGAGAGACTAAAAAAAGGGTACAATGCATTAAACTTTTAGAAATTGTAGCTATTAGGGAAACAAGTAAACGGAAGACAGCTTGATAGTCGGGAAATGTGAGAAAAGAGACAATTAAAGTAGAAGAGGAGTTACATTTAACAGTAAAAAGGTGGGGCCTAGCTGCCAATTTAGTATCACTCATAAATATATGCAATTGAGGCAACAGTAAAAAAAGTCCATCAGAGCAGTTGCCATAAAAATATTTGTAGAAAAGACAGAGATAAGTCACATCATGATGGTGAGAAAGTGAGTGAAATCGAGATGCCAAGTTACACAGAGAAAGAAAGACAAGATGTGGAGAGCGATGAATGGCCCATTCTCCGAAAGGAGTTGGTACATACAAGGACAACAGAATTATTATCATAGCACTGCTCTTTTGAGAGCTAGTATTGACTATGTTAAATTCTTGAGCTTTTCCTATTAAGAAGTGCAAATGAGTAAGAAATATCAGTTGATATAAATCACTTACAGTTTAAAAGCATTCTTAGCAAAAAATCAAAATAACTCATAAGCAATCAAAGTTTAGTAATTCAGAGTCTAATATCATTAAAATAAAATAATCGGAATGGTATAAAAAGCACTTTAAATTCATTTTGTCCAATCATTGATTAAAAAAATAATCCAAAAACATTATTGGGAAGATGTTCAATTATTTTTCTTTTTTATTCAAGTTTTTCCCTCCATTATCGCTCACCATTGTGGTGTGAATTTTTCTTGAGTAGAAACTGTGTAATGTTTAGATCATGACATTAACTGACATCAGCATAGACCTTCTAATAACACAGAGAAAAAACAGACATGACTGGTGATGAGAATGGAAAAATTGTTAGAGATCCAAAGGAAACTTGAGACAATACAGTCCATAGAACTATAAGAATTATCCAAAAATATATAAAAAATGAACAACACTCATGTGAGTGTATGCGTGGATGTATATACAGTATATACAGTACACACACACACACACACACACACACACACACATATATATATATATGATAAAAAACATAGTTTTAATGTATATTATATTTTTGAGTAAAAATGGTCAACATCAGGGATAGAGAATATATAAACATAAAAACTGACACTGAGATCAACACTAAGTTATGACTGCAAACTTATATATATATATAAAATCCGTTAATTTTTTGAAATGATTTGTGAGCATATTTGTGGTTACCAACACTAATTTTGTTTATAGATACGTAATTTAGAATAAAGCTCATTTCGTCTTTCTGCCTTGAAAACGTCCATGACGGACGAAACGCGTAGGTGATTTAAAATACAGTTTTCCTCTTGTCTTTATTTTATTTAACGATACTGTCCATAATCTCGGATTAAAACTGAGTATATTTTTACATATATATATATATATATATATATATATAAGAAAAATTAAGGCAGACACGTTATTTCATGGTAAATTGGAGGTATAGGTCTATTTCAGGTGAACCATCATCAGCTTCTGTCTTTATTGCGTAAAGGATTTTACACTAATTCTTCTATATCTACACTGCATGCTGATATACACATTAAAAAATAATATGCACTCACACACACATGTACAGGATGTGATGGGTAAATTCATACACTTTACCATCCAAGATTTTCTCACACACTTATTTTAAGAAATTGTCCATAGTTTTAATACACATGACACATGTATTATTATGTGCAAATACATATAAAGAGATGAGTGTTCCTATCAAATTGCCTATTGCTTTATTACACATAACACAGATCTGATCAATAAGAATCAACCACAAACAACATTTCAATATACTGCCTGTTTTTAAAAAAAATTTTAATTATTAATTTCTTATCTTTAACAAAATCTCTGAATAAGCTTTAATAAAAGTGAAATATATTAGATTGAGACACATTTTCTACCTTGTTCCATATTTATTCTATCATCTTGACAGATTCTAATATATATATATATATATATATATATATATATATATATATATATTCCATTTTAAATGAGTTATTTGAATTTAAGCAATGTGCATTCATAAATTCTCTGCCATGTGAATGTTCAAATAAAACACCACTACAAAAGTATTCTTAAAAAGAAAAATGGTAAAAGGTAAAATCAGTTATTAAAAATCGGCTGAAGACACCACTCATAGTAATGTCTCTTTTGTAAGTCATGAGTTATCTCCCTCTAACCCTGCAAGTTACTTGTTCACCACTGCTGTAGCCTGGTATTGAACTCATAACTCAAGTCACAGGAACTAACCAATGTCTATATCCACTGGGCCATGTGTCCATAACTCATGACTTCCAAAAAGACATTACTGCACAAGAGATGAGCATGATATACTCCAGCAATTGTAATCAAGGGTTCAGTTCAAAATTTCTAGCACCTGAAGAAGGCCGGAGCGTACAATGGCTGAAACCTCATACAAATGGCAACAAAGATGAGGACAGTAGTCCAAATAATGTAAATACTGTAAATACTACCTCATCTCAGAAATATAGACAAATGATTAACATATCTCATTCAGCATTTTATTGATCTCATAGTGTTAACATTATACATACAAGTTGATGTGCTCTAAAAGTAATACCTCATGTTTAATTCCATGGCAACTGTAACAGATTCAGAGATCACAACACAGTTGAAAAGAACAAGTTTACAACTACAAAAATATATTCTTCCCAACCTTATTTATTCATTTTTTTATTGTAGCTAAGATATTGTCAAAAGAAATATTTCTGTTGTCAATCTTTTATCAGCTTCAATACAACTTGTCACACAAATTCCTATTATTTCTGATAAACTCACCATTATCACAATATGTGTTCAGTTCGAGTTCTTTACTATCTGTAAATGTTATGCAAGCAATAATGAATGTCACTAAGTGCAATTTGTGAGGAAGAATGGCAGCAAACAATGATTTAACTCTGCTCTGTGTGCATTTTCATGGCAGACAGCATTTTGACAGATTGGAAAAAACCCCCAAATTATGTTTTATCAGTGAGAAGATTCCAACTTTTCTTCTGGACCATAAATATCTACCTGATATCATAGCCCTTTAACAGGAATGTTTCTTGTTTGCATGTCTCCTTTTATGAGCATTACTATATTTATGACTAGCAGTATAGCCCGGCGTTGCTCAGGTGTAATGAAAGCTTTAAAACTAATCCATAGTCCTGGAGCTGAGACTCTTTGGACATTGGCACGAAAGACTAAAAAGCAATAGTTGTTTCCAGTTAAAATGAAACCGTAGACTGAAAGAAAAATGAAGTAAGTCAAATTCTGATTTCCTTGTATCGATATCAAATTAGTTTTTTTCATTGTAAACTGAATTTTGAAGGCTAAATAAGTCCTCTGAGTAAATGGTATCATGGCTGAGACTAAGAACTACAATTATACCTACTTAGAGACAAACCTGAAGCAAAAACTAAAATAAAGGGCTGAAAAAATACAGACATTCAGGCAGATAAACAGACACACACACACACACAAACATCTTGCCTTTTATATATATATATTATCAATTTTCTGCACTATTGTAAGAACTGTAACCTTGAAACTCCTAAACTTCTGAATATCATTTCTTATGTCTTTGTCTATGAGTGTATCAAATTTGATTCAAATCGGACCACTCCTTCTATAACCTGATATTTTCGATTATCGATTTTTTTTTATCGAGGGGTACCTCAACACAAAATCTAGCTAAGAACACTTGCAGATGCTAATAGTACAACTGTGTAAATTTTCAAGAAAATCGGTTCAGCCATTTCGGAGTCTATAGGTAACGGACACACACACACACACACACACACACACACAGACAAAGTTCCATTTATAAATAAGTTTAGATTAGATATAATAACACCTGATAAATAGCCGAAAGAAAAGGAATAAAAAACATGTTTTGTTCTTAGAGTGAGTTTTAAATTGCTAAGTCATTCATAGAGTTGTACACAAATATTTACATTTATCCCACATCAGTCAGTCAGTTAAGTGCCATAAGTAATACATGCTTGGACGATCATGTCTTGAAAGAGACATAAAAGACTGGGCAGAAGATTATCCTACAGTAGGTTGCTATTACTTTCTGCAAGAGACTGGTTGCCAGCCAAGGCTATAGAACCCAATCTGTCCTGTTATTTAACCCATAACTGGAAAGAAGAGACAGATTAATACCTTTCCCAAGGGTATTTGCGTGTAAGGAAATCCAACAAATTCAACTGTAATTTAAACTCGGCTTGCTAATTTCTCATTTTGAGCTGATATCCACTACACCACATAGAAGAAACTGTAACATGTACATACCAAAACAAGCAATTTGAAAACGCTTGCTGTAAATACTCCTGCCACATCTCGTTTGGTGCTCATGCTATATGTTTAGATATTCTTGAAAGATTCAAAGAAGGTGCAGTCATTTTTCCATTGTCATAATGTAGCTTCTCTGTACCTTTTCGTGGTAATTGTTCAAATGAACTTTCCTTTCTGATACCTTGTCTCTATGAATTTAAATTCAGTTTAGATTGGCAACAAGGTTTCATCATTTTACAGTTGAAACCGTTCGTTGTAATTGTAAATTCTATCTTAACAGTTTCTTCTGTCACACTTCTTGCTTGTGGAACTCTCTTCCAGCTTCTTCCTTCCAAACCAACTTTGATCTTCAAAAATTTAAATGCAATTTTCTTCTTAACTCATGTGCTCTTATTATTCTGCCTCCTTGATAGTGATTTTTCTTATATTCTGTAACACTCACTTTTCTTCTTTTTTTTTTTTCCAATTGGAGTAGTTAGACTAAACTATCGCCCGGTTCACACTCCACCCACGTCTATTGAACAGGTGTAGAGGCTCATCCCTTGTTCCCTGTTTAGGATGTGGTTTCCGGTTTTCTCTTTTCCAATCTTTTCACATTTCTTCTTTTTTTTTTTCAATTGGAGTAGATAAACTAAACTATCACCCGGTTCACACTCCACTCATGTCTTTTGAACAGGTGTAGAGGCTCATCCCTTGTTCCCTGTTTAGGATGTGGTTTCCGGTTTTCTCTTTTCTAATCTTTTCACTTTTCTTCTTTTTTTCATTTGGAGTAGATAGACTAAACTATCGCCCGGTTCACACTCCACCCATGTCTTTTGAACAGGTGTAGAGGCTCATCCCTTGTTCCCTGTTTAGGATGTGGTTTCCGGTTTTCTCTTTTCCAATCTTTTCACTTTTCTTCTTTTTTTTTTTTCATTTGGAGTAGATAGACTAAACTATCGCCCGGTTCACACCACACTCATGTCTATTGAACAGGTGTAGAGGCGCATCCCTTGTTCCCTGTTTAGTATGTGGTTTCCGGCTTTCTCTCTTCTAATCTTTTCACTCTTACGTAGCCCCTTGCACATCAGTGGTGTTACTGCCTTGCTCGGGAGATATGATAAAAAAAAAAGCACTCAGTAATCCCTTGTGCCTTGTGGCTTTATTGCCACTGGCAATTGTAAAACTCTGACAGTGGGGAGGCACTTAAGGCCAAGATTTTTCTGAGGAGGAGGAGCACAAACTCAAGCAGCTGATTCTGTTCAGTAGATTGGATAAAATTATTGACTATTTCTTTCACTTGGCCATAAATCACTGAGTGTCTATGTATCTACATATCAAGTTGGGAACATTATTTCTAGTTAACATCTTCTTTCACATATGAAAATATGACTGTTAAGTCTCTTTCTCTCCCCAACAAGATGTCTGTTTTTATCTATCTGGTTGTTTTGTTTTTCTTTCAAACTGGTCTCTGTATGTGTCCTTAAAAAGCTAAATGAAAAAGAAAAAGATGAGAAAAAAGTACTGAAGATCAAATCTTATCAAATTCAAAGACTGATCAGTTTCATAAATTTTTAAAACTTATAAAATTATATGGGGAGCAACTGAGGAGCCAGCAAAAATTGGGGAGGGGGCTTGGCTCCTTCTGCCCTTCCCCTATAGAATTATCACTGTTTATTACTTTGCTTAGATAGAAAATAATTTTAGAAAAAAATTGCTTATCACTCATCATATCAAGAATTAACAATGACAGTAAATGTCTAGAAAACCAGAAGTCAAATTGGCTGCAATTGAAAGAAAAGAAAAATAGAAAAAGAGAGAAACAATTAAAAAATGAGTATAAAGTGAACAAACAAAACAAAACAAAATGGACAAATAACCCTGAAATTCTATTCATATGTATATACATGCAGATGAGCACATAGGCAAATGCACACATACACTATGAAAATAAAACTTGCACAATGAAAAGTGTTTATAAAAAACATCAAGACATATAAGTTGTCAGTTGCTGATACTGCCTGATGAGTTGACAGTAATTGTCTATAAAACTGTACAGTTAGGATGCTAAAGGTAACTTCAATCAGCAAACTTTCTACTTCTACTAATTCTTTCATTTTATATCAAAATGACGTGGGACATAACTCTGATTTCACTAATGCCAGCCTAATTAAAAAAGAACATGATTCTTTATGAAAAAAGTATTTTAAAAACATAATAATAGCATTACTACCAACTATAAACATTAACTGAAAATATTACTATGATATTGTAACCTCTTGAAAGTATTATTCTGTTCATATTTCCCCCATAATGGGTATTACTATATCTATGATATAATAACACCTTAATATGCATCACCATTTTTGTACATGAATTCTTCTTGATTCTAACTTATGTCTTTCAAAACATATAAATAAATGAAATACTACTAATTACATCTTTAATTCCAGCTAAAACAAATTTATAACACTCAAGCTGCGTTTCAGTGACCCAGATAAGACTGACAACATTTCCACATACACACTCAGACATATACGTTTATATGAAATAAATCCTAGATTTTATTAGAAATGTATTTTACAGACTTATACTCAGAGGTATATACACATATATTAACTAACATTACCTTCCAATATACTCCTAGACAGACAAGCATTTCTACATAAGCACACATCTGCACTATTACAGACTTTACTGTCTAAAATATTCCTCACACATATATTTAAAACTGTCCATTGCTTTAGTACATGTGTCACATGTAGTAATACTCACATATACATATAATAACTGATGTTACTGTTCAACATACACCTAAACAGACAAGCATTTTTATACAAATATACAGTGTTATACACTTTACCATCCAAAATAATTCCACACACATACATTTAAAAATAATTATCGATTACTTTTATACATATGACATATAAGAACATCAAATCACAATATGCCTAAATGCTGTCTCTTTATGGTTTTTCTTTTTCTTTTAGTCTCTAAAGAAACTTTAGTAAAAGTGAAACATTAGATTGACATCTTCTTCTTCTTCCTGTGCCGTGTTCCTTCAGGATGTAGGTGATCATGGACTTCCACTTGGCTCTGTCTCTTGTCACTCTCAGTAATTTTTCTCTTAGTATCTCTTCCAAGCCCCGCTCCATCAACCATTTGCTCAGACCTAACAAGTACATCTCACACTACTTTTCCCTGTCTCTTCTTCCATTTATTTGACCTGTGAGTATCAAGTTCTCCAGGCCATCCTTTCTCATTACATGTCCCAGGAACCTCATTTGTCTCTTTTATTATCAGTTTTCTTCTCATTTGCATCCTTTTCAACATGTGCTATGTTCATGGTATCCTCAGCATCCTTCTATAAAACCACATTTCTGCTGCTTCAAGCCTCCCCTTCATCTTTGATGAGATCATCCAGCATTCACTTCCATACAGAAGGACAGATATCACAGCAATCCAGCAATCTTTTCTTTGTTTCTAATGAGATTTTCCTGTCGTTCAGTACTCTGGTTAGCATCTGAAATGCGTTTTTGCCCATGCCAATGTGTCTTTGGATCTCTATGTCACATTTTCTATCCTCTCTCAAAACACTTCACAAGTATTTGCAGGGGGTGTGAGAAAAATAATAAGGTACACTGTGGCTTAAAGAAAGGATAAGAGATGGATGTGATTCAAGGAGATAGAAGATATGAATTGACATTGCACTAAACCTTTTGGAGATTGCAGCTATCAGGAAAGCAAATAAATGATAGGGAGTTCCACAGATGAGAATTGCGAGAAAATAAACTGTTAGAGTAAAAAAAGGCAGTTATATTTTACTATTTCAACTGTAAAAGAGTGGGACCTAGTTGCAATCTAGTAGCATGCATAAATTCATGGCGTTGAGGCACCAGAGAAAGAAGCTAATCAGTGCAGAAGCCATTAAAATACTTGTAGAAAAGACAGAGGGAAGCCACTTCACATTGATGAGAAAGTGACTGAAGGTGAGCTGCCAAGTCAGGATCGATTACATTACAGATCTTTCTTTGGATTTTTGGCAAGAACCTCAATATGAATAGCATGAGCACCTGACTAGATATGGCAATGAAATTCAAGGCTCGGATGAATGGTGTAAAAGACCTTATAGAACAACCAGCCAGTAATCAACTAGAATAGAAGTTGAATCTAACTGCCCAAAATCCACCAGGGCAAATAGGTAGGTGGTTTAAATAATAACCTGGGAGTTTCCATTCTGTTACAGGCAAATCTATTCTGTAAGCAGTGATTAGCTGATAATTTCAGTGTGTACATTGAGCTCCATAAATATTCAGCACAATATCTACCATTTGTCTTTGGGCCACATAGACACATCTATTCATTTACAACCCTGTTTATTTTTGTCTGCCAACTGGACGCTAGTTGGAAACATCAGCAAGGTGAGTCTCACACTCTTGAATGTTCACCTTCCTACAGGGAGACAAAAGAAGACGACCATGTTGAAAGGTAAGTTATTTGACTTCTACAAATGGTAGACTTATAAATGTGCAAAATGGATTCTAATGAGAAGAACTTTGCCCTCACACATTGGCCATACCTTTCTGGCAGTAGCTGCAGTTATAAAGTAATTATAAGTGTAGACTATAATGTAACAGAGGAAAATATTTATGGTAGGTTGCTTTTTTTTCTTTTTTTTTTTCTGAAGGAGTTTATTTCAACCAGACAAAAACATCTCCAGAGATTATTTTAACAAAGCTACATGAATCACTGGAAATGAAAAATGAGTCCTTGACATTTAAAGAGCTTCGAGTTCCTACGGATAAGAAAAATACAATACCAAACCAAAATAGCATAAACAGAAAGAAACAACCAACAAAAATGTCAAAACAAAAAAAAAAGAGACAAGTATTTAGATATCAGTGAAAAAAAAAGAAAAATGACATTTTAAAATTTTATACTTGGAACAAATGCCTCATGAAAAGAGGCAAGAAAGTAAACAAATTAAATTATTTCTATTTAAGTTATATTTTTGTCTTTACTAAATACTTCATTGATATAAGGCCCAAGAACCACGCAAAGTAGGGGATTACGAAATGAGTTTTATGGATGTTGGCTGGTTGGTTGTTTTTGTTTTTATAGCAAATCTACCTCAGCAGGTCATTTATTGCCAACTAAATTTTTATTTATTTATTGCTGGTAATACCTTTTTCTTTCAACAATTTATTGTTGTTTATATAAGTTTTTGTGTCTAATACTTTTTCCTTTTTGAGTATCAAGATTCATTGGGATTTGTTTTTTTTTTAAGGGCAGTGTCCCCAAGTCCTACCCTTGTTATTTAACCCATAACTGGATGGAAGGGACGGGTTAATGCCTTTCCCAAGGGTGCTAGTGCTTAAGTGAATGCAGGGTATTCAACTGGAATTTGAACTTGGCTCACTGATTTCTCTTTCCGAGCTGATATCCACTGCACCACAATACACATCCATCACTAAACGCTTACAACACCTGGTATTCCCAAGCGGTCACCCGTCTAAGTACTGACCAGGCTCAACGTTGCTTAACTTCGGTGATCGAGCGAGAACCGGTGTATTCAACGTGATATGGCTGGAGGCACGTACATCTGTCACTATACGCTTACAGCACCTGGTATTCCCAAGCGGTCACCCATCTAAGTACTAACCAGGCTCAACTTTGCTTAACTTTAGTGATCGAGCGAGAACCGGTGTATTTGATGTGATAGGCCGTAAGCCCTTTATGGATGTAATATGGGAATTAAGTGGAGCTTATGAAGATATGTAAGGTAGGTAATGATTGTAGTGTTTTTCAGGAGTTTGTTCACTCAAGTAACAGCTTTTGGAAAAAGCTGCTCAAATGCAACTACTATTCAACTGAATAAGTATGGTGCACTACTGTGTTTTAACTGTAAATATCTAAACTGGTGGAACTCGGAAATTGAGCTTGTCAACACATTTTCCATGAAAATAGCAACTGAATATAAAGAGGCTTTCAATGTTTTGTGTATAGAATAATACATTGCTTAGACGACCACGTAAACACTTTTGAATTCACTGAATCTGAAAAGATAAGGCAAACTGACCATGGCTTCTGCTCATATGAACTTAGCTCACTGGTACTCCCCCATACATGAATTTCCTGGAGCAACAAGATTAGCAACTAGGTCCCACCCTTTTACTGTGAAACCAATAAATTGTAAACACAAATTCTACTCCAGCAGCTTCCTGTCTGTAGAACTCCTTTCCGTTTACTTGCTTTCCCGACAGCTACAATCTTCAAGAATTCAAATGTAAAGTTATCTACTATCTCACTAACTTGCTTCCCCTCTCTCTCTCTTTCATGCTTCTTTCTTTGTCTACTCTACTCTCAGCAGTATTAACATCCTTCTTCTATCGTCTTCCTGACATTCCCTGTAGCCTGTCACTCTTTCTCATAACTTACCTCCTATGTAACCCCCTGTTCAACAGTGGCAGTAAAATACCTTGCTTGGGGGCGACATGATTATTAAAAAAAAAACATTTCTATTTCTGAGATGAGGTATTGTAATTATTGGCACTATTTGCAATCCTTATCTTTGCTGCCATATTCCTAACATTTCGACAGTTATATATGCCAGCCTTCTTCAGATGATCAATAAATAACCTGATGAAGATGCTGATTTTTTGTAAAAAAAAAAGCATCTCCATCAGGTTATTTATTGATTACACTTTGGAATGAGATCAGACATACATCAACAGGATAAGCGCTTAACAAGATTATCTTCAAAGGAGACATGGGGTAATATAAGCTCTTCCCAGTAAATGTGACTTTCTTTCCTATCTATAAAAAGAAGATTTTAATAAAAAAAGAAAATTTATTAGATTTCACTATTAATAGATGATGGCCTTGAAACTGGAAATGATACAGCTGAGTGCCGATTCATTGTGGGTTCATTAATTCATATAAACACAAATACCCTTGAGAAAGCTAGGAATCCACCTCTCTTCCCTCCAGCTAGAGGTTAGTTAGTAGGACTTATATCAGTAAGTCATTACTATCTCTAAAAATATTTCACAATCCAAAAATATTTCTTGCTTCAAATAACCTACAACAGGTTGATAAGCCATAAAAAAGGAATTGATCAGTTGCTTAATAAACCTCTTCTTTAAAATGTTCCTATAAAATATTCAGTGGCATGAGGTCCTGTGAATGTGGTATGTTTTCAGTGATATGTTTTTGTCCAGTTCATCTGTCTGTAAGATTTTCATGAAGGTAAGCCTTCATAGATCAGGATTATTTAATTCAAGACGCGGTAATATAAGCTCTTTTGAGCAAATATGATCCAAAATAGTTATATTGGCTGGCAAAAAAGATTGATTTTTAAATTAATTTTTGTTTTTGGATCTTTGCTGATGAAGAGAGATTTTTCTCACTGAAATAGCTATTCAACAAAATGTAATTTTTGGAATCTATTGATATAATATACATATTTGACTCTGTAAAATAGATAATATTATTTACATTGAGCCCTCCACCTAGATCATTTTTAATGTTGATAAAATTAATATTAATAGGATCTGCTTTTTGTGATTTTACCTTACACATCCTTTTTTGCATTTAAAGTGTGTGTGTGTATATATATATATATATAAATCTAAACTTATTTATAAATGAAACTTTGTCTGTGTGTGTGTCTGTGTCCGTTACCTATAGACTCTGAAATGGCTGAACTGATTTTCTTGAAAATTTACACAGTTGTACTATAAGCATCTGCAAGTGTTCTTAGCTAGGTTTTCTGTCAAGGTACCCCCAATAAATATTGAAAATCAATAATCGAAAAAATCAGGTTATAGAAGGAGTGGTCTGATTTGAATCAAATTTGATACACTCATAAACAAAGACATAAGAAATGATATTCAGAAGTTTCAAGGTTGCAGTTCTTACAATAGTGCAGAAAATCAATAATATATATATATATATATAAATAAAAGGCAAGATGTTTATATGTGTGTCTGTTTATCTGTCTGTATGTCTGTATTCTTTCAGCCCTTTTATTTTAGTTTTTGCTTCGGGTTTGGCTCTAAGTAGGTATAATTGTAATTCTTAGTCTCAGCCATGATAGCATTTACCCAGAGGACTTATTTAGCCTTCAAAATTCAGTTTACTATGAAAAAACTTATTTCATATCGATACCAGGAAATCAAAATTTGACTTACATCCATTCATTTTTCTTTCAGTCTACAGTTTCACTTTAACTGGAAACAACTATTGCTTTTTAGTCTTTCATGCCAATGTCCAAAGAGTCTGAGCTCCAGCACCATGGATTAATTTTAAAGCTTTCATTACACCCAAGCAATGCCGGGCTATACTGCTAGTATATATATATATATATACACAAAACATACATTTACCCTGAAAATATAAAATTATTTACAAAATATCTGTAGTTAAAGATAGTTGTATTCAAAATATATTTGGCTGAAGCCATAAAATAGTGTACAAAATATTTACCTTTTGGTATTAAATAATCTATAGAGATTATATATATAACCTTTAGCCAAGCAAGTTCATTATCTTAATATCAGGCATGGTTGGCAAAATGACAACTAATTTAGGTTCTGTTTAATGATCATTTTTAGCATTTTCATGAGTTTTATTTCATCTGTTGTTACAATTTATAACAACATGCCAGGTTGATACTGCTCTTTTTTAGTTTTATTATTTTATTTAAAAGAAGTAGGAACAACAAGGAAATGTATTCTTATAATCAGAAAGAAACAGATGGAGTTTCTGGAAAACATAATGAGGAAAGAGGGTTTGGAGAATTTAACGCTCACAGTTATTAATCATCAATATTTCTTTGAAGACAATTTCTCTGATAAATAGGTTTCGTGATATTGGATAACACTTCAAACCTTGCAGGATTCTACATTTTTTATTCACCATTTTATTTATTTGGTATTTGAATTATTCCTTAATAAATTCTTATTTATGTTTCTGTAGTTAACATATTTTATTCTAACCATTTTCTGCAAAAAAGAATGAATTCAGGAGTTAAAATGACTAGTGGAATTCACTGACTGAATAAAAAAAGAACCATGTCATGGCAGATGAGATTCCATGCTATGCAGATAAAAAATTTTTTTTTAAAAACTCAGAAAGGAATGAAAAAAACTGTTGCAGTTAAATCAGATATTTTTGGATAATGTATAGAAGCAAAATATTAAGAAATTGTTCCACAAAAGATTTACCTGATATTCTCAATGTTGCGTGGCTAGATATTCCATGGAAGAAGAGAGAAAATTTGGTAAATCTGATGATGGAAAGAGAAAAGATTTTTTAAATTAGTTGATGGCATAACCACCAAATTTCAATTTGCAAACTAGAAAAACCATTTTCTCTAATGAGTTGAATTGTTTTAGAATAACTTCCAATATCAGTTTTATCAGCCAATGATAAGAAAACATGAAACTGAATTTCCTTTTATTTTTAAAAATATCTTTAAAGATATCTTTCCACTGGACATTTGCACTTGCTGACACTAATACTTTGGCTTATTCCCAGGTGTCTGAATAAGTTATAATAAATTTAGTATAAGAGATCAAGTAGTCAATCCTAGAAACTAGGAGTACTTTGGATCAACACCATAAAACTATTGACCTGTAAAATCATGTTCTATACATTTATTGTTAATAATTTCCTTCCACCCAAGACAAACCAGTAAGATGCAAGGAAGGGGTTAGTGGCTGTTAGAGAATAGGAGAAAATATACTATTAAGTAGCAAAGACAATAATAAAACTAGAATTAAGAAGACAGAAGATACATTGCTTTGAAATGTGTGAACATCAAAGTTGACACAGGAAGCAGAAGCTGGAAGAGAGATCCACAATTGAGAAGTGGGATAGAAGAAACTTTTAACATAAAAATTATGATTATATATAGCCATTTCAATTGTAAAATGATTATAATTCATAAAGACTAGGTACCATCGAGGAAAGAATTTATAGAAAATAAAGTCTAGTAGCTCTGGTTATGTCAGGTACAAGGCCACTTTAAAACATAGCTGACAATCCCCGCATTTAAAAAAATCTGATCGTTAAAGGTTAAAAGGTATGAAAGTTGGTTGTTAGATAAGTGGAATTTTATTAATAGAACTGAATAACATGAATTTGTAGGAAGAAAATGTTCAAAAGGAAAAATGTTATATGTTCAACAGAAATCCTGAGCTTATAGTTGATAGTAGCAGAATGTGTATGTGTAGAAAAATTAAAAAGGTTACTAATAAAGTTTGTGTTCCTTTCTCTTTTTTTAAAGGTTGGCAACAGAGTGAAAAGGAAAGTCAAGCAATAAAGGAGATTGTACTTATTGGACGTTAGTTTTTAGGAATCGGTTGAAGATGTCGTGTTGTTGTTGTTTTCTTTGACGGCATGTGATTGAAGACGAAAAAAGGAAAATTGGAAGGAGGAAGAATGAATGTATATTGATGAGGCATGACATTGTCGGTGACTTGAAATTTCTTTTTGTTACATTTTAGCGTGTCGTCTCTATGTGCTTCCATTTTACTCTTAGATCTGGCTGGTCCAGAGACGTGGTTAAATAGTGAAATTTAGTCATGTGACTAGATCCAACAGCATATCCATTTTCTAGGTGTTAAGAAAAATTGACCAGAGTCATAGATCAATTTGCTATTTCCTATCCAATCAGAATCTAGAATCTTAATTTTCACACTGACTTGTGAAATTTGAACAGTTCTGGATTTTTCCAAAATGTTTTCAGTCATTCCGATCCATTTTTGCAGGTGTGAAATTTTACTTTTTGCTTTTTTAGTTAATTGTTGGATGATATCAGATTTGAATCCTATAACAGGAAATCTACATTTTGACAGTGTGAATAAGACTGAAACAGAGTTGCCAGGCCTGAACCAATACAATTCATCTTTGGATTTTATTAAAATCCTTAAATATGTAGCAGGAGCATCAGACCAGATGTAGCAGAAATACTCAAAGCATGGATAAATGACAGACTTATATATATATATATATATATATATATATATATATGTAAGATTGATTCAGGTGAGAATAGTTGTTTAGTATGACATAGTGAACCAGCTGTTTTTTTAGCTGCAGACTTAGCAATTGATGCAATATACACTTTCCACTTTCATATAAGTAGAAAATGTTAGTTCAAGAATGTGAAATGAGTCACTTTTCTGGAGGTTAGCATTAGCCATGCTGATAGAAGTTAAAAAGGCTTCTCTCAGACGATTAAAAACTAGCAGTTTAATTTTGGAGGAGTTAAAATTAATAAAACACTCCCTACCCCATTTAACAAAAGATTTTAGATACCTTTTGATATCAGCTGCCCATTTGACATTATTAAACTGATTAGATTCACTGTTAAGGCAGGTGTGAATAGTTATGTCATCAACATAGATAGCAAGCTGAGAACTGATGGCACAAACAAGGTCCTTTATGAAAATTAGGGATGACATTCATATAAAAGTCATGCAAGACATCCAACATGCTCAAGAGTTGTTTAAACAATCATTTCTCAGATCAATGATTAAAAATGGCTTCCAGCAAATATATATTTTAGGCTTTAAAGTTGATCTTTCATACAACTGGTGCTACAAAATCACAAACAGCTTTGTCAAGTAGCAAAAACCACATCACTTGATGCTGTATCATCAAGATGAATGATACACAGAAATAAATGAGAGCTTAATATATTTATACAGCACAATATCTGGTGCTAACAGATATATACAAAAAATACAGAACAATAAGTTAAAAACAATCAACAAGACAAAACTTACAAGCAAAAGAAAGGAGGATCTAAATGATGATTAACTGATGAAGTAAATCAGTCTGAATATTAATCTTCTTATTACAAAAAATGACCCTTTAAATACATACTTGTAGACTCTTTCATGCTATAAGCCAGTCTATCAGTTAGACTACTGATGGGGTGCTAGCTACTCTACAACACTTAAAAAGTCTCAGTAGTAGTAATGATAAAAATCTGTCATACATAACATGAAAAGAGAAAATAATAACGAAATCAAAGTTCATACTATCAAAAATAAAACGTTTACAAAAAGACACACATCAATACTAGAAAGTGCAATAGACTTTTTCAAAATTGAGTTTCTATCACACAAGCCATTGATAGTAGGTTTCTAGCGTTCTCTAATATTATGTGGGACTTGTGAAAATTCCTTAATCTGCTAGAGTTTACATTTCAGCAGCTCTTGCTTCAAACTTACCTTTAATGTAAGCAACGATGAAATTCATTCATGAATCTGCTTGAAATTTCATTCTAAATATTCTTTGCGATTTGCAAGGTGCGGTTGGTGTGATTAGTAGCTTGGAATGGGAACTTAGCTTAGTTCAAATTCCTGTCGAGTTCAATAGATTCACTTGCAGGCAAATACCATTAGAAATGGTAAAAATCCAATTTTCCCCCCAGCTATGTGTTAAATATTAGGGCTTGTATCTGGAAGATTCACTGTTATTATTAGCCAGCTGTTCACAATTAGAGTAGACTACATATTCAGCAAAACAGGAGGTATAAATATTTTGCAGAGAATTTTATTTTTCTGTAAAACACTTCATTTTAATTTTTTACCATCTCTTTCATTTCCTTCACATTTCATTCACTTCTTCCCTTCTTCAATTCTTCTTCTTAATTATAATTATTTACATTATTTACATTGTTCAAACAGTTGTCTTCATCTTTCTTGTCATATTCACAATGTTTCAACCACTGACAGTTCCAACCTTCTTTAACTGATTGGAACTTTGAACTGAACCCTTTATTTCAATCACTGGGGTATATTGTTTTCGTTCCATGAATCATGCCACTTCCAGGTGTCTTAGTTAACTCCAATTAACTCAACTATGTAAGTTTCTTGCTCACCAATGCATAGCTAGTTATTGAACTTATAATTCTTTTGGTCAAGTCATTAATGCTTTTATCTATTCTGCCATGTGTTCTTGAGGAGAAAGAAAGCGTTTAGTTCAAAGTTCCAATAACCTAAAAAGATTTGGAATGTGCAATAGACAAAACATCCTGAATATGGCAACAAAATTAAAGAAAACAATCTGAACATAGTAAAAATTATGTAAATGTATATACCAATTTGTAAAAAAAGGAGATGGGTTCACATTGTACACAAGCTATATATATTATGCACAAATATCCTTTTGAAAAGGTATTAATCTGTCACTTCTCCCTCAGCTATGGGTTCAATAGCAGAACAGACTAAGTCCTATAGTACTGCTTAGCAACCAGTGTACCACAGAAAGTAATGGCAACCAACTGCAAGAAAATATTCTGCGCAGTCATGTCTCTTTTGAGACATGATCACCTAAGCATGTACCTGTAGGCAATCGTGGACTTCCACTTGGCTCTGTCTCTTGTGGCTCTCAAGTTTCTTCCTCTTGGCATCTTCCGCAAGCCCTGCTCTGCCATCCATTTGTACAGACCTATCAAGTAAGTATCACTCTGCTTTCCCCTCTTTTTCTATCTATCCATCCCACGAGCATTAAATTTTCCAGGCCCTCCTTCCTCATTACATATCCCAGAAACCATATCTGTCTCTTCCTTATATTAAGCATGAGTTTTCTTCTTATTTCCATCCTCTTCAACTCCTTGTTGTGAGCTACATGCTCAGTCCATGGTATCCTCAGCATCCTTCTGTAAAACCACATTTCTGCTGCCTCAAGTATCTCCTTTATCCTTGAGAAGATTGTCCAATATTCACTGCCATAGAGAAGGACATATCATATCACATAGCAATCCAGCACTCTCTTCTTTGTTTACAGTGAGATTCTCCTGCTTTTTATTACTCTGATTAGCTTTTTTGGCCATGCTAATGCCTCCTAGGCTCTCAATAATGCACGTTCGTTCCTTGGTCAGCATGCTTCCCAGGTATTTAAATTTCTTTATTTGTTTTATTTTAGTTTCTCCGACCTGTAGTTGGCATTTTGGGGTCTCTTTTTTTTGTTGATGACCCTACATTCAGTTTTCTTGAAGATTATGCTCAGTCCTTTTTGAATGTTTCTTAAGATTTAGATAAAAAAATGACCTCAGAATGACATCAATATTCCTTAAATTTTTTTATCCCTTAATAGTCACTTGGGCTTAATTTAATTTGTATTGTATATAAATGATGGTAGAAAAGGGTAAGAGTGCAGATTAGCTGTGTCTCTGTCTGAGGACAAATATGCTTCTGAGGAAAACAAACACTCAGAGGTGCCTGGCTTCTGAGACTGAACCACTACATTGCACTCAAGGTTGCTACCGAGGCCAGTGCAACTGACGGCTGCAGAGGCTGAGCAATTTTGTGTACACGTTCAGGTCCCTCACACTAAACTCAACCATGTGTTACATCACAACTCATTGGAGAGATGAAGTAATATCCACACACACACACACACACACTAGTTTGCATCCTCTCCAACATGTCATCGTTGCTCAGGTGCTCAGTCCATGGTATCCTTACCATCCTTCTGTAGAACCACGTTTCAGCTGCCTCATGCCTCTCCGTCTTCCTTGAGAAGATCTTTCAATATTCACTGCTATACAGAGGACAGATATCACATAGCAGTCCACGACTATTTTCTTTGTTTCCATTAAGATTTTCCTGTCTCTCTGTACTCTATTTAGCTTTTGAAATGCGTCCTTGGCCATGCCAATGCGTCTTTGGATCTCAGCGTCACGCTTTCCTTCCTCTGTTAGAACGCTTCCCAGGTATTTGAATTTCTTTATTTGTTTTATTTTAGTTTCTCCATCCTGTAGTTGGCTTTATGGGGTCTCTTTTTTTTCTTTTTTTTTTTTTGCTGATGACCCTACATTCAGTTTTCTTGAAGTTTATGCTTAGTCCTTTTCACTTTCTGTTGCTATCTTCTGTAGGAGGTCCTCCATTTTCCTTTCTGTGTCTGCTATCAGCTTCTGTGTCATCCATATTTAATTCACTTTTATACAGTAAGTTTATAATAAAATTATAGGTGGTTTGACATTATACATGAGCTACATGAAAAGAGTCAAGTTTTTCACAAAACAATTCAGAGGATGAACTATACATGAAGCAGGCGTACACACAAGTATATATAAAACGTTAATAAAAATTCATTAAGAATTATAGGTTTCTCAAAATTATAAGAAAATTAAAATTAAAATTATAATTAAATTATTATAATTCAAAAATTGTAGGTTTTTATCTACAATCAATTCCCACCACAAATGAACATTTATGGGTTAAAATAGAAGATTTTATTTTCAATTTCTTTGTAATGTAATTTCTTCTTTTATGTGATGTCCCTTCATGATATAGGCGCTCATGGTCCGCCACATCCTCCTGTTCTTTGTAGTTCTTAATATATTTTGTGTTGTTATTCTCTCAAACCCTGCTCTGTCATCTTTTCTCATAAGCCCATCAAGTATATCACGTGATGTTTACCACTCTCCCTCTATCTGCCCTGTAAGTATCTGATTTTCCAAGCTCTCCTTCCAGAAACTTCAACTATTTTTTTCTGATATTAAGTATAAGTAACATTATTTACCTGTGGGAAAAAATAATTGGTAACTTTCAATTTGCGGCCACAATTTTGATACATTTATATTCTTGAGAACATAAATAAATCTAAAAGACATGCCTGCATAGCTTTGACTGATTTCTTCATCAATTTTCTAAAGTTTATCAACATTTTGCAGGTTATTTAAAGATAAGAAAATATTTTTCTACAGTAAGATAATTTATTTTTTTAATCATTTCACCCTAAGCAAGGTGGTATTACCACTGATAGACAGGGGGCTACATAAGAGTAAATGTTTAGTCAGGAGGAGAGTGAAGAGAAAGACAAACTAGTTACAGGGTTTATCAGAGAAAGGGCAAGAGAAGGATGGGAAAACAGGTGTGAAGACAGTTGCAAAGGTAGAGAGAAAGGAAAAGAACAAGATATACGGAGTGATGTAGAAAAGAGTGGTGTCAAATGGATAAGAGATGGGAATTGATATTGCATTTAAATTCCTGAAGATTGTAACCATCAGGAAAGCAAGTATATGGAAGGGAGTTCCACAGGCAGAAAGTGTGAGAAAAGAAACTGATGGAGTAGAATTGTCAGCTGCATTTGATTGATTTAACTGTAAATGGGTGGGACCTTGTTGCCAGTCTGGTTGCACAAGTAAATTCTTGTGGTGGGGGGACCAGTGACTTAAGTTCATTGAAGCAGAAGCCATGAAAATATTTGTATAATAGATAGAGGGAAGCCACATCCAACTGGTGAGAAAGTGGCTGGAGTCGAGCTGCCAAGTCAGGACCTATCACATTACAGATTCTCTTTTGGAGCCTGTTGGGAACACTGAGATTAACAGCAGGGGCACCTGACCAGATATGACAGCAGTATTGTGTGCACAGACGAATGGTTAATTTGTATATGTGTAAGATGAATTCAGGCGGAAAAAAACTACCTGGCCCGACACAGTGACACAATCTTCCTAGCAGTGGATTTAGCTATTGACTCAATGTAATGATTCCACTTGAGGTCGGAAGATAGGGCAAGGCCGAGGAGGTGCAGTATATTGCTTTCAGAGAGACTAATGATACAATCTTATTAATTAAACAATTGCAAAAGGGAGTAAAAGTACATTCAGACTTTTCCCAAGGGTATTTGCGTGAAAGTGAATATAACGAACCCAACAGGAAACGGAACTCAGCTCTCCAATTGAAAATTTGATGCCACTATTCTTTACACCACCCACACATACAATCAACTTGTATCCAAAAGTTGACACTCATCCAGGTACTGACCAGGCTCATTGTTGCTTAACTTCAGTGATCATACAGGAATTGGTGTTTCAACATGATGTGACCATAAGACTTTCTGTTCATGTAATGAAAACTGAAAAGTTGATTTTTTTGTATTATACAAGCAAAAAAAAAAAGAAAGAATGTTCTTTGTAACCATCATTCTAAAATTTGTAATTGACTGATTGATTTGATTTTTAAAGCTTATTGACCATCTGCAGGTTATTTAAAGCTGGCATATATTTCTTATTGTAGAAGGTCGCTTATTGTATTTGTAATACCTCTGGTATTTATGTAATCAAAACAGTCAAATCATAAAATAACTATAATCTTCTAAGACCCCGGAGAAAAAATGCCAAAAGGTACTATAATATGACTTAAGTAGAATTAGTCTTGTTAAACACCATGAGGAAGAGTGGCTTTTGAACCTTAAATTGTAATGACTAACCTAAACAAAAATGTCATTACCCATGAGAAATTGTTTTGAGCAGCCATATAGTCATTTATTTCCATTAAATAACAATTCCCTTGCATTCTCAACATAGGCAAGCACAGGCAGGCAACAATGCTATAAAAATGCAGCAGTTAAAGTGTTAATAGATATTTAGAGAGTGTATACATTTTTCCTTCACATTGGTGAGAAAGTGGCTGAGGTTGAGATGCCAAGTCAAGATCGATAACATTGCAGACACCAAGATCTGTGTCTAAATCTTCACTTGGTCTAGAAATGCAATAAAGACAAAGGGGACAAAACTTTTTAAGTTTTCTGATTATGGCTACCTTTTGGAATGCTAGCTAACCTTATTATTCATTTCTTTCAGGTGTTTTTCAAGTTTCTAAACTCATTTCCAAACTAATTCCATATGTTATAAAGGAATTGCACAGACATTGCAGCAAGTTCACTGCCTATGTAACTTTGAGGAGTGAAAGCAAAATTAACTTGAGTTAATTATAGCATAAAGAGCAAGAGATATTTTGGAAAAGTGGGCCCAGAAATAGACGCATCCAGAGGGGATGTGTCCATTTATTGTCATCAGTGGCATTGATGATAGAAGTGTTTGGTCAGAAAATTAGGAAGAGTAGAATGTCCGGAGGAAGTCGCTGTTTGGTCAGAGAGTGCCAGGAAGAGTAGCAGAAAGGGATATTGTAAAAGTAATTTATAATTGACTAGACTGATTTTCATCAATCGGAAGAATAAAGTAATTGAACATTAAAGGTTAAAAAGAGAGAAACGAGTAACAAAGAAGACTTAGGGGAAGAAATAGGGCAGATCAAGAAACAGTTTGGAAAGTGAGAAAGATTAAGTAAGAGAAAGTGAATTAAAAGATATCTAGGGAAAAGTAGAGGGATAAGAGTTGAAGAAGGAATAGAGAGTTATCGGAAAGTAATAAGAGAGGGTGATAAAATTGATAATAAAAAGTGAGGGAGAAAGAACAGATGAAAATATGTTGAAGGATGCAAGAGGGGGAATGAATGGAAAGGATGAGAGAGGAAAAGAGATGGCAGGAAATCAGAAAATGGTTAAAGAAAAAAAGAAACAATAGAAAGATGTTGGAGAAGGATGCAAGAGATAATGAAATGGAAAGGTGTTGACAAAAGATCAGAAGGGGGAACAGATGAGTAGAAATCAAGGAAGTGTGAGATAGGGAGAGACATAAAGAAAACATGTTGTGAAAGGGTGAGAAAGGAAGTAGGGCTGAAAAGGTGTTGGGAAAAGATGAGGGAGGGAGAACAAAGGAAAAGAAATCAAGGAAATGCAGGAGAAAGAGAGAACTGACAGAAGGATATCAGGGAAAGACGAGAGAGGGAGAGCAGAAAAAATGTAATCAGAAAAGGTTAAGAGAGAGAGAGAGAGAGAGAGATAAAAGATAAAATGAGGTTATGTAAGGCTGATAAAGGGATAATGGATGACAGGGTATTGAAAAATGATGGGGGAGGGATAACAGAGAGAATGAAATCAGAGAATTGTGGGAAAAAAGTAGAACACATGAAAAGATGTTGGAGAAAAAGAACAGATGGGAAAACACTATTTACATTATTTGGACTCTTGTCCTCATCTTTGTTGCCATGTTTAAAACACTTTGGCCATAGTATACTTTGGCCTTCTTCAGGTGCTAGCAATTTTGAACTGAACCCTTTATTATGATCACTAGGGTATATCATTCATCATGGCTACCAGAAGTAGCTTCACACAAGGAATGAGAATGATATACCCCAGTGATTGTAATAAAGAATTCAGTTCAAAATTTCTAGCACCAGAGATGAGGACAATAGTCCGAATAATGTAAATAGTGCAAATACTACCTCATCTCAGAAGTATAGACAAATACATTGGGAAAAACATCTGACAAACATGGGAGAAGGGTATGAATAGATGGAATGACATCTGAAAAGGATAGTGTTGTGAAGTAAATAAGACACCCTCACTAATACAAATGAACTAAGCAAGATTCCTTAAATAAAGAATTCAAAGAGAGTTCTGGGACAGAGTTATGACAGAATTCTGATAGCATGTTCATTAGAGTACCACTTGGAATAAGTTGAGATATAATACTATAACTATTAATAACAGTGGCAACAAGGAATCAAAACTTATGCGAAGAAAAAATAGCTTTTTACTTTGGTGCATATAATAACAATGATAATGAGAAATTAGGACTATGTTGGTACAATTTTTTTTTTTTTACTGTGCATAAAGAAAAAAACTGATATACTTAAATATTGAAATATTACTAGCTGAACAAGTAAAATTTAACAAATGCATTTGTTGTAACTACAAAAACAACAACAAAAGTTAATTGAAATAATTCAGAAGAAAGAGGATAATCTTTAATTTATTTTATTCCTGATTTGGTGGCAAATGGCATAGCTGAATTCACATATAACTCAGATGATGGAGTTACTTTTTCTGCTTATTTTAAAAGATATGAGCAAACTTCGAGAGATAAATGCAGCAAATGGGTTGATGAGAAAAACAAAAC
The DNA here is from genome assembly GCA_037127315.1 of Ascarosepion bandense. Classification (NCBI taxonomy): domain Eukaryota; kingdom Metazoa; phylum Mollusca; class Cephalopoda; order Sepiida; family Sepiidae; genus Ascarosepion; species Ascarosepion bandense. The sequence goes on from JBBBDQ010001816.1 coordinate 957,763, forward strand.
TTTTGTAGAACATGAAGAATACTGTAACTTTGTATTATCAAGACAAGGAAAAATTTGCTTTGAAGAAACAGTAATAGTCTGACTAAAATTTTTAGAGAGAAAAGTTTATTAATCAAAACTTGTTGGAAGTGTATGAATCTTAAAAAAAAGATGAAGACTTTTTCACATATGCTGGAATCATTAACAAGTAGAGTGAAAGATTCAAATTAAATGAGCTGACTCCAGTTATGTTTAAAGGGTTAATTTTAATTTTAATTCAAGAGTTAATGGTGAAAAAAGATGCTAAAGTATGTGCTGGAATACTAACAAAACTAGAACAGAATCAAAAACTGACACTGCTAGAAATATTGGATAAATGTCAGAGAATCCTAAATCTGAGACACAATATAGCGGAAACTGAAGAAAAAGAATGCAAATATATACACTACCAGCCATAATTATTAGGTCACCCCAGTGTTTAAAAAAATTATGTATTTCATACTATATTTTTTAGTATTTATTGCCAAGTGAATAATTATAAATGAAAATAGAATGGTTCTTTTGTTAATATTGCACAATAACATGTGCATCAAATGAACTTCTAGATATTTAATAATTATCTATATTGCAGTTTCATCAATGAAAGAAAGTAAGAATTTAGGGTGATTCAGATGAGTTCATCTTTGCTTCCTTGCCTTGTAAAATTTTGCAAAGTAATAATAACAAAAGAACCATTCTATTTTCATTTCGAATTATCCACTTAAAAATAGTATGAAATACATTATTTCTTTTAAAAAACTGGAATAGCCTAATAATTATGGCTGGTAGTGTACACGCTAAGGAAAAATGTGGAAAAAATAAATCCATCTTTTAGATGTGGAAGGTTGCATCTTGAAGATGACTGTCTCTTTAAGAATTTAAAATGCCTTAAGTGTAGAAAGGTAAGGCATAAGGTATCATACTGTAAGGAAAAGTTACCACAGAAAAAAATTTATATGCAGTGTTGAAATGGAAAAAATAATCAGAGAAAGCCAAAGAGAATTTGTGTATGCGAAAACGAATAATGTCGAAGCAAAAATGCAACTAGTCACTGGTAGTGATATTTCAATAATCAATGAAGCAATATGGAAAGGAAATGGAAAACCTATATTAAAAATAACTTCAAAAATCTTATGTGGCATGTCAGGTGAGAAATTATTTGTTATTGATGAAATGACTTGCAGTATTTCATTTCATAAAATAATATGTAACCGCTAAGGTTTAGGTGTCAAAAAATACTACAAACTTATTTAGTATTGACTAGATTAAATTATCTGAGTTATAAAAGTTACCTATAAATATTTATTACACAAAAGTAAGAGGACAATTGACCAGTTTAAAATAGCAATGGGAAAGTTTAAAGGAAGAATTTAAAAAGTATTCAGGATTTTCTGTTGTATGAGTTGGGTTGGTACTCCAAAATCAAAACAAAATTCTAAGAAAGAAAAAGACCAATGCCAGTATTTAAACCGGAACAGTGTACCATTGTCTACCTTGGATCAAGTCAATGAAGAATTAGACAGACTTGAAAAAATAGGTATAAATGAAAATACCAACCATTCAAAATAGACAGCACCAGCAGTGTATGTAAAGAAAAAAAAATTGTATTTGTGTAAATTTTTCGACTGGGTTAAACAAATGTTTAGAATTAGTTAAGTACCAAACCCAATTAAATAGTGGAAAAACTTTTCCAAAGCTAGATTTTTCTAAAACCTATTTGCACATACAGGTTGAAGAAGAATTCAAAAGAAGAAAGATAGAAAGAAGTAAAGAAAAAAAAGAGGGAAAAAATAGGGTGAAATGAAAAATGGTAACACAAAAGTCATTGAAATCACTAAAAGAAAAGATTTGCTGAAGAAGGAACACAGGAAAGGAAGAACCTTTGCAAGAGTTTGTTGAATGTACAAATATGAGTACCAAAAAGAGCAAACATAAAAAAATTAGTGTTTAGAATCACATAAACTAAACATTATCAAATCCAGAGAATAATTTTGCAAAATTAACAATGATAAATACATACAAGGGATTGTATAAGTTCAATCAATTTTCTTTTGGAATAAAATTGGTTCAAGCCATATTTCAACAAGCTATGGAAACTATACTTGCAGATTGGGATTTGCAAATCAGATGATGTATTGTTTAAAAGTGTATCTAATAAACAACATATCAAGCATGTAAAAAGTGTTTTTGAAAAAATATGAGAGTATGGGTTCAAACTCAGTGAGGAAACGTGTGAATAGATTTTACCTAAAATCAAGTACCTATGACTAATCATTGACAAAAATGGTTGTCAACCAGATCAGTTGAGGGCAAGTGCAATAAAGAATATGCCTTCTCTAACAAAGGTTACTAGATTACAAGTCTTTCTAGGACTATCAAATTATTATCAAATCTACATACCTGATATATAGAATTTGAGAGCATCACTAAACAATTTGCTGAAAAATGCATATAGTGTAATTAGACTGCTAAATGCCAAAAGGCATTTGAAGAAATCAAGAAAATACTAACTTATCATTAGTGCACATTACAATCCAAAAGCAAAAATTATTATTTGCTTCAGATGCTAGTGACTATGATATAGGAGAAGTAATTCTACATAAAGATGATGATGATGATGATGATGAGAACCTGATAGCATCATACATGCTTTGTATTTGCTACTACTGAAAGAAAAAATTACAGCCAGATCAAGAAAGAGGCGTTAGCAATATTTACAGTGGAAAAATTTTGCAAATTTATACATGGAAAGAGTTTTCATTTCCAGGCAGATCTTCTTCTTCTATGTGCCCTGTCCTTTCAAGACGTAGGGGATCATGGCCTTCCACATATCCCTGGTGGCTCTGAGCACACCTTCTCCTGTTACACCATGCAATCCACTTTCCGTCATTCCCTAGATTAGGTTCTTCAAATATGTTATCCATTGCTTTCCCCTGTCTCTTTTTCCCTCTATCTGGCCTGTTAGTATCAGATTCTCTAAGCTCTCCTTCTTCATTGCGTGTCCCATGAACTTCAGCTGTCTCTTCCTGATGCTCAGTATTAATTTCCTTTTTGTTTCCATCATTTCCAAGACCTCATCATTGCTCACATGCTCGATCCATGATATTCGCAGCATCCTTCTGTAGAACCACATTTCAGTTGCTTCAACCTTCTTCTTCATCTTTGATGGTATTGTCCAGCACTTACTGCCATATTGAAGGATGGACAGCACATAGCAATCCAGTACTCTTTTCTTTGTTTCTAGTGAAATTTTCCTGTTTCTTAATACTTTACTCAAATTCACTGATGTCGCTTATCAATTTTTGGCTAGAAAAAAAGGAATTCCTATACATACATTGAATAGGTTACAATACTAGAGTACCATTCTATTAAATTATGATCCAAAACCATTAAAAAAATATGGAATGTTTATCAAAATTGTTGCTCAAAACATTTGCAGATACTGCTATTGCAGCATTAAAAAGTGAAATAGAATTTAAAAAATATATTTGGCAATGTATTACACAAACTACCTGGATGAAACAAAACTAAATTCAGAACAAGACATGTTTAATTAAAATAACAAAAAGACAAAAAGAATGTAAGAAAGATAGATGATTGTTCAAATGAAATCCAAACTTGAACACTTACTTGTGATGTGATGGAGTACTAATGTTTGCACAAAGAGTAATAATACCTGTCATATTACATATTACAAAAAACAGATATTAAATGAATTTCATAGTGGACATCAGGGAATTTCAAGGATGAAATCTATTATGAGAAAATGCGTATATTGGGCCTTAATGGATCATGACACTGAAAAATTAGTAAAAGCTGTAGAGATTAGGCTCTGGCAGTAAAATCACCTACGACGAAAATAAAATCTTGGTCAAATACAGATACGCCATGGTCAAGACTGCATATAGATTTCACAGGTCCAATAAATGGATCACATTATCGTGTGGTAGTGAATAGCTTTATAAAAAAATCTACTGTTCAAAAGAATGGAGAGAAGTGTGAACCAAATGATAAGTGAACCTATCTACTCATATTGCTTAATATTAATGTCTGTGTCTGGAAATAAGACAAATAATTGTTTTTTTCCTTACATATACAAAGGATGCATGAGTCTCATAATGGATATCAACACAGAAAGTTAAATCAGTGAACTGAGTTCAAATTCTGGTCTTATCTGTAGTGTTCAGTTTTGCAAAAATGCTATTGAGAAATGCATGAATTCATTTTTTCTCTCCCATAACCAGTTATGAATTAAACACCATAAGAAATCTGGCACTATTTCCTTGGTTGGTAGCCAGTCTTTTTCACAAGAAGTCTAGATATTTCACACGTATTAAAGTCAATAAAAGAAGCTGTGAAAGATGGCCTTCAAAACTGCACAAAGATTTCACAGGTCTAATAAACGAATCACTTTATCAAGATATAATATTGTAACTGTCAATAGTGAGTTATAACAGATGGCAAAAAGAGATAATGAGAGAACAAACAAAATGATGTTAGAGAAAATTGAGAGAAACTGAAAAGGTATAAACATATATTAAAAAGGGAGAAAAGATAAGAGAAAGAGAGAACAGATGTAGAGGTGTCAAGAAAGGATGAGAGAAAGAGAGTACAGGGGTGGAGGTTTCCGGAAAAGATAAAGAAAAAAGAACATAGGTAACAGTGTCAGAAAAGGATGAGAGAAAAAATGAACGAGTAGAAGTGTCAGAAAAAGATGAGTGAAAGAGAGAAGAGAGGTAGATTTGTCAGGAAAGGATGACAGAATGAGAGAAAAGAGGTAGCGGTGTCAAATAAAATGAGAGAAAGAGTGAAAAAGGTAGAGAGAATAAAGGTATTGGGAGAAGACTAGAAGAAAGATATTTTGGGAAAAGATAGGAAAGGAAAAGTAAATGATAAAAAGTTGGTAAAAAATGAGAGTGAGAGAAGAGATGGTGAGTCATTGAGAAATAATGAGAGAAACAGAGAACAGGGGTAGAGGTATAAGGAAAGAATGAGGGAAAGAGAGAACAGAGGTAGAGTTGTCAGGAAAGACTAAGAGAAAATGAGAACAAGGGTAGAGGTGTCAGGAAAGACTAAGAGAAAGAGAGAACAGAGGTAGAGTTGTCAGGAAAGACTAAGAGAAAGTGAGAACAGAGGTGTCAGGAAAGACTAAGAGAAAGTGAGAACAGAGGTAGAGGTGTCAGGAAAGACTAAGAGAAAGAGAGAACAGAGGTAGAGGTGTCAGGAAAGACTAAGAAGAAAAAGAGAAAACAGAGGTAGAGTTGTCAGGAAAGACTAAGAGAAAGTGAGAACAGAGGTAGGAGTGTCATGAAAGCCCAAGAGAAAGAGAGAACAGAGGTAGAGTTGTTAGGAAAGAATGAGAGAATGAGTGAACTGAGGTAGAGTTTTTCAGGAAAGACTAAGAGAAAGAGAGAACAGAGGTAGAGGTGTCAGGAAAGGATGAAAGAATGAGAAAACAGAGGTAGAGGTGTCAAAAATGATAAGACAAAGTGAGAACTGTGAAAGATATGTTGGAAAATGATGGTAGGTACATAGCAAATGAAGAAGGGATGATAAGCTTCTGAGAGGGAGATAGATGAAAGGGTGCCGGCAAAAACAGAGAGAAATGTATCAAGAAGAGAGAAAATAGGGATACACATCTGGAATGGATGAAAGAACAGATGGAAAATTATCAGGAAAGGACAGAAGAAGAGAGAAAAGATGAAGAGGTGTATGAATGATGACAGGAACAGAGAACTGACGGAGAGGCATGAGGAAAGAATGAGAGGACAGAGGGAGAGATTTTAGTAAAGGATGAGAATGAAAGAGAAGATAGGTAGTGATATCAGGAAAGGTTCAGGAAATTAGAACAGAGGGAGAGTCATTGGGAACAGATGAGAGTAAGAGAAAACATAAAGATATATGTCAGAAAATAAACAAGAAATAGAGGGAGTGGTGTGAGAAAAGGTTGACTGGAATAGAGAACAGAGGAGAGAGAGTTTAAAAAGAAGAGAGAACATAAGATGTGTCGGAAAAGAATGAGAGGAAGTGGGAACAGAGAGAGAGAGAGAGGTACCGAGAAAGGTTGACAAAGAGAGCAAGGCATAAGAAAAGAACAAAAGAGAGAGACGAAGGAAAAAATAAAGTTGTTCAAGAAATTGCCTTGTACTGAAATATTTTTTTTTTTATTTCGGATTTCAGTAAGCAAAAACCAAAGTGTTTTAAGTTGTGCATTATTGATGCCATTGCATAAATCTTAAGAACAGTGCAAAGATTGATTGTGATAATCTACCACTTCCCACCAACCTGAAAACTCTTGTGCATTCTTCTGAGATTTCATAAGTAACAAGTTCATAACACCTCCCAATGCTCAATCTCTCTCTCTCTCTCTCTCTCTCTCACGCACACATACACCCACCCACCCACACACACACACACATATATAAGTCTAAAGTAATCAATATAAGTATTTTTAAAGCCTTGGGCAAACATAAGCTGTTTTAAAACCTGAAAGAGCTTAGTTGTAATTCTTTCATGAAATAAACATAAATATATGAAGAAATTACCAGAAGAGTAGAACAAAGGAATTTTAGTCTTTTTTAAAAATATTAAACTTCCTTCAGTACTTATATAACTTACATATAAAGATTCCCTGATATATTGTTGGAAAGACAGCATGAGAAACGTTAGCTGAACTTTCTTTTTTGTTTTTGTTTTACTTATGTCCATCTAATACAGGGCTCAAGAGTCACTCAAGGTAGTTGATATACTGTACAGACTTATGTTAGTGTAGGAAAGAACAAGTGTTAGAAGTATAGAGCTGAAGCAGACTTAAGAAGGAATCATAAACCCACTCCTAAAAAAAAGACAAGTGATAAACCCCTACTCCTGTTCAAAAGAATGCAGAGATGTGTGAACCAGACGATAAGTAAACCTATCTACTCCTCAAATTGGGTAGTTTGGCATGGTGTAATGGTTAGCAAGCTTGTCATGCTAGAACCTATTACAACTGAGTAATGAGTTCAATCCTCACTGGGTACCTCATACTTTCGGCCTTGTGCCACATCTAAGCGGCACTTAGAAAACCTATCTACTCCTCAGACTGTTTTCCTCATCTTTATTGCTATATTTACAATGTTTCAGCTAATGTATGCTTCAGCCTTCTTCACATGCTAGGAATTTTGAACACGGGAGGATATAATATACACAGATGTCCTCAAAATGCATCATGGCCCAGTGGATATAGGTACTGGTTAGTTCCAGTAACCCAAAAGTAACTCAGAGAGTTGAGATAAAGGAAGATAACTACATGGCATCCAGTAGTGGCATTGTGAATCATATATCCTAGTGATTGAAATAGTGTTCAGTCCAAAACTCCTTGCACCTGAAGAAAGCCGAAGCATATAATGGCTGAAGCATTCTAAACATGGCAATAAAAATGAGGACAACAGTTTGAGCAGTGTAAATAATATAAATACTATCTAATTTCAAAAGTACAGACAAATAATATCTACTCCTATTCCTTAATATTCATGTCTTTGCCTGGAAATAAGAGAAACAAGATGAGTTGTATTTTCAGCAAAACCGGACACTACCATTGTGATGTTAGATCTATCCTTGATGAGATCTTGCCAAACAGGTGGATTGGACGAAGGAGTTTCATAGAACATCCTCCATGTTCACCAGGCCTCGCAACATTAGATTTTTTTTTATGGGGGTACCAAAATGCCAAAGTCTACACTAAGAAAGCTACAACAGTTTTTGAATTGAGAACAGCCATTAAACAAGAATATACATAAATACCGAACAAATTCTTTTGTGATGTTTACAATTCCATTGTTTTGCATTGTCAGCAGTGCCTGGACCAAAATAAATGTTTTCAGTTTGAAAACAGACATTGACAAAACAATATAAAAATGTCTGTAGATACTTTTTAATTTTGAAAATCCTATAAACACTGACTTCACAATTATTCAAAGTGTGTATACATTTTTTGGGGACACTCTGTATATTAGTACATTAATGTTGACTGGATTGTCTATGTTCTGAAGAAATATGGCAAAATACTATGTTGATAGATAGTAAAGGAAAGTGAGAAGAAAATATAATATATGGACTATTTTCTGGATGATTTTAAACATTAACTGTTGTATGATTTGGGTCTAAAGAGTGGCGGCTTAGCTGCAAAATATTTATTACCCATAGAGTTGTAGAATATCCAAAATTTTTTCAAGATTATATTACTCTGTTAAATTTAATACAAAATTTAAAATTTATTTATATGTATAAGTGGATACTGTGATCAACAGTGTGATGACAATCTGTTTCAAGTTCACATAATCTCTATTCTGATACTTTTACCCATAAATATCATTATATCTCCAGATAAATAGATATGAGGAGACTAGGATAGATAGATAGATAGATAGATAGATAGATAGATAGATAGATAGATAGATAGATGAGAAGATAATACACAGAAATAGATAGATAGATAGATAGATAGATAGATAGATAGATAGATAGATAGATGAGGAGATAATACACAGAAATAGACAGATAGATAGATAGATAGATAGATAGATAGATAGATAGATAGATAGATAGATAATACACAGAAATAGATAGATAGATAGATAGATAGATAGATAGATAGATAGATAGATAGATAGATAGATAATACACAGAAATAGATAGATAGATAGATAGATAGATAGATAGATAGATAGATAGATGAGGAGATAATACACAGAAATAGATAGATAGATAGATAGATAGATAGATAGATAGATAGATAGATCGATGAGGAGATAATACACATAGATAGATAGATAGATAGATAGATAGATAGATAGATAGATAGATGAGGAGATAATACACAGAGATAGATAGATAGATAGATAGATAGATAGATAGATAGATAGATAGATAGATAGATAGATGAGGAGATAATGCACAGAAATAGATAGATAGATAGATAGATAGATAGATAGATAGATAGATAGATAGATAGATGAGGAGATAATGCACAGAAATAGATAGATAGATAGATAGATAGATAGATAGATGAGGAGATAATGCACAGAAATAGATAGATAGATAGATAGATAGATAGATAGATGAGGAGATAATGCACAGAAATAGATAGATAGATAGATAGATAGATAGATAGATAGATAGATAGATAGATAGATAGATAGATGAGGAGATAATGCACAGAAATAGATAGATAGATAGATAGATAGATAGATAGATAGATAGATGAGGAGATAATGCACAGAAATAGATAGATAGATAGATAGATAGATAGATAGATAGATAGATAGATAGATATGAGGAGACTAGCATAGGTAGACAGATATGAAGAGACTAGGATAAATCAATAGATATATTTAATGAATTATATACAAGCCTTTTGTAAGCTATTTAACTCAATATATATTCAATATTTTATAATTCATTTACAAAAAGTTATATGTTAGCAACATTTTGAATTCAGTATAAATTTGAAAGCTTGAATAATGAAAAAAGATTCACAGTTAACATCGAGAATATGTCTCAAGGTCAAAAATGCCAATTAATTATCAGCCAGCATCTAGAGAACTTATAATACCTCTTACTTGTACATCCCTATTTATTTTTCTGTTTCCTTTACATGGCTAATAGCCAAGGACTCGAAATATATAATTGCGTCCTTAGCACCTTACCACCCTAACATGAAAAGAGATTGACAAATGGCCTTTCGTTTGCTTCAGGAGTGACAGTAACAACCATTCTTTCTTTTTGGGAAATTCTTTCCATCGAACTTTCATAATTATCGCAAGAAAAGACTAATTCACTGTCAGTGTCATTATCTCGCAGCCGACTCTGTTTTCATTTAAAGCCTGACTCTTGAAATTGAGAGTTCTAATCTTGATAAAAGAACTGCTTAATACGTATTCAAGTATTAAAAAATTTTGTTTTCAATAATAATCATAAGAGTACTTATTAGATAAGACCAGTATTCCAGTAATAATAGGAACACTAGAAATTATTAATCTTTAAAAAAATCATTTCACCTGAAGCAAGGCAGGACCGTCACTAGTGTACAGGGGATTACATTGAAATAAAAGAATTAGTACAATGGGTGTCAAAAGAAAAGATAAACAATGGATGGGATTCAAGAAAGTAGAAGATGGCAATTGGCATTGCATTTAAATATTTTGAAATTGTAGCTATCAGGGAAGCAAGTATATGGAAGGGAGTTTCACAGGTGGGCAGTGTGAGAAAAGAAACTCTTAGAGTAGAAATGACAGTTACATTTGATTGTTTTGACTGTAAAAGAGTGGGACCTAGATGCCAATCTAGTAGTAATCACAAATTCATATGGTTGAGGCATCAGGGGAAAATGCTCATCACAGCAATTGCTATGAAAATACTTGTTGAAAAGACAGAGGGAAGCCACAACCCATCAGTGAGAAAGTGACTGAAGTCAAGATGCCAAATCTTGATCATTTACATTTTGGATCCGTCTTTGGATATTTTTAAGAACCTTGAGAAGAATGAACATGATATTTTCATTAAGAAAATCCCAGATAACTCGTCAGTATTTTTAAAAAAATCTTTTTATTGAAAGTAAAATGATAATGCTACTAGGATGCAGGTAGTGAAAGAGAATGAGAAATTGTGGTTGACAGAGAAGAAAGAAATCAGAATGACGTTCCATAGACAAGAAGTGTCTGAAAAGAAACTATTAAAAAAAAAACAGACAGTTGCATCTGGCTAGTTCAAGAGTAGAAATGTGAGACCTAGCTGCCAATTCAGTAACACATGTAAATTCATGCTGTCAAGGCACTAAAGAGGTGAGTTTATCAGGAAAATTATATATATATTTTTTAATAATCATCTTAACCCAAGCAAGGCAGAACTGCTTCTGGTGAACAAGGGGTTTCATAATCTTTTACCTGAGAAGGATGGGTATACTGGTGTAAGAAGAGCTGTGTGAGGAGAAAGTGTAAAGTGAGAAAATGAATGGGAATCAAGGAGATAAGAGATGATGACTGCTGTTGCATTTAAACGCTTGGAGATTGTAGCTATCAGGGATACAAGAATACGAAAGGAAGTTCCACAGGTGGGAAGTGCAAAAAAAAAAAGCTGATAGAGTAGAAGTTGTGGCTACGCTTAATTGTTTTCACATTGAAAGGGTGGGAACTTGTTGCTAGTCTTGTAGCTCGAGTAAATTCGCGTGGGGCGGGGGCACCAAGGAGCTAAGATCATCAAAGCAGAATCTGTGAAAGTATTTGTAGAAGAGACAGAAGGAAACTACATTTCGTCAGTGAGAGAAAGACTGGAGTCAAGCTGCCAGGTTGGGATCGACTATATTGCAGATTCATTTTGGGATTTTGTCAAGACCCCCAAGATGAACAGCAGGGGCACCCGACGATATGATAGCATGTGCATGATGGATTCAGAAGAGAAAAACTTCCTGGCCCGACACATGGATTCAACCTTCTTAGCAGTAGATTTAGCTATTCTAGAAAAAACAGAGGGAAGCTACTTCACATTGGTGAGAAATTGACTGATGCTGAGATGCCAGGTCAGGATTAATTACATTAAAGATCCTTTGATTATATGAGACAAAAAAAAGATTTTACTCATGAGTATCTCTTATATACTCTGAAAAACTATCTAAAGATATTCAATAACTCTTCTCTTCCTCAGGTCTTATGTAAAAATCCAGAGACTGTGTTACTGAACAAGACTGGAAATGATAATAATGGTGAGAAAAAGTTCTTTGGGATTTAATCGTCCATATATAAACACTCTTCCCATCTATCTAACCCTCATCCTTGATATCCTTACCCAACTATTACCCTCCTTCTGACATTTCCTATATCTAACCATTCTTTCTCATCACTTTCCCCTATGTAACCCCCTAACCACTCTTTCTCATCATTTTCCCCTATGTAACCCCCGAACCACTCTTTCTCATCACTTTCCCCTATGTAACCCTCTAACCACTCTTTCTCATCACTTTCCCCTATGTAACCCCCGAACTACTCTTTCTCGTCACTTTCCCTTATGTAACCCCCTGTGCAACAGTGGCAGTGAAATGTCTTGCTTGGGGTGAAATGATTAAAAAAAAAGAAATTAACAGACATATAAAAAAATAATTTCATAAATATCGTTATCAAATAAAATAAACAAAAAAAAACATTCTCATAGATATCTGATAAAAATATATATTTACATTGTTTGGACTATTGTCCTCATTTTCATATTCACAACATTTCTACTGCTGTATGCTCCAACCTCTTTCAGGTGCTATATGTGGAAATTTCAAATTGAAACCTTTAATTTGTTCATCAGGGTAGATTGTTCTAGTTCCACATGCAATGCCTTTTCTGAATGTCTCAGTTTCAGTTATTGTGTCACCCTACGCAAGTCAGAACTGCTTCTGGCAAACAAGGGTTTTTATAATCTCTTACCTGAGAAGGAAGAGTACACTGGTGTGAAGAGAGCTGTGTGAGAGAAAAGTGTAAAGTGAAGAGATGAATGGGAGTCAAGGAGATAAGAGATGTTGGCTGACGTGGCATTTAAACTCCTGTAGCTATCAAGGAAGCAAGAATATGGAAGTGAGTACAGATAAAAAATCTGATAGAGTAGAAGATGTGGTTACACTTGGTTGTTTTCACAGTGAAAGTGTAGGACCTTGTTGCTAGTCTAATAGCTAGAGTAAATTCATGCAGTGGGGCACCAAGGATCTAAGCTCATCTTTAGCAACTCACCTTTTTTTTTACCTCTGCTGAGGCCAGGTATTGAACTCATAACTCTTTGGGTCAAGTCACTGAATTGCTTCAACAAACACTTTTATCTGTTACAACAGCTGAAACATGGTGAATATGACAATGAAAAAGACGACAATAGTCTGAACAATGTAAATAGTGTAAATAGTTACAATACCTCATCTCAAAAGCATAGACAAATAAAAATATATATGTTAAATAATATGACAAAATAAGTAAATATAAGTAACTTGAAACTGAAATCGATAAAATGACTGCTATATCTACAAGAATTGAAGCTTTGTGTACAGTCAAAAAAGCAACTAACAAAAAAAAAAGAATGACAAGAAACCTTTTGTTTGCTTCAGGAGTGATAGTAATGATTATTCTTTCTTTTTGGGAAATACTTCCGTCAAACACACATAATTCTCACAAGAGAAAAAACTAATTCAATATCAACTTCATAATCTTGCAACCTACTTTGTTTTGCTGTAACCCTGACTCTTTTGAAATTGAGAGTTTTAATCTTGACAAAAGTGTCGATTAATAACATGTCCATTTCAAGTATTGCAATTTTTGATTTGAAGGAGAGAGATATCACTGTCTGAAACAAAGAAGTAAGACCATAAGACAACCAGCAGATATAAAGAATCAGTCAGTTAAGTGCCATACGTGATACACGCTTGGGTGATCATGTCTCAAAAGAGACATGACTGTCTGGGCAGAAGATTATCCCGCAGTAGATTGCCATTGCTTTCTGCGGTAGACTGGTTGCCGACCAAGGCTATAGAACCCAGTCTGTTCTGTTATATAACCCATAACTGGAAGGAATAGACGGACTAATACCTTTCCCAAGGGTATTTGCATGGAAGTGAATGCAATGAATTCAACTGGAATTTGAACTCAGCTCCCCAATTTCTCATTCTGAGCCGATATCCCATGCACCACAAAACAATTTAAGATAATAATTTCTTCCTTTTGATTGGCTGTACAAGGATGAACATTTTAAGTACTGTGTACACTTGTGCAGTGAATATCAGCATGAAACAAGAAATCAGAGAGCCAATTTTGAATTCCAGTTGAACTCATTGTATTCACTTTTGTACAAATACCCTTCAACTATGTGTTAAACCACAAGACAGATTGGGTTCTATAGCCTTGGTTGGCAGCCATTCTACCACCAAAAAAAAATGGCAACCTACTGTGCAAAAATCTTCTGCTTAGTTAGTCATGGATCAAAAGAGACATGATTGTTCAAGTGTCTATCACGTATGGCACTTAAATAACTGATATACTAGTGATAAGCTGATTTCATGTATAGTGTGGCCCTGAAATTGTTTTGCATGAATTTTAATCCCTCCAGAACAATTTACCTGTGTATAGTGCAACTGGTCACCAAAAATATATGAGTTTTATTCTGCTTAAAACAATTACCTGTGTATAGTACAACTGGTCACCAAAAATACATGATTTTTAATCACTTAAAACAGTTACCTGTGTATAGTGCAATTGGTCACCAAAAATGCATGGATTTTAATCTCTTCAAAGAAGTACCTGTGTATTTTGCAACTGGTCACCAAAATGCATGTATCACTTCAAACAAATACCTGTGTACAGTGTGACTGGTCACTAAAAATATATGATTTTTAATTGCTTAAAACAATTCACCAAAATACATGGATTTTAATCTCATCAAAAAGTTACCTGTGTATAGTGTAATCCCCTATGTTTGCATAAAAACTTAAATTATACTCAAGTATATACAGTAACAGGTAATTTAGAAAATCACAACGATCAAAGGGAACAAAGCAGTATATAAATGAGCAGGCATTTTCTACTGAAGTTACTTTTTTTATGTCAAATGTTCACCCAGTACAAGGTCCAAGAGCCACTCAAGGTAGAGAGGCTAACATCCATATCACATTGAAACAACATGCCATTGCTCACATATTCAGTTCATAATATTCTCAGCATCCTTCTGCAGAACCAAATTCCTGCTGTCTCGAATCTCTTCTTCATTTGTATTTACAAACAAAAAGAGAAAGTGGGAAAGGGGAAGAATCGAGAGAGAGGGAAAGAAAGACAAAAAAGAAAATTGAGAACTAAATAGAGAGGTGAACAGAATGAGAGAGATTGACAAATGTATATAGAGGTAAACAGAAAGACAGGAAGAGAGAGAAAAATGGATAGAAAGGTGAATAGAAAGAGTATAGTATGGAGAGAGAAAAAAACAGTGAAAGCTAGGAAGTGAGAGAGAGACAGGAGAAAAAAGATAGAGGAAAACAAAAGCAAGAGAAAAGAATAAATAGACAAGGATAAAAAAAGGAATGGAGAGAAAGGCAAACAAAAAAATGAAGAAATGGATAGAAAGGCAAGCAGATAGAGAAAGAGGTGGGATGGATAGAAAGACAAAAAGAACGAAAGCCAAACAGAGAAATTAATGAATGGATAATGAGATAATCAGAGAGAGACAGAGAGTGATGAAATTGAAACATAGAAGTAGAGAAAGGCAGAAAGGGAGAGAATGGATAGAAAGTCAAGCATATATATATATATATATATATATATAGAGAGAGAGAGAGAGAGAGAGACAGACAGACAGACAGAAAGAGAGGGAAAATGGATAGATAGACACACAGAACAAAAGCCAAACAGAGAAATTAATGAATGGATAATGAGGTAAACAGAAAGAGAGAGAGAGAGTGATGAAATTGAAACACAGAAGTAGATAAAGACCGAAAGAGAAAGAATGGATAGAAAGGCAAGCAAATAGAGAGAGAGAGACAGACAGACAGACAGAGAGAGGGGGGAAACATGGATAGATAGACACTCAGAACAAAAGCCAAACAGAGAAATTAATGAATGGAAAAAGAGGTGATCAGAAAGAGAGAGAGAGAATGAGAGAGAAAGAGAGAGAGAGAGAGTGATGAAATTGAGACATAGAAATAGAGAAAGACAGAAAGAGAGAGACTGGATAGAAAGGATAACAGAAAGAGAAAAATATGTAGAGAGAAGAACACAAGATATGAAAAAGAGAGAGAGAGAGGAATAGACAAAGAAGTACAAATAAAGGGCAACAACTCAGAAAAAGTTATACATATATATATATATAAAGAATGATGAGGAAGAGACAAACACCTGATAGATTAGCATAGCACTACAAGGTGAGGGGTGGGGGGATTGATGATGGAAAGAACAAATGAGCTGAAAAATAAAAGCGCAAGACAATAATGAGTAGAAATAAGCCTGGAAAGCACAAACAAAGAGGAAAAACAAATAAAGCTTAATCCTCATAATTATAAGATTAAGAGACGAATTATCAAGGATTATCATTAAGTAGACGAATGGAATCGATAAAGTCTTCTGCAAATGGGAAAAAATAAGGTTTCAGTCAAAAGTTCATTTGCCAGTTTCTGTGTTAATACACAAAAACATACAATTTGAATTGAAGTTAATCTCAAACAAGAAAAAAAAAACATCTGTAATGATGATTAACAGTCACTGTGATTACAGATTGGAGAATTCGTAAACAAAAATGATAACAATATTACTCATTACAATTTTATTATAATCAACTTATCAATAAGATTTTTAAAAATATTTATTCAAAATGTTGTTGTATGGGCAGCTTGGTATGGTCCAATGGTTAGCAAGTTTGTATTGTGAGATCAAAAATGACTGAGTAGTGAGTTTGATTCTCACTTGGTGCTCCATACCTTTCCATATCTAAGCTATGCTTTGAAAATGGCTATTGAAATTATTGTTGTGGATAAAAGCGTTGGTTAGATCCAGTGACTTGAGCCAAAAAGTTGTGAGTTCAATACCTGGCTATAGCAGTGGTGAACAAATTCTAAACTTATTTATAAATGGAACTTTGTCTGTGTGCGCGTGTGTGTGTCTGTGTATCCGTTACCTATAGACTCCGAAATGGCTGAACCTATTTTCTTGAAAACTTACACAGTTGTATTATAAGCATCTGCAAGTTTTCTTAGCTAGGTTTTGTGTTGAGGTACCCCCAATAAACATCAAAAATTGATAATTGAAAAAATCAGGTTATAGAAAGACTAGTTCGACTTTAATCAAATTTGATACACTCATATACAAAGACATAAGAAACAATATTCAGAAGTTTCAAGGTTGCAGTTCTTACAGTAGTGCAGAAAATTTGGCATCAATACCAGGAAATCAAAATGTGACTCACATTCATTCATTTTTCTTTCAGTCTACGGTTTCGCTTTAACTGGAAACAACTATTGCTTTTTAGTCTTTTGTGCCAACATCCAAAGAGTCTGAGCTCCAGAACCGTGGATTAGTTTTAAAGCTTTCACTACACCCAAGGAACGCCGGTCTATGCTGCTAGTAACTTAGAAAGTTCAATTAAGAAGATATAACTAAGATATCTGGAAGTGGCATGGCTTATGGAAAGAGAACAATATACTCCAGTGATCGAAATAAAGGGTTTGGTTCAAAATTCTAGTCACCTGAAGAAGGCTGAAGTGTACAACAGCTGAAACGTCATGAATATGGCAGTAAAGATGAAAACAACACTTTAAAGAATAGAAATAATGAAAATTACTGTTAATATTTTTTTATTATAAAAAAATCAATTTACAAATAAGATTAAAAATTTAGTGTTGTATTCAAAGTGTTATCCTTATTTTCATTGTTACAATGATAACGTTTGAGTCAGCACACCATTTCTGATTTCTGCAGGGTGTATCAAAAATATATTTACAAACTTTTGGGGCAGCTTCCTCACACCAAAACAAGAACAAAAGTCTCTATCAATTTTATGTTATTAGCCACTCCACCCATGTCTATTGAACAGGTCAAGAGGCTCATTCCCTGTTCCCTGCTTAGGATGTGATTTCCGGTTTTCTCTTCTTCAATCTTGTCACTCTTACGTAGCCCCCTGCACATCAGTGGCGTTACCGCCTTGCTCGGGGTGATATGATTAAAAAAAAAAAAGATTTCAATAATATTATTTGCTATGCCATCATTTAGACTGGGTTACATTCATCATTTGTGTACATTTGTAGCTTGTTGGTCTTCAATGTTTAATATGTGTAATAGTGAGAAGTGTTCCATTTAATAATGGCATGATATTCACAGATATGATTTTTACGTACAGTTGGTATTAATGGTAATGGACGTGAAGGTGAATGTCTGGATTAGATTGCATTTCCAGACTGAAGATAGTCTAGTCATCTAATATTTACTGCTATTTATCAACTTGTTGCTTGTTGCTGAGACAGGATCCATGGCACCACAAACAATGGATTGAGGAAGACCAAGTTCCACTTGTACGCCTGACTATGAAGAACACATTCTACATGGCCTTTTCAAGAAGAAGAATAAAAAGAAAAACAAGAAGAAAAATTGGAAGAAGAAGAATTAGAAGAAGAAGAATTTGAAGAAAAAGAAGAAGAATTAGAAGAAGAAATAAAAGAAGAAGGAGAAGAATTAGAAAAAGGAGAATTAGAAGAAGAACTAAAAGAAAAAGAATTACAACAAGAAAATGAAAAAGAAAAACATCAATCCAGACTTGGTAGCTCAGATCAGTCACTTTCTCACTGGTGTAATGTGGCTTCCCTGTGTCTCTTCTACAAATACTTTCACGGCTTCTACTTCGATAAATTTAGCTCACTGGTGCCCCCTGTGTATAAATTTACTTGAGCTACTAGATTAGCAGCTAAGTTCCACCCTTTTACAGTGAAACCAATAAAATATAACCACAATTTCTACTCCAGCAGCTTCTTTTCTTGCACTTCCCGTCTGTAAATTTCTCTTCTGCATACTTGTTTCCCCAAAAGCTACAATCTGCAAGAATTTAAATGTAAGGTCAACAGTCATCTCTTATCTCTCTGACTCAAATCCTTTCTCTCGTGCTCTTTTCTCCATTCACTCCACTCTCAACACATTCTCATCCTTCTCTTATCCATTTTCTAACACCCCCTATACCCTGTTCCTCTTTCTCATCAATTTCTTCCTGTGTAACCCCTTGTGTAACAGTGGTGGTAAAACTACCTCGCCTGAGTTGAAATGATTAGAAAAAACTGTTTCGTTTGATATTTAAAAAAAACAAAATACTTATAACTATAAATGTTTCCCAAACATTTCATGAATTTTTTAACACTATGTCCCCTCAAGAACTAGGTGACCATGGCTCTCCACAGATTCCCTCTATTATCTGTGGATTTCCATCACTTCTTTTTAAAAGACAGTGGAGTAGTTTAATATTGCTTTTTTTCCAGTTTGGAGTTCAGTTTCCTTCTCTTAAACTGATCATCACTCAAGGCTATAGAGTATAATCTACCCTACTATTTAACTGAAAAGTTTGGGTTATGGAGCAAGACTGATTCATGCTAAAGGTAAGAATTTTTATACAAGAGTGAATGTGAACAGACTATCCTGGGATTTGAACTCAGCTCACAGATACCATATTCTACACAGTTAAGTGCTATACGTGATACACACATGAGCGATCATGTCTCAAAAGAGACATGACTGATTGGTCAGAAATTTTTCCCACAACAGGTTGCCATTACTTTTAGCAGTAGACTGGTTGCCAACCAATGCTACAGCACCCAATCTGTCTTGCTATTTAACCCATAGCTGGAGGGAGGAGAGACTGATTAATACTTTTTCCAAGAGCATTTATGCATAAGGGAATGCAAGGAATTTGACAGTAATTTGAACTCAGCCCTCCAATTTCTCATTTTGAGCTGATATCTAGTCCACCACAATGCACATATGCATAACTCAAACTGTAGATCCCAATGGACATTATACATTTTATTTGTTATTATGAAAAAAAGATAAATAGAAAAACAACAAAGATTATCTTCTCTCATATAAGGATGATATATCCCGGAAATGAATATCAGTGTAAAGATTAGTGGAAAAATGGTATTCGACACAGGAATACGATATAGTGGATTTATTGTACTACTGTACAGTTAATAATACGATACAGATAAGCAATCAACGAATAGGAGCGGAATAAACTAGAAAATAGAGAATACCATTGTCTAAGACGTTTTTGTTCTCGTACCGCTTGTCACCGTCCTTTAAAGTCTAGAGCATTCCATTCTCAGGGATGGCAGGATGTTCCACTATAACAAGGATTAATAAGAATGCTTGGAATAACTGGTAAATGATTTAGTATTCTGTTAACACAAGACCCCCTACAGAAGGTATCGGTGGAGAGTGACAAAAAAGGACTACAAATAAACTTTAAGAAAACTGAATGCATGGTCATCAGCAAAAGGTGCAACCCAAAATGCCAAATACAGGTGGGGGATACCAGAATCAAACAAGTACAAAAATTTAAATACCTAGGAAGTGTTCTAACAAGAGATGGAAAGTGCGACACAGAGATCCAAAGGCGAATTGGCATGGTAAAGGATGCATTCCAGAAGCTGAGTAAAGTACTAACACACAGGAAAATTTCACTAGAAACAAAGAAAAGAGTGCTGGATTGCTTTGTTATGTCAGTTCTTCAATACGGCAGTGAATGCTGGACAATATCATCGAAAATGAGGACAAAACTTGAAGCAGCGGAAATGTGGTTCTACAGAAGGATGCTGCAGATATCATGGACTGAGCATGCAAGCAACAATGAGGTGTTGGAAAGAATGGCAACAAAAAGGAAATTAATACTGAGCATCAGGAAGAGACAACTGAAGTTTCTGAGACATGCAATAAGGAAGGAGAGCTTGGAGAACCTGATACTGACTGGCCAGATAGAAGGAAAGAGAGACAGAGGAAGGCAGCGGATAACATATTTGCAGGGCCTGATCAGGTGGATGATGGAACAGGGATTGTGAGGTGTAACAGGAGCAAACATACTAAGAGCCACAAGGGATAGGGAGACGTGGAGAACTATGATCGCCTACGTCCTGAAGGGACTGGTCACATAGAAGAAGAGATTCTGTTAACAAAGCAAAAGCGTTTTGGAAAATCCTGTTTCACTTTTTAGGCTAAAACCACTTTGAAAAATCATCCATCATTTTTTATTCTACATCCCCTCTCATCCCCCTTACATAGACATAATGGCATTTGAGGGGAAATGCGTTCTTTATGGCCTAGCTGATTGTACATGAGCAACCTGGACAATACCTAAGCAATTTTCATCGACTGAGTAGATGACAGTGGATCCTTGGGTGATGTCATTTCATCTTCTTTGTTTTGTGGGACATGCATATTGGCATCCCTGATCATTGATTTAGGGTGCTCAGGCAAAATACTAGGAATAGGTGTAGAAATTGTGGGTCCTGTAATCTTCCTGAAGAACTGGTGACTCTGTAAGTTGATTTATCAGATCCATCAATCCTGATCCGGTATTGATGGTAGGTAGAGTCTCGACAATTTTGCCTGTTGTGTCCCACCAATGATTGGTCAGACATTGTATCGAGACTATGTCTCCTTTTTGAAGTGGGTACAAGTTACGCATTGTTGTACATTTCTGTTAGGAGGGCATTGTGTTGAGACACACTTTTCTCATGATTCTGAGCTGAGGCCATCCATCTCACATTTGGTTTTTATAACATGGGTTGAGATGGTATGAAGTCACACAGTCGGTGGTGGACTCGACGCTAGCTGGAGACTTCCTTGTGAGGGTGAGAATCATACTTTTGATTCTGTAATCTCACATTTGGTTTTTATAACATGGGTTGAGATGGTATGAAGTCACACAGTCGGTGATGGACTCCACGCTAGCTGGAGACTTCCTTGTGAGGGTGAGAATCATACTTTTGATTCTGTAATCTCACATTTGGTTTTTATAACATGGGTTGAGATGGTATGAAGTCACACAGTCGGTGGTGAACTCGACGCTAGCTGGAGACTTCCTTGTGAGGGTGAGAATCATACTTTTGATTCTATAATCGAAAGTCAGCTCTTTCATACACCTTGGTAATGATTCCAGAATATGTGACAAAATTGTCATCTTTTTTTTCCCTGATTCATACACTTCCAAAGTTTCTTCAAATCAAATTTCTCCTAATTTTCTCAGTAGTACAAAATTACAGTATATATCATGTTCTGCTGATGCTAACTTTCACAACAAAAGTTTGTTTTTTCTTGTCTTTCCATTCACTGCATTTGCATCTGTAAATTAGCTCATATCTTCTAAAATAAGTCGTAAAGGTAATTCCATCTCCTGAATTATATATGAAATTAGTTATTGTATTTTCCAGTGAGTCAGGAGTGAAAGAAATTGGAGAATTTTACATTTTCTTTGAATTATTTCAATTATCTTTTGTTGTTATATCTGGAGTTCCGACAACTGCTGCTGCTGCATTTTTACCATTTGGCTCATTTAAATACCAGGAAAGAAAAGCTGAAATTCTTAATTCTTCTCTCATATTCATCTTTTGATTTTAAACCCAAATAAACAAAAAAAAAATTAACCTTACCATTCCAATACTTTTGTAGAGGACTATATATATATATATATAGTCCTCTACAAAAGTATTGGAATGGTAAGGTTAATTTTTTTTTTGACTATATATATATATATATATATATATATATATATAGTCAAATATATATATATATATATAATTTTTTTTTTTTGACTATATATATATATATATATATATATATATATACTACCTGCCATAATTATTAGGCCACCTCAGTTTTTTTAAAAGAAATGATGTATTTCATACTATTTTTAAGTGGATAATTCTAAATGAAAATAGAATGCTTCTTTTGGTATTATTTCTTTGCAAAATTTTACAAGGCATAAAAGCAAAGATGAATTCATCCAAATCACCCTAAATTTTCTTCATTCTTTCATTGATGAAACTCCAATATAGGTAATTATTAAATATTTATAAATTCATTTGGTACACATGTTATTGTGCAGTATTAAAAAAAGAACCATTCTATTTTCATTTACAATTATTCACTAAGCAAAAAAATACTAAAAAATAGTATGAAATACATCATTTTTTTAAAACACTGAGGTTGCCTAATAATTATGGCCGGTAGTGTGTATTTTTATATATTTATGCAATATGCATTAAGTGTACTTTTAACTTATGCTCATTAAAAAACATATAATGTATATGTTACTCTATCAAATGTTAAAAGGACCAATATTCCAAAGTTCCACCAGTTCAGACCTTTACAGCTAGCACCAAATATTCCTCCCTACTCCTTTAGTCCTACTCAGATTCTTCTTCCCCAAAACAATTTCTTTCTGGACCAGCCTCCTGAAAGGGTGCTTCACCAATAACTACAATCTTAACCACTCTAAGTCAAATTCCAACCTTTATCTTTTCTTCATATCCTAATAGTCCTTCTCTTATGCCCATACAACAACCTTATTAAGTGAACCCACTAACTTAAATGCCTCATTGGATAAAAAAAAAAAGCTTTCATTTCTTTCCTTCATCTTTTTTGTATTATCTTTAATAAGTTTTTAATGGGATCTAAGTAAAGACAGTCTACAGAGCATTGTCTGTTTCTATAACTTGTGCTAATATATGGCACAACAGAGACAAAGAGAAAAAGCTATAACTCATCCCAACAAGAGACAGAATGCTGTAAAGAGCCATGATTGCCCACATCATGAAAGAATCAGCCACTCAATCAAGTGCCATACATGATACATGCCTGGGCATTCATGTCTCTTTCAATCCATAACTGAGTAGGCAGAATATTTTCTGGCAGTAGTTTGTCATTTCTTTGTGTTAAACTGGTTGCCAACAAAGGCTATAGAACTCAATCTATCCTTTTATTCAACCCATAGTTCCGGGGAGAAGAGATGGATTTATACCTTTCTGAAGGGTATTTGCACATAAGTGAATTCAACCAGAATTTCCTGGATCTGGTACTGCTAGAAGGCAAGTCAGATTAAGAGAAAAACAAATAGAAGACATCATGATTGATATTGAATCCTTCAGTTACTTGATATTTCACCCACACCGCATAAAATATCCTAGACTACAGACTTGTGAGGTCAGCTCCCCAGATAATTACTGTTACTACACTTGTCACAGATCTTACTCTGAAATAATGACAACCCTAAAACTTCTTCTTCTTCTATGTGCTCTGTCCCTTCAGGACGTAGGCGTTCATGGTTCTCCACGTCTCCCTATCCCTTGTGGCTCTTAGTATGTTTGCTCCTGTTACTCCTGGCAACCCCCGTTCCATCATCCACCTGATCAGGCCCTGCAAATATGTTATTCGCTGCCTTCCTCTGTCTCTCTTTCCTTCTATCTGGCCAGTCAGTATCAGGTTCTCCAAGCTCTCCTTCCTCATTGCGTGTCCCAGGAACTTCAGTTGTCTCTTCCTGATACTCAGTATTAATTTCCTTTTTGTTACCATTCTTTCCAACACCTCATCATTGCTTGCATGCTCAGTCCACGATATCCGCAGCATCCTTCTGTAGAACCATGTTTCCGCTGCTTCCAGTTTTGTCCTCATTTCCGATGATATTGTCCAGCATTCACTGCCGTATTGAAGAACTGGCATCTAAAACAAGTGATCATAATATTTTACTGTTGAGGTTGTTTTCGGAGTTGTCAATAATTAACTAACAAGTATGTAAAATGAAAGTATGCTAATAATCACTTCACAACTATTTCAAGATTGGTTGGTTAGAGTTAAATTCTGTTTATACAACTTTCTCCAAAAATATATACAATTGAAATGGATATTATAAAAAGAAGAAATAAATGTCTTTTATTGTTTCTTTGTTTGACAAAAATACAAAGACTGATTTAACTATAGTTTATCTCAATTACATACTACTTGCTGACTATTGTTCAGATCAAAGATTAAATCTAATGTTCATATTAATAAGTTTCCTTGTGCAGATAAAAATTTGCTTCTTTTATTTAATTATAGATTTTCAAATAATGAAGGTCGTGGCTCTCTACAACTTCGTTTATTTTGTAGCTATAAGCAATGTTTGAGTATTGAATATTCCTCCTCTGTCATCTACTCACACAAAGTCATAAAATATGTTTCATGATTTTTTTCTTTACACTTTTCTATGTGTTACACACACACACACACACACACACACACACACACACACACACACAAATATATAGATATAATTTCTTGAACCTATCTTATTGTGCCATATCTTTTGTCCTTTTCCAAACAACAGTCTGGCAGGTGTGTCCTCAGCTTTTCTTTAATTGAATGTGTAGTATACACAATCTTGTAATTAATCTTGTTATTACAAACATTTTCTAGTGTTCGGAAATATATCAGGTTGTTGCAAAAGTCTCTAGCATTTTTTGACAACACCTTATTGGTGAAAATGTATAGATTGTTTTTTTTTTTGTCACAGAACTTTTGCAAGCTTTGAATGACCATTTCTCATCTTTCAGGTAAATTGGGGTTTCTTTAATAAAAGATAGAACTTAATTTTGCAAACATAAAAATGTGAATATTTTTATGCATTTACATGAAATAAACATTGGAATAAATGTCTGCTATTTTTTGTTTAAAATGATGTTCGTCCTGTACAAGGCCTAAGAGACACTCAAGGTAGAGGGATAAAGAGTAAAAGAGATAGTTTATGCAGATATGTGGAGAAAATAATGGTGGACTCAGGATTTGAACAGGTTAAGATTGTAAATATTGAGAAAGCTTTCTTTTGAAATTTGGTTCCACAAAGCAGCATATTGTGGAAAGAAGCTGCTCAAGTACAACTTAAAAAGAGAATAAGGGTAACTTTTTTTTTTTTAAACATGTCACTCCAAGCAAGGCGGTAATGCCACTGATGCGCAAGGGGCTATGTAAGAGTAAAAAGATTTGAAAAGAGAAAGCCGGAAACCACATACTAAACAGGGAACAAGGGATGAGCTTCTTCATCTGTTCATTAGATGTGGATGGAGTGTGAAATGGGTGATAGTTTAGTCTATCTACTCCAACTGAAAAAAAAAAAGAGAAAAGAGTGAAAAGATTGGAAAAGAGAAAGCTGGAAACCACATCCTAAACAGGGAACAAAGGATGAGCCTCTTCATCTGTTCAATAGACGTGGATGGAGTGTGAACCGGGTGATAGTTTAGTCTATCTACTCCAATTGATTAGCTAGAATGAGCATTGTATAGTGGATCTTATCCGTGAAAGTTAGAACTTGTGGAGCTAAAGAATGTAGTTCATTTAGAATTTTTGCCTAATACATAATAATGTTGTTTTTAATAATGTAGTTGAGTAATAGTCTTTAGGTATGTACATGAAACAAGCTTGTGACTAAAGGGCTGTAGGAAATAAAAATACTTTTGATTACTAATAATATAGCTGAGTCATAGATACTTTAATATATATAGGATGTGCGTTGTTGTGCAGTGGATATCGACTAGGAACGAGAAATCGGAGAGCCGAGTTCGAATTCCAGTTGAATTCATTGCATTCACTTACGCACAAATACCCTTGGTAAAAGTATTAATCTGTCTCTTCCTTCCAGTTATGGGTTAAATAACAGGACAGATTGGGTTCTATAGCTTTGGCTGGCAACCAGTCTACCGCAAAAAGCAATGGCAACCTACTGCGGGATAATCTTATGCCCAGTCAGTCATGTCTCTTTTGAGACATGATCGCCCAAGCGTGTTTCACGTATGGAACTTAACTGACTGAATATATATAGCCTCAACTTTCTCACTGAACATTAATTTCTACAAATCCTTGTTATTCTTTCCTTTTAATAAATTTCTATTTTAACATGTAAAATGTATGTTTTTATTCTTCCACTATTCCACGCTATTCCACCAATTCACACATTCCAATCTACAACCATTCTGATGAAAACCTTCTGATAGTTAATTGGAGTCGATAGACTTAACTATCGCCCGGTTCACACTCCACCCACGTCTTTTGAACAGGTGAAGAGGCTCATCCCTTTTTTCCTGTTTAGGATGTGGTTTCCGGCTTTCTCTTTTCCAATCATTTTACTCTTAAGTAGCCCCATGCACATCAGTGGCATCACCGCCTTGCTTGGGATGATATGATTAAAAAAAAAAAAAAAAAAAATTCTGGATAAAGACTTGTAAGCTGTAGGAAGTTCAGTTATGTATGACACGGCCAAATCAAGAAACATTAACCATCTCCCTATAGCTACAGTTTCACCTAAGTTGCTATAAAGCCAAAACAAAGCTGAAATCTTGAGTCATGTTCTTTAATAGAATCATTGAGGATTCCATATGGATGTCATTCATGGTGGTTAAAAAAAGTTTTTAGTCAAGGAAACTTGAAAGCCTTAGAGAGAATCACCTTTCTTTGAACATTATTGAATGGCATCACACAGAAAGAGTTCTACCAAATAATAGAAACTTCATTGCTTGAGGACATTCAAAAACACCAACAACTGAAATGGATATACACTATTTACATTGTTCGGCCTATTGTCCTCACCTTTGTTACAATTTGTATGAAGTTTCAGCCGTTGTATGCTCCAACTTTCTTCAGGTGCTAAGAATTTCAAATCGAACCCTTTATTACAATCACTGGGGTATATCATTCTCATTCCATGTTGGATGCCACTTTTGGTAGTCATGAGTTATCTCTCTTTAACTGAACTCTCTAAGTTAATTGTTCACCCCTGCTGTAGCCTGATACTGAACTCACAACTCTTTGGGTCAAGTTACTAGAACTAACTAATGTCTTTATCCAATGGGCCACGTGACCTCAAGGACACTCAGAAGTATAGACAAATACTAAAATGGATAGCTTATGTAACTTGAAGTACCAATAATGATTTAAGTGAAAATGGTGACATTCCACACTACTTTAAACAAAAGGGGGTAAATTTTTGTTTTGTTCCCCAAAGGCCTTTATCCCTTCAAATCTTTCCAAAACATCCTTAATTCCATGCAAATGTATATGCTGAACTCAAGTCGATAATTGTTTATAGAAAAAAACGTACCTTTTTTTCATGTTATCGACCAGAAAAAAATCGGACTATATCTCACCCCTTACCACCGTTCTCATATCTGATTCACCGCTGAACGACTTGAGGCGTAGGATACTGAATTCATTCTATTTACTCACTTTTCAGCAATTGCTTTGCAACTTGTTGTGTTTCAGTACTCATTTTCTGATCATTAATCACAAAATGGAAGTAAAAAGGCCGAAAAATCGGAAAACTACGTGTGAAGTCAGTTTGCAGTGAATAACATTTTTGCACCATGGTTAGCGGGTGAGATAACTAGCGACAAGAAGTTCCATATTTTTCTTCTCGATAAAATGAAAAAAAGGTGGGCTTTTTCAATAAACAATGCTCGATTTGAGTTCAGCATATACATTTGCACGGAAATAGGGATGTTTTGGAAAGATTTCAAGGGGTATAGGTCTTCGGGGAACAAAACAAAAATGTACCCAAAAGTGTTAGAAAGGAAACCCCAATCAATGCTGAAAAGAGTAATAATAGAAAACTTGAGAAACTTATTTTCCTGAAAAATTGTATTAACAGTTACATTTTGTATGTTTCACCTGAAATTAGCACTGGCTGCTTTGTCAGTGAATGTCAAATGTTTCCTTATAAGGAAAGAGTTAATGTTGCCATTACCATTATTGTTGCAATTTTAGCCTTGCCTTCTTCAGTACTAGTTTTGTTTTATCTTATTGTTTTATTTTTTATTAAAAAAACTTTGTGTCAATAAGCCTGTTGACTATTCACATTATTTAGATGCAAACTGTTGATCTCAACTTTGTTGATATTTCAGCCATTCTGTTCTCTGGCTTTCACCAGAAGCACAACATCCAAAACACTTTGATGATCTTAAAAAAATGGAGATAGTAGTTGCATAAAAATAACGTAAATAATGATAAACCCAGACAGAATTCACACTCTGACTATTTAAACAAACAGAGTATAAAGTTTGATTGTATAAAAGCAACCAGTAAATATTTGGACTACCATTCACACTCAGATCCTTCTTCCCGAACATTCTATCACCTGGGAATTAGTCAGATGATTTCAAATAAGAAAAGTTTCTCTATTTTTAAAATATTTTTTCTTTCTCTCCTGTCTACATCCAAACAAAGCAACGGCTGCTATCAACCATCAAAACAGAAAGTCACATTGTGCTTTTTTGGATACTTATAAAAAAAATTTGCTGATACAATTCTGTACATTTCAAGCTACCAGCCAAAATAATTTTAACGTCTACTTTCAAAGTTTCAAGTCTGTTTATCAACCTTCGATATTTTTCAGAATCAGAATATTTTCCAGAGGTTAGCATTATTTTTGATATTTGGAACTGCTTTTGAAACACAGCATTATTTATGATACTTTGACCTACTTTTCAAATCAAGCACTATTTGTGAATTTAAAAATTTTTTTAAATTTTTTTATAATATCATCAGAGCAGAAGCTGTAAAAGTATTTGTAGAAGAGACACAGGAAAGCCACATTGTGCCGGTGAAAAAGTGACTGTATCTGAGCTGCCAAGTCAGGATTGATCACATTACAGATTCTCTGTTGGATTCTGTCAAGGACCCCTAGTTGGATATCAGGGGCATCCGATTAGATATGGCAGCAGTATTCAATACAATATTTGGAACCAAGCACTATTGGTGATATTTTGGGGAACTCAAAAATAGCCAAAAACATAATAAATACTGGGATACTTTTAAATTCCCGCACTATTCACAATGTTATTGTCTATTTTTGTAACCAAAACTATTTGTAACATTTTGGGATCCTTTTGAAACCAGAATATTTTTGATGATTTTGGTTACTTGTTAAACTAAGTAGTATTTGCAGTTTTTTTAGCTATTTTTAAAACCAAAAAATATTTGTAATGTTTTGGGATACTTTTGAAAGCCAGAATATCTAAACTGATCAAACTTGGGATACTAATGAGAAGAACATAAATGAAGAATATGCTATAATAGTTTGATTAGAATGAGAAATATCTTGGTCTTTTCTACTCTCCAAGGCCTACTATAGATGTCTATTTGTGGTATACTAATACCTTGATAAGTTGCATTGTCAGTGGTAGTACCATTTTGAGCAAAGCGGTTGACTCTGCTTTATTCAGGATAACTAGGATGTGGAACAAAACTGGTGCATGACCTACATCCAAATTTAATACATGGCTCCAAGAAGTCACATGGGCACTGTGTCAACCATACCCAAGTCAATGACATTGGTCTGTTGGTTAATAAACTGTGTAGTTGGAAGGATTTCTTGACATAACCGGGGAAGGGAAATGCCTCTCCACAACCCACCTGTGCAAAGTGACTATCAGTTAGTTGCCAACTTTGGCGTAGGAGCTGCGCCTCAGAGGTCAACAGTTTTACAAGTAGACAAAAGAAATTCTGTGAGGAGAGACGAGGTAACCTCCATATCCTCAGTGTAAAAAGAACTAGCAAGTCATTGCACTATTTTGCCTTGAGTATCACCATGAACCACAATTACAACAGAGAATAGTAGCGACTAAAGCAGTGAAAAAATATGCTAACTGAATATACAATGATGAACAACTTGACTCAAGATGGAATGACAATTTTGATTAATAAGATGAACTTTGAAAATAAGCTAAATTTGAAAGAATTTTATTGATAAAACATGAATACACACACACATAAGTAAAACTAAACATGTTTTATATATATATATATATATATATATATATATATATATATATATATATAATCTTGGTAAATTTTTTTCACATCTGTGATGCTCCAACAACTGAATTTCATGAAATTTCTAGAAATTAAATTCTGTCTGAAAACATTGTTTTATTAGTTATATGCAGGACTCCTTGGGGAATGTGAATCATATTTTTTTTTCAAACTGTTGCTCTTTGCCTGAAAATCTGCTCTGAATAGTAAAATAAAAAATGCAACAAAACTATTTAATTAGATAAGCTTTTAATTGCTTTTCTAAATAATATATTAAAACATTATTGTCTAAAGAATTACCATGAAGAATAAATTTTTACAAGAATTCTTTTCATTTTTTTCTTTTTTAAATTATAATAATTTCTAGTTTCAAAACTTTTAAAATATTTTTAGCACACACACACACACATATATATATACTGGAATATGCATATAGAAGTATAAAATTAAGTTAATTTTCAGACACAAATCTGCAAAGTTAAAAAATTTCTATCTATTTGAGTATTATTTTTCTTTGAAAAGGTGTAGTGGCTCATCTCTTGTTCCCTGTTTAGGATGTGGTTTCCGGCTTTCTCTTTTCCAATCTTTTCATTTTTCTTTTTTCTTTTTTTTTTTTCAATTGGAGTATATAGACTAAACTATCGCCCAGTTCACACTCCACCCACATCTATTGTACAGGTGTAGAGGCTCATCCCTTATTCCCTGTTTAGTATGTGGTTTCTGGCTTTCTCTTTTCCAAATCTTTTCACTCTTACGTAGCCCCCTGCACATCAGTGGCATTACCGCCTAGCTCGGGGTGATATGATTAAAAAACAAAAATTGAAAGAACAGAATCACAAAGATTCTTTGCAAACAACTTCATGCACAATATTTTGGGTATCTGTTTTTTACAGTACATCCAATGAATTGCATTTAATATACTAAAACCAGAAAATGTCTACATTTGCTGATATATGTGACACAGAGTTTATTTTTAACTGTGTATCTTGAAGCAACAGAAATATGGTTCTATGGAACATATTGAGAATATCATTGACCAAGTATGTGAGCAAATGACAATGTATTGGAGAGGCTGTAAATGAGAGGAACATTTATACTAAGCATCAGGAAGAGACAGCTAAGGTATCTGGGACATGTAATGAGGAAAAAGGGTTTGGAGAATCTAATACTCACAGAATAGACAAAGGGAATCTGAAATGGGAAAAGCAGCATGAGAAATATTTGATAAGCTTGAGCAAATGGATGGCAGTGTGGGGTTTGGGAGAGATACCAAGAGGAAAAATATTAAGAGTCACAAGAGACAAGAGCAAGTAGAAGTCGATGATCGCCTACATCTTGAAAGGACATGACACATGAAGAAGAAGAAAAAAAAGATTGAGATACATAGATAGATAAGAAAACAATGATTTTTTTTCAATCCTATGCAAGTCCCAAGTGCCTATCAAGGTAGAATAAGGAAGATAACGATTAATCCTAGACTTGAACAGGTTAAGATTGTAGAGATTGGGGAATCATCTTCAAGTGAGATGATGGTTCCAGAAAGCAGCAGCCTGTAGGAAGAAGTTGTTTAAGTGGAACTTATATCTTCACAAGGGAATACCAAGAAAATATGGATGCTTCATTAACAATGTGTATGGCATGGAAATTTTCACCTACGAAAATTAAAACTGGTGGAACTATGCAATGTAGTTCCTCCAAAGAGATTCTACAGAAATATTGATAGAGTTGTAAGAAGGGGCATTTTACTGCCACTGTTTTGCAGGGGGTTACATAGGAGGAAAGTTATGAGAAAGAGTGACAGGTTATAGGGGGTGTCAAGAAGTGGGTAAGAGAAGGATAAGAATACTGATGAGAGGGGAGTGGACGGAAAAAGGAGCATGAGAAAGAGGATGCAAGTCAGTAAGATAGGAGATGACTATTGACCTTACATTTAAATTCTTGGAGATTGTAGCTGTCAGAGAAGCAAGTAAATGGAAGGCTATTCCACAGGCGGGAAGTGCAAGAAAAGAAGCTGCTAGAGTAGAACTTGGGTTTACAATTTATTGGTTTCACAGTAAGAAGATGTACATAGTTGCTAATCTTGTGGCTCGAGTAAATTTATATATAGGGGGCACCAGTGAACTAAGTTCATTGGAGCAGAAGCCATGAAAGTATTTGTAAAAGAGACATAGGAAAGCCACATTGTGCTGGTAAGAAAGTGACTGTATCTGAGCTGCCAAGTCGGGATCTATGACATTACAGATTCTCCACTGGATTTTGTCAAGGACACCTAGGTGGATAGCAGGAGCACCAGACCAGATATGGCAGCAGTATTCAATAAACAGGCAGATGATAGATTTATATACATGCAGGATTGTTTCAGGCAGAAAAAACTTCCTGACCCTACAGAGAGAACCGACTTTC
Source organism: Ascarosepion bandense (assembly GCA_037127315.1). Classification (NCBI taxonomy): domain Eukaryota; kingdom Metazoa; phylum Mollusca; class Cephalopoda; order Sepiida; family Sepiidae; genus Ascarosepion; species Ascarosepion bandense. The sequence goes on from JBBBDQ010001816.1 coordinate 990,528, forward strand.
TTAGCAGCGGATTTAACTATGGATTCTAAATAGTCATTCTATTTGAGGTCTGTTGTGAGAGTTAAGCTGAGGAGGCGCAGTGTTTTGCTTTCAGGGAGACTAGCCTGATCCATGCTAATGGTGGGTAGGAGCGATTGTCTGTGATGGTTAATAGATAGCAACTTCGTTTTGGAAGCATTAAAATTTACGAGCCATTTCTTACCCCAGTCCACCATGGATTGGAGGTCCTTTTCAAGCTCGGCAGTTAAGTTTGCTTTGTCAGCCTCAGCAGATTTTTGATCGATGCAAGAGTAAACTGTAGCTTAAAAGAAAGCTAATGATGCTCATAAACAAACTTAGCCGGGATGTTGTCAACATCACTAAGCATCATTTTTGTAATTTATATACTCGGATAAATATGAGAAAAAGGTGAGTAATTACTTAAGTGTGAGAATTTCAATTTTGTTTGCGTGACAAATGATCAAACAAACAAACAAACATCACGGTCAAAGGTTCACTGAAAAACTAGAGTTAAAATAATTTGTAGTTTACATAAAAAAAAAATGGCTCTAAAAATTATTCTGAAGTGAACCTCTAAAATTTGATTGTACAAAATATTTATTGTCTGCAAATTCTAAAAGTGCTGCATGCCTGATATGATGTTGCTAGTTGGTAAATATATATGAATACAAAAATTCAAATATTTGGAGCTGTTTTTTTTTTACAAAAAATAATTTTTTCAGTGACAATAAATAAATCTATTAGGTTTTTTCTATGATTCTGAAATAAGGCCCCTTATATATATATCAGCATGCAGTGTGGGTATAGAAGAATCCAAAGGAGTATCCTGTACATACAGTGGTAGGATAACTCTCTAAGAGAGCTCTAAATATATATGTATATAAATACATATAGAGCAAATATAAGAAAAATTAAGGCAGACACGTTATTTCATGTTAAATCAGAAGTATAGGCCTATTTCAGGTGAACCATCATCAGCTTCCGTCTTTATGTTACAAAGGATTTTACATGAATGAGATTCACAAAGACCTAAAAAAAATGAATAAAAATTATGGTTGCTCCCTTAAAAGAGAAAATTTAAGAAAAAATACATCAGTTTGGCAAACACACACATATTCATACATAAGCATATATATACGCAACATATAATCAGAGAACACACGTAGCGGTGGATGTCTACAAAAGTTCGGAGATACATTCAACCTGACAGTTGGATTGCAGACCCGTAGATTTGAAACGTAAAGAAAATGGGTAAGGTAAGAGAGAGAGAGAGAGAGAGAGTGAGAAAGCATTAAAGAGAAAGGGTAAGTATCTTTAAGTGTAAATGAAAAGGGAAGAAGAAAGAAGAGAGGAATAAATTTAAAATAGAAAGAAAAGATGATAGGAGAAAATGAGAAAATAAAAATAAATAAATATTATAAATTAACGGTGAAAGAAACTGGAGTCTAAAAAAATTAAAAATATATTTAAGAGATAATAGTGAGTTAATCTGTTGTGATCATAAAATACTCACACCACAATATAAACAAAATTATACTAATTATACAATCAACAAAACAAATATAATGCAATATAAAATTTAGAAATTTTTAAAAATTTTAATTTAAAAAGTAAGCCTAATTATTCTATTTAAATTTAGTTGTTTAAACTTAATTATTAAGTTTAAAAATAAATTTACATATTACTAGTGAAAGGATAAGAAATTGGAATTTTTTAAAAAACCTAAAAAAATTACACAATTATAATTGTTTAATTTTCTTAAGTTTTTCTTATATATATATATATATATATATATATATATATATATATATATATTGTCACAATTAAGCAAAGCAAGCACACATAAGTGTAAGACAAAATGCATCTTCCACTGCTGACCCTCATTTATCTTTTATGATAAGAGAATCCTATATATATATATATATATGTGTGTGTGGGGGTGGGTATATATAAATATATATATAAATTTATTTTGTGGGAATAGCTATTTCAACGTTTCTATGTTCAAATATCTATTCCACAAATGTAAATCTGAACTTACAGATGAAATAAGCGAATATCTGCTCTGTAAATTAAATTTACATCAAGCTCTTTGTTGGAAGAGTTTTAATATTTGACCAATATTACTAGGATCCTTTGAGATTATTTTCCAATCTTCTCCTGGATGTTTTACTGCTATAAATACACACACACACACACACACACACACACACACACACACACACACACACACACATATATATATATGTATATATATATATATATATAGAAAAAACTTTAGATATTCTACAATTTCATGGGTAATACATATTTCGCAGCCAAAACCTGCTGCTCATCAGACCCAAATGATACAACAGTTAATATTCAAAATCATCTAGAAAAGAATCACATGCAGACACTCATGTGCCCATATGGAGAATAGATATTTGTAATGGTAATCTACAAAAAATATTTCCTTGCTCATTCAAAAAAACAAAATAAAGAAAGAAAAATCAAAATATAGAAAAATCATAAACGGAAAAAGAGAAAGAAGAAGAAAAGGAAAGAAAAACAAACAGTATAAAGAGAAAGGAAATTAAAGTTAATGTCTTAGATTGACACCAGCGTCTATTGGAATTCATTTGCTTTCTCAGAAAAAAATGACATGGAAATTTAACATTAAAATTAGTTTTAAAGATAATGGGATGTATCTACGGTATAAAAATAAATGGTAAATCATACATTTTAATACAAATTAAAATATAACTACTAGTAGTATTATATTATAAATATAGTTATAATAATAAAAATAATTAAAAAATAAATTAAAAATATATGAGAAAATGATAAATAAAATATTAAAATACACTCTTAAAAATGATCTTAAATAATCTTAATAAAAAATATTAATAATAAGAATAATAATATAAAATATATGTAAAAAATTTTAAACAATAATAACACTAATAATAATAACTATAACAATAATATTATTATTAAAAAATAAACAAAAAATAATTAGTGAAGAAGTTAACATACACCAAAAATAAATATATCATGTAACACTGAAAAAAGAAAAAACAATAAAATTGAAACATATACATACATATACACATACCCACATATACATGTGCATATATATATATATATATATATATATATATACATCATTATACATCCAAATGCAAATATACACATATCCCATATATATTTTTCATTAATATATACACATACACACACACACACACACACACACACACACACACACATATATATATATTATAAATTATGTTTTAGAACATGTACATAATTATGTACATGTTCTAAAACATAATTTATAATAAATATTCACAGCTCTATACATTCTATATCGAGCACTGTTTTAAATTAATGTTTTGGACGGTGAAAAAAATTCTTTCTTCGTTCTGTACTCACTTGGATATATATATATATATATATATATATATATATATATATATATATATATGATCAATGTGAGTAAAAATTTGTCACTAAGTTGACTGATGTTATCTTCAGTATCCCAACTCTAGAGTTTCTAAGTGAACTTGTCTGTCCACTCTTCAGTGATTATCAGCAGTTTACTGTTTGTGGTTTTTGATTTTAAGTCATAATTTGTCTCACATAGAGAATTTTAAACACATTTAGAAGAAAGCTCTATGTGAAGTGGCTAAATAGATGGAAAAACTCCCCAAGTGCAACTCTGTGGTGTCTCTTAGGGACCCTGTAAAACACTGAATATATATCTCCCTTTGTGGAATGCCAATCAGCAAGATGAATTCAAAGACTGTACATGCATATCATGTAAACACATATATATTAAAATTGGTTTATCTAGGCAGCATCTGTTCATTTTAATTATTTGTTTAAGTTATCAATATTAAACAGAAACAATCAGAAAAATTGCCAACAATAGCAGATTGCAGGGCAGAAAGTATATCTGCTCTGGGCATTCATCTCAGGAAAGCATCTAATCAAAGAGTGAAATAAAAATGTAGATTATATTCAATAAACAAAGTGTTTATTTCATGTTTGATCTGTTTTTACATATTTAGAATGTCTTTCTTTCTCACATTTCTCTGTACTAAATTCTATAGGCACCACTCTTTGAGTTGGCCTTTGGCATCACCAATGCCACAAAACTTATGCACGTCACTGATCACTAATCATTCTAGAATATGTTATTTAAATGTAAGGTGTTAAGAGCTACAAGGGATAAGGAGATGTGAAAGGCCATGATCACCTACGCCCTGAAGGGACATGGCTCATAAAAGAAGAAGAACAAGAACAAGAGAAAGGGTGTTAAAAGCTACAAGGAATAGGAAGATATGGAAGGCTATGATCACCTACATCCTGAATGGACAGCATATAAAAGAAAAAGAACAAGAACAAGAGAAAGGGTGTTGAGAGATACAAGGGGTAGGGGTGTGGAAGGCCGTGATTGCCTACGTCGTGAAGGGACAGCACATAAAAAAAAAGAACAAGAGAAAGGGTGTTAAGAGCTACAAGAAATAGGAAGATGTGGAAGGCCATGATTGCCTATGTTCTGAAGGGACACAGCTTATAAAAGAAGAAGAACAATAACAAGAAAAAGGGTATTAAATGTTACAATGGATAGGATGATGTCGTAGGCCATGATCGCCTACATCCTGAATGGATACTGTATATAAAAGTACAAGAACAAGAGAAAGGGTGTTAAGAGCTACAAGAGATAGGGAGATAAGGAGGGCCATGATCGCATTCATCCTGAAGGAACACAGCATATAAAAGAAGAACAAGAACAAGAGAAAAGGTGTTAAGAGCTACAAGGGATAGGGGGGATGTAAAAGGCCATGTTCGCCTATGCCCTGAAAGGACATGGCACATAAAGGAAGAAGAACAAGAGAAAGGGTTTTAAGAGCTACAAGGGATAGGAAGATGTGGAAGCCATGATTGCCTACGTCCTGAAGGGACACGGCACATTAAAGAAGAAGAAGAAGAGAAAGGGTGTTAAGAGCTACAAGGTATAGGGAAATGTAGAAGGCCATGTTCTCCCATGTCCTGAAGGGACACGGCACATAAAATAAGAAGAAGAACAAGAGAAAGGGTTTAAAAGAGATACAAAGGATAGGAAGATGTGGAAGGCCATGATCGCCTATGTTCTGAAGTGACACAGCATATAAAAGATGTCCAGGCTACACTATGGTCTTCTAACACTGCAGACTTTCAAAATTAAAAAACTAATCCTTATCATCATCACCAGCCCCATAACCAGTTGTTCTCGTATGGTCATTACCCTGCACCTGACCAGTTTCATTGATATATCTCAGTCATGTGCCAATATTTGAGTCTCTGAAGAATCCTCCAGTCTGCTCAACAATATTGCTGGCCCATTTTTCCCTTTTTTCATTTCTTTTTCTGCCTGAAGTGGTATCTTGGAGGATGGTAATGTAAAGAGTGTCGGCTTTTATGATGTGATCATTCTGTTTTACATTTCTCTTCTTGATGGTTGTCATGAGGTCTTTCAACAGGACCATTTTCTGTTTGATGGTATCTCAGAGTATATCATTTGTGTAGCAAACTATTTAGGAGATGATTAGGATTGCTCTGTAGCATCTCATTACTAAGGCTTGGATTTCTGCTGTAATTTTACTGCTAATATCTAAAATCTACAGCTGTACAAAAATATTGAGAAGGCCACTGTATGCAACGATCTGATATTTGATTTCAGGGAGATTTTATTATCTTTCCATGTAGTTTTCTGATAGCTGCCATTATTAGTGTTACTCTTTAAATTATTTTTTTTCTGAAGATCTCTTTGCTAACAATCAAGCTAAGATCTTTGAATTGTCACACTACTTTAAGTTCCTAATCACTGACTCAAAACTTGCTTGAAAAATCTTTCTTTTCTTTTTTTTGTCATTATTCTCTATACCATATCAAGGATTTTTCATTCAGGTTCTTCACTAGACTGACATTCTTCCATATACGTTATCTGCCAAGTGATGGTTTGTGATGCAGAAAACTTTGATGCTGATTGTGCTCTGGCATATTACCAAACAAACATTCACAACACAGAATTTAAAATGAGTTAAATGATGGAAACTATCATAAGAAGTTTAAATTTCATATAATTTCTTTCTTACTTAGTAATGACTGAAGCCTGTCAAAAGCTTGAAGAGCTAAACAAGAATGAACTAAACTGTCGTCAGTTGCTTTACATCTTCAGCACCAAGATATGGAAACGGATTTGGTAACAAAAAAAAATCATTAAGAAATGTAATAGAAAAAACTTATCTGTTATCTATTTAAGAATATATATCATCTATTTTAGAATATATATATATATATATATATATATGTATATATATAATAAAATATCGTTAAATAGATAATCTATATTTTTAATATATATTATATATATATAAGTATGTGTGTTGTGACGCATAGGATATCAGCTCAGAGCAAGAAATCGGAGAGCTGGCTCTAAATTGAATTCACTTACATGCAAATATCCTCAAGAAAAGATAATCTGTCATTTCTTCCTCCAGCAAAATAGCAGAACAGAATGGGTTCTATAGCCTTGGTTGGCATCCAGACTACCACAGAAGCTAATAGCAACCTACCGCGGGAAAATCATCTGTTCAGTCAGTCATATCTCTTTCGAGACATGACTGCCCAATCATGTATCCCCTATGACACTTAGCTGACTGATATATATATATATTGTGTATTCAGGCAGCAATCACATTCTATACAAGTTTCAATAATAATGAAAGACATGGTTTGGTTAAGTTTTTTATATAATTTTTCATAAAATAATTTTAACAGATATTTTTACCAAAATTACACAAAAATATAGAGTAAAGACTAAAGAATAAATTAATCTAATAAAACACTCATTGACATCAGCAATGGCCTTCATGCAATTCTGGAATCTCCTGCATCTCTTCTGGACAGTCTCATTGTTTAATGTGATAAATGCTGCCATAATCCTTGCTTTCAGCTAATTGTTGTTGTTAAAAGTGGTTTTGTTGGTCTGTCACTGGAGCTGAGATATAATAATCAAAGAAGTTGCTGTCTGGGAAGTTTAGTGACTATGTGGTCACAGAAATTGTCTGACATGAATGGGTTCTCCTGCTTGTGTGGCATACTGCAGATCTTCCAGCAGCCACACTCTTGACCCAATTCAGCACTACCTTCTCAAGGCATTTGATGTAAGCCTCTGTGTTTAACCTGAGGCTCTCATCTCCAAATTCATGAGTTTTTTGTATCTGAATGATCTGAGTGAGTTTTCCGAGTTGTTGTATCTTCGTAATCACTGTTAGATTCATATGATTTTATTTTTAATCGTCAGTCCTGTCCTCAGATTGACATGCAAACACTCTGAAATGTTCATATTAGAGCTCCTGATGCAAATACCAAGCAGTACAGCATGCCATTTCCAAATTTCCGGCAGAGTGAGTTGTGTCATGATGCTTTTTTTTTTTATAGATGGTGCCCAACTGTCCCTACTATAATGTGAAGTCAACAATATTAAAAATAAAAAAATGCATGTGTCAGATTTAAAATATAATATGGTGACAATCACATCCTGTGTATATATATATATATATACATATATATGTTACAGAAAGATCTGGAGATTAAAGAAATAGAATTAATAACTGACAGTTTATGTGTTTGAACATTATTTTTAATTAATACACATATTTGAGTAGATATTCCATTTTCAGTTGGCTTATGGCCATATCACCTTGAATACATCAGTTCTTGTTCGATCACTGAAGTTAAGCAACATTGAGCCTGGTCAGTACTTAGATGGGTGACCGCTTGAGAATACCAGGTGTTGTAAGCGTTTAGTGACGGATGTACTTTGTGATGCAGTGGATATCAGCTCGGAAAGAGAAATCGGTGAGCCAAGTTCAAATTCCAGTTGAATACCCTGCATTCACTTAAGCACTGGTACCCTTGGGAAAAGTATTAATCCGTCCCTTCCCTCCAGTTATGGGTTAAATAACAGGGTTGGAATTGGGGACCCTGCCCTTAAAAAAAACAAATCCCAATGAATCTTGATACTTGAAAAGAAAAAAGTATTACTAAACACAAAACTTACATAAAAACAACAATAAATTGTTGAAAGAAAAAAGTATTACCAGTAATAAATAAATAAAATTTAGTTGGCAATAAATGACCCACCGAGATTGATATGCCATAAAAACCAACCAACTAACCAACCATTTTCAGTTAAATAGCATACATATATCTCTACCAGCCTGAATATTTATGAGAAATTTTCTGAGGAAGATAAGTGTCATTCAGCAGAATTTAAACTTGTGACCCTTAACAAAATAAGGAAAACCATCAATTGATCTGATGCTTCTTAGACAGCTCAACCACGAATGATTTCCCAGTTTAAACAAAGCCAAATTAAGCCTGATAAACATAAAATTTTCTCATTTCTCATAAATAATCATCTCTACTCTGAAGTGTATTTTAATGCAAACAAATGTAAACAAATAATGTTATGGAAATTTCCAGAGTTAAACAAAATGGAATCAACAATTGACATATTTAATTTATTTGTTTGAATTTTTTAATCATTACTCATATTTGAGTAGATATTCTCTTTTTAATTAAACAGTGTGTGTGTGTGTGTATATATATATATATATTCCTAAAAAATTTCTCATAAATATTCAGGCCGGCTTATATATATATAAATATATGTATCATTTGGCAGTATCTGACACATTTTCCTAAAAAAGATTCTCATAAATAATCAGGCCGGTAGATATATATATATATAAATAAATATACTGCAAAATTAAGAAGAGAATATCTACTCAAATACAAGTACAGATTAAATATAATGTTCAATCAAATAAATTAAATATATATATATATATATATATATATATATGGTTAAATAAAGAAGACAAGAAGAAAACTATATTTTACTCAGGTACATGTTTTATCCTGTGTTGGAACTTATCAATGCATAAAGATGAAATAAATTTTATTTTAAATAATGTATCTGTATATATTTACTAGTATACACACTGATATAAACATACATATATATATATAACATATACACACAAGAGTACATATCCATATATATATATATATATATATATATATATATATATATAAATCTTGTTATTCGGGTTTGTAGATGTAAATAGATATACTGTTTAATAATTAGAACAGAGCATCTACTCAAATATGAGTATCCATTAAAAAACGTTTGAACAAATTAAAATATATTGTGTGTGTGTGTATATATATATATATATATATATATATACACACCCACACACATAAACACACGCACAAAACTACACACATATTTATATAATGGATAATATCACGGAATACCAATATATAATTGTAGAGTCATCTTTCTTTCAATTTTTATCAATTTTCTTATCTTCTGCTTATTTTATTTTCTTAGAAAGAGATTTACTAATATATTTTTTGTAACTACCCCATTCACACCAGCCCTTATTTGCAAGTACCACCCAATCAATTTACATACAACATAAATCATTACTATCAAGTTTACGTTCCAGCCACTTTTGATAATAAAATTCTCCTTCACTTGTAGGCTACCCATAAAATTATTCACTTTTCGCTTATCTATCTCCACCCACACAAGAATATTCATCCATTTCCTTTATTGGATAAACTCAATAAAGCAGTGATTCTTACACCATTTTAATATCCATTCTGTAAACATCATTTCCACACCCTTGATTCCCTCTAATTTTGATATTAAAAATGTGTGCTTTCACTTCTTTTTTTTCTGAATTATTGATAGAAAATAAAAACTTAAAGAGGCTTTAAGCAGAGCTAAGGACATAACTTTTATTTCTTTTACCCTTTTTTTATCGGTAAAATTTTATTTATATATCCCATTATCTATTGATCTGCATTATATACTTATCTATCTATTTGTAAATTTCATTATCTACCTGCCAAATACATTAGAAAAGTTAAGAAATTTCTGGCTTACTTTTACTAACATTTTTATATACACTTCAGAAGAACTTGCATTCACAGAATACCCCCAGATAAATAAATGCAAGTGACGAAAAAGAAGAAAAATTGCTGAGTACTTAAAATAAACTCATAGGAAAAATATCTCGTTTATTCTCTTCTAGTCCATTTGAAAAATAAAAGGAATCTATTTTTATGAAACTCAAACATTTATGTGATATCAGCCATTTTCTTATAAGGAAACAATTGGGCATCATAGAATGAGTAGCCAGTACTACTAGAGGAACTCACAAGAAAAAATAAAAAGAATCTGTTTTTATGAAATTCAAACATTTATGTGATAATATCATCCATTTCCTTATAAGAAAACAATCGGACTTCATAGAATGAGCAGCCAGTACTACTCGAGGAACTCACAGAAAAAATATCTCGTTTATTCTCTTCTAGTCCATTTGAAAAATAAAAGGAATCTATTTTTATGAAACTCAAACATTTATGTGATAATATCTGCCTTTTCCTTATAAGAAAACAATCGGACTTCATGGAATGAGCAGCCAGTACTACGAGAGTTTTACTTTTCCCTTTTTCATTTTTAATAATTTCCCCCAAGAAAGGCAGAACCGCCAATAGTGTTACAGTGAGGGAAAAACTTGGAACACCTGGTGTTAAAGAAAGAATAAAAAATGAACATGATTGTATTTAAATTTTTGGAGATTGTAGCTATCAGGGAAGCAAGCAAATCGAAGGAAATCCTACAAGTGAAGAATACGAGAAAAGAAACCATTCAAGTAGAAATGGTGGTTACACTTAAGTATTTCAATGGTAAAATGGTGGGACCTAGATGCCAATCTAGTAGCACACATAAATTCATGTGGTTGGGACATCAGGTAAAAAAGCTCATCAGAGCAGATGCCATGAAAATATTTATGGAATATCAGCCATTTCTTTATAAGAAAACAATCACAGCCTTCATTGACTGCACAGTCAGGGCTATCAGAGTTATGCTTTTCTCAGATTCACTGGAAATCAGGCAACAATGAAGTGTAATATCTCTTCTAATCTTTAATGGTAATCGTATTATTACCTGTTTCCTTATAAAATAACATTCGGCTTTCATTGACTAGCTAGCTAGTTCTATTTGAGTGATACCATTTTGGGGTTTTATTAAGAGTTTGTAAATATATAGCAGGAACACCAGATCAGAAGTGGCAGTAATATTCAAACCATGGAGACTTAAAAATGTTATCTGGCAAGAAAAATTGTCTGGCGTGACACAGTGTACCAACTTTCCTAGCAGCTGACCAAGCAGTAGATTAAATATAAAGTAGATAGAAGATGGCAATTAATGCTGTATTTAAGTTCTTGGAGATTGTAGCTATCAGGGAAGTAAGCAAATGGAAGGGACTTCCACAGGCAGGAATTGCGAGAAAAGAAACTGTTGATGCCAATCTAATAACACACTTAAATTCATTTGGTTTAGGCACCACGGGAAATAATTCATGAGAGCAGTTGCCAAGAAAATGTATGTAGAATGTCAGCCATTTCCTTATAAGGTAACAATTAACCTTCACTATCTGAGCAGACAGTGCTATCAGGGTTATGCTTTTCTTCGATTTTTTTGACAATTGAACAAAGATTAAGTGTAATTTCTCTTTTCCTCATCTCTAATGGTAATTGTATTATCACCTGTTTCCTTATAAGGAAACATTCGGCATTCATTGATCAAGCAGCCAGTACTAGTCTAGTGATACTTTTCTTTACTCTTTGGGCATCAGCCTGAGATCAAAGTGTAATATCTGTTCACTTCATGTATTATGGTAATTATACAGAAATATTTGGCATGTACTGAGAAAGCTGTGATACTTTCGGTTGAAATTCATAGAATCTTTTTATAAAAGCAAATTTTCAGGAGAATAGCTTTCTTAAGTTTACTAACATCTTAACTGCGCCATTATTTTCTCTTTGAGTTACATATCCTATCCATTTTAATTGTTACTGTTGTTGGTAGTCCTCTATTGATGTGGCTTCTGTTGTTTGGTACAGTTTTTTGAATGTGATACTTTTATTCTGACTAATCTTTTAGTTAGAATTCCAGTTGAATTCATTGTATTCACTTACGCACAAATACCCTTGGAAAAGGTACTAATCCGTCTCTTCCTTCCAATTATGGGATAAATAACAGGACAGATTGTGTTCTATAGCCTTGGCTGGCAACCAGTCTACCACAGAAAGCAATGGCAACCTACTGCGGGATAATCTTCTGCTAGTCAGTCATGTCTCTTTTGAGACATGATCGCCCAAGTGTGTTTCACATATGGCACTTAACTGACTGACTGACTGAATCTTTTATTTGAAGTAGTGTGAAATGTTGATCTCTTCCATGACAAAGAGAGCAACCAACAATACACAAAAAACAGATAGACCAGAAATATTAAACACCGAAGTGCAATCAGCAATGCGCAAATTAAGCATAAATAAGGCAGCTGAACCTGATTGGATTGTAATAGAGATGTTGATACCCTTAGAATTCTTTGGCATAGACAGGCTCACAGAAATAATAAACAAAATCTACAACAGCAACAATATATAGGAGGACCTAGGCAGATAAATTTTTATAGAACTACCTAAAAATCCAAATGCAAAAAAGTGTGAACTCCATCAAACAATCAGCTTAATGAGCCACATAACAAAACTCATCATCCGGATTCTGATGAACAAACAGAGCAAGCAACAGAATTGGCCTAAAGATGGGACAAGAACAGTGTGGCTTTGTTAAATATACTGAAACAAGGAATGCAATATTTATGCTCAGAATGCTATCTGAAAGAGGAATAGAAATGCAGAAGGAACACTATCTGTGCTTTATAGACTACGCAAAAGCATTTAACAAAGTACACCACAAAGACTTGATAGAGATACTCGACAACTTTGACATTTTCAAAAAAAAGACATGAGGATATTCAAGAATATATAGGCAGCAAACCGCTTACGTATAGGAAGAGAATTAAGCAAGTCCCGCATCGATCAGAAACCAGGTCTGGACGACAAAGTGAACCTCACTGCCGTACTTGAAAGGGACCTCCAATCCGTAGTGACCTGGGGTAGGGAATGGTTGGTAAATTTCAATGCCTCCAAAACAAAGCTGTGATCAACTAATCACCATAGACAATCGCATCTACCTCCCATTAGCATGGGACAGGCTAGCCTCCCAGAGAGTAAAATACTACGCCTCCTTAGCCTTACACTCTCGGCGGACCTCAAATGGAATGACTATATTGAATCCATTGCCAAATCTGCTGCTATGAAAGTGGGCTCCCTGTGCAGGGCCCGGAAATTTTTCCCACCTGAATCTATTCTGCACATATACAAATCTACCATCCACCCGTGTATTGAATATTGCTGCCATATCTGGTCGGGTGCCCCTGCTGCTCTCCTTGGGCTTCTTGACAAAATACAAAGGAAGATCTGTAACGTGGTTGATACTGACTTGGCAGACTGGCTGCAGCCGCTCTCTCACCGGCGTGATTTGGCTTCCCTGTGCCTCTTCTACAAGTACTTTCATGGCTTCTGCTCCGATGAGCTTAGATCACTGGTGCCGCCTAAGCACGAATTTACACGAGATACTAGATTAGCAACTAGGTCTCACCCTTTTACAGTTAAACAAATAAGATGTAACCATAAATTCTACTCCAACAGCTTCTTTTCTCGCGCTTCCCGCCTGTGGAACTCCCTTCCACAAGTCTGCTTTCCCAGCAGTTACAATCTCCAGGTGTTTAAATGTAGGGTCAATAGACACCTCCTATCACACTAACTCCCAACTATTCTCACAACACTCTCATCTACCCAACCCTCATTCTCGGTATCCTTACCCGCCTATCACCCACCCTCTGTCATTTCCTATATTTAATCAGCCTTTCTCCACTCTACGTAGCCCCCTGCACAGTAGTGGCAGTGACATGCCTTGCTCGGGGTGAAACGCTTATAAAAAAAAAAAGTGTACAAAAATAGAAAGGGGTGTAAGACAAGGATGTGTTTTCTCATTGGAACTATTCAACTTATACAGTGAAACAATTTTGAGAGAAATAAAATTCTTGCCAGGATTCATCATTGGTGGCCACGATCTCAACAATGTAAGATATGCAAATGACACAGTGCTGATAGCAAACACAGAAAGGAGAATGCAGAACCTCCTACAGAAGAGAAAGTGAAAAGAGAAAGTGAGAAGTCATGTCTTAAAAAAGAAATGATCGCTGAACAGGTATCATTAGAAGTCATACATGATATCTGTATGAAAGTCTGGGTTTGACAATGTTATTAAGGAATGTGACTTGAGTTCCTCATGCATTGAGGAAGGTGGGCTTGGAGAACCTGATATTAACAGGCTAGATAGAGGGGAAAAGAGACATGGGAAAGCAATGGATAACATATTTAAAGGACCTAATCAGATGGATGATGGAACAAGGGTTGCATGGTGCAACAGGAGAAGGTGTGCTAAGAGCCACCAGGGATAGGGAGATGTGGAAAGCCATGATCGCCTAGGTCCTGAAAGGAAAGGGCACATAGAAGAAGAAGACTTGAGTTCTAATGTTAAGATTTTGTTTCTATAGCATCTGTGGAATGCTAACATTATATAGGTTGTTCCATTAAGACAGACTGAAGTTACCAGCAAGTAAAACAGTGTTATTGGTGAAATTTTATTGATTTCACTATTGAATCATGTAATTTGAGTCATGGCAATAATGGCCTGAATTGAATGCTAAAGATGTCAAAAATTTGTGGTTGCCTATGCAACAACGGCTTTATTGAATCAGAAATTCCCAGCTTGCATCATTTCTTGAAACAGTGATGTCAATTGGCCATCACGATCATGCGATTTGTCACCCTTGGATTTCTTCCGTTGGGTTCATCTCAAAAGTAAGGTCTATACCAACAAGCCAACAACAATTCAGCAGCTGAAGGATGAAATAATAAGCCATATTAGGGAGATCAAGGAGCAACTACACAGAAACATCATCAAAAATTTTGACCATCTAGTGGAGGTGTGCCACCGAAGCCTTGGCAGACATTTGGGCAATCTTATTTTTTACACGTAACTACTACGACTCAAATAACATAATCCAATAGTGAAATCAATGACATTTTACCATTAACACTGTTTTCTTTATTTCTAACTTTGATCTGTCTTAATGGAACACCCTGTATTATTATTTATTATTTATTCTTTCAGTAACATATGCTCTTCATTTTAGTTGTTTCTGCTACTGAAAATCTTTAAGTGATTTGGTTTCTGTTATTTCATAAAGTACTTTCTTTATGTTTCTTTAATGCCAGTCAATGAGATCTGACAAAAGATAATCTTCTTGAAGATATACTGGCTTGAAGCCATTTTTAATCATTGATCCGAGAAGATGGTTGTATATAGATGAGAATATAGACTTTCCTAAATGAGTTGGATACCACAAATAACGTCCATGTGAGATCTGAGAAATTAATCAAATCTTTTTCGGAAACATTTCTGGAAAGTATAGACATTTGTAAGGTTTCTTTTAATTTTATATAATACTGTATGCAAATCTTTCAGTTACATCTTTTAGACAATGTTTTGGCCGTTGTGTGCTTCGGCCTTCTTTAGGTGCTAAGAATTTCAAACCGAAACCTTTACTACAATCACTGGGTTATATGAACTTAATTCTTTCATAGTAGTGATTTTTCTGGTAGTCATGAGTTATCTCCCTCTAACTCTCTAAGTTACTTGTTCACCACTGCTGTAGCCTGGAATTGAACTCACAACTCTTTTGGGTCAAGTCACATGAACTAACCAACATCTATATCCACTGGGCACTACTATGCAGGGATTGAAATTCATATACCCCAGTGATTGTAATAAAAGGTTTGGTATGAAATTCCTAGCACCTGAAGGAGGCCAAAGTGTACAATGGCAACAAAGATGAGAACAATAGTTTAAATAATGTAAATACTACCTCATCTCAGAAATATAAACAAATGTTGTACAAATGGCGACCAAATGAGGACAATAGTCCGAATGATGTAAATACTGTAAATACTACCTCATCTCAGAAATATAGACAAATGTCTTTTAGATGTTTGCTATTTTTCTTACTTTCTCTTTAATTAAATTCCATAAGTTCTCAACTGGACACGCAAAGCCATTTAAGTACTTTCTTCTTTTACTTCTTCAGAAATAATTTTAAATCCGGAAGGTTGCTCTTATTCCCAAACGTTTGAATATTGACAGCATGCTTTCATGTTTTATTTTAATATTTTGGCATAATCTTCAGAGTTCATGTTTCTATTAATGCTCACTAATGTAAAGATGCTTCTACAGAAGGATGCTGTGAATGCTGTGGATATCGTGGGCCGAGCATGTGAGCAATGACGAGGTTTTGAAAATGATGGAAACGAAAAGAAAATTAATACTTAGCATCAGGAAGAGACAACTAAAGTTCTTGGGACATGCAATGAGGAAGAAGGGCTTGGAGAACCTGATACTAACAGGCCAGATAGAGGGAAAAAGAGACAGAGGAAAGCAGCGGATAACATATTTAAAAGGCCTGATCAGGTGGATGAAAAGAACGGGGGCTGAGATACGTTACAGGAGAAAGCATGCTAAGAGCCACCAGGGATAGGGAGACATGGAAGGCCATGATCGCCTATATCCTGAAGGGACAAGGTACATAAAAGAAGAAGAAGTGTCATTAGAACACATAAAACACCAAACCATACCGTTTTCATCACTATCCCTAACTGTTGATACCAAGCACTTTTCTTTTATACCATGATGCCATCAAACACATTGGCTGTCATGGAATTTAATTAAATTGATTTTTGTTTCATTTAAGTTAATGTTTGTGCTTTGTAGCATCTTGAGGTATATTGCAAAACTACCCCTAGCACAGCCTGTTCTGTGTTCCATTTATTTACCACCTATACTAATTCTTTTTACAATCGATCCAAAGACCAAAGTATTTGAAGTGTTTAACAATTTTTAATTTCACATTTCGGATTTTTATAATGGATTCATGGCATATGCCATCACTATTTTTATCCGATTTCTAGATATAGAGTTTCTGCTCTGGAAAAGTTTATCCTCAATCCAATTTTTTGAAATGCTTAATTTCACTTGTCAAATGATGTTGATCTTTTTTTCAAGATCATTCTTATCTGAGCTATGGAGCCATTTTTAATCAATAATCTGAGAAAATAGGATGATAGTGAAGTGATGCTGAGAGAACTAGAAGTCTTAATATCATAAGATATGCAGATGACACAATGTTGATAGTAGAAACATACAGGAAACAACAGAAACTCATACTTATAGAAGAAAGAGCTAAACATCAATTGTAAGAAGACAGAGTGTGTAGTTGTCATCCAAAAGAAACAACCCAGACAAACTAGTAATTAGAGATACGAAAATTGAGCAGTACAAAAATTCATATATCTAGGAAGTGTTATAACAGACAGATAATGGCAAATTCAACACCAAAATGTGCATTGGAATAGTGAAATATGTCTTTCAAAAACTAAGCAAAGTTTATGAAAGAGTAAAATTTCATTTAAATCAGAATAAAGATATCTGAACTGTTACAAGAAACTGCTATCAAAAATAGAGTGTTTGTAATTTGTAATCATTGTGGACAAAGACTGTATGGTGACTGGTAATTTCATACCTTCAACAATCATCAGAATAAAGATATCTGAACTGTTACAAGAAACTGCTATCAAAAATAGAGTGTTTGTAATTTGTAATCATTGTGGACAAAGACTGTATGGTGACTGGTAATTTCATACCTTCAACAATCATCAGAATAAAGATATCTGAACTGTTACAAGAAACTGCTATCAAAAATAGAGTGTTTGTAATTTGTAATCATTGTGGACAAAGACTGTATGGTGACTGGTAATTTCATACCTTCAACAATCATCAGATTATTATGTAATATCAGTCCTTCTATGTGACAGGGAATGCTAGACAATCTTTTCACAGATTAAGAAGAGACTTAAAGCAACAGAAATGGTTCTATAAAAAAAATACTTAGAATACCATGGATTGACCATGTGGGAAACTGCAAAATTTTAAACAAAAGGGAAACAAAGAGACACTTATATTTTAAATCAGAAAGAGACAACTGAAATTTATAGGGCACAAACTGAGGAAAGAGGGCTTGGAGAATTTGACACACATAGCATACTGAAGGCAAGAGAAATGGAAGAATGATCCAAATAACCTACCTAACCAGCTTGTGTAAATCATTGGCAAAACAGAGTTAAGGATAACAAAATGAGCAACTCTGCTAAGTGCTACAGGGGATGAACATGCGGAGAGCCATGATCACCCATATTCCTGATGGCATTGGTAATGGCAGTTGGCTAAAAGATCTTGTGTGTTCAGGTCACTCAGTCAATTGCCTGTTTCTATACTAATCTAGAACAATCTACAGGAGACAAGGACCCTTTCCAAATAGTCTTTGTATCACTTAAATGTGATACTAAGGTGCATTGTGGTGAAGTGGATTTCTTGGATCGAGAAATCGGGGAGCTGAGTTCGAATTCCAGTTGAATTCATTGCATTCATTTACGTGCAAATACCCTTGGGAAAGATATTAATCCGTCTCTTCCTTCCAGTTATGGGTTAAATAACAGGACAGATTGGGTTCTATGGCCTTGGCTGGCAACCAGTCTACCGCAGAAAGCAATGGCAACCTACTGTGGGATAATCTTCTGCCCAGTCAGTCATGTCTCTTTCGAGACATGATTGCCCAAATGTGTTTCACGTATGGCACTTAACTGACTGACTGATCACTTAAATAAGGTTGTAAGATGACAATGCTATTGTAATATAACAATCTCGCCCCACCCGAGGAAGGCTGATGCAAGCGGGGGTGTTTCCGGTCGTTGAAAGGAACGGATGTTTGTTTGACCTTATTTCCGGCAGTAGCGGAAATGGCTACAGAGGCAAACAGAACAGGTGTCTCTGAGAATTACGTGGGCGTGCGTGGGCGAGGCAGAACCGGAAGAAAAAGTCCCGGTTTGGAGATTATAAAAAGACCTCGGCGCACGGATTCACCAGACAGAACAGACCAGAGTAGCAGTAGAGAGAGAGAGACACAACAGATACGACGACACTCCCGTCAACCCATTAGAGGCGCGCACTCTCAATTCTCTGTCCCCTATGCTACATGGTTCATCGTCATTAATAAAAATATAACTCATATTTTTTATATATATGGTGGCTTGCTGTTCGTCGATATAACTGGAACCAGCATTCGCTAGGCGTAACAGACTTGAAATTAGTGCCTAGTGACTTGCTGTTTTGGGACAACAAAACAGATAGATACGAGCTGGTTACCACGGCGATGATTGAAAATTCAACGGACTTAAAACTACCAGATAGAAAGAAAAAAAGAAGACGAAAATATATAGCAGCTGCGCGACTATAGACATCAACCAAGGTAGGTGACTCTTTGATTTGATAGTGTGTGTATTTTCTGCTCGTGTTTATAAGTCTAGTTAAAAAAAAAAAATGGAACAGCGTGCTTTTGCCGATCTGGCCCTAGAGTTGAGAAATGTGGATTGTTCGGTGTCGAACACATTCAGGGTAGAACGGAGGGGGTGCAGGACTACATGTAGAGAGTAGCAGTAGCAGAGAGCGCATAAGTTTGGGGTTGACGGGAGGAAGAAGTTGAGATATTTACCTATCTGTAAGTATAAAACATCTGAGTTAATGATTTATTTTTTTGTTAATATTTTACCATATATGTGAAGTGAGTTTACTGGTATGTTGCTTAATTAATCTTACTTTTATTGAGTAAGTGAAATGTAAAATCATGTAAAGGAAGTTTCTTCTACTCTTTAAAGTGGATAATTGGATTAACTTGTTGATAACAATGTTTTCGTTGGGTTGTGCAGTGTTAGGTTTTCTTTTTTTTTTTTTTGGATTTCTTTTCAATGACTGTACACTACAAAATGATTTACATTTCTATGGTTGTGAATTATGCTTTTGTGCAGGTTCCCATCAATTCAACATCCTCTGTGAATTTTCATTTATGTGACTTGGGAAATATCTTTTGAAGATATATTAATTTCTGAAAACTTTATATTGACAGAGGATAGCATTTCCGTAATAAATGTTATGAGACATGAGGTATCTAATAATAGACACAAAATAAATGAAATTATTTCTAGCCTTAAAGGGATTGTAGGTTCCATGGCAAATGCAACACAGGGGTGGTCCCCAATTACACAGAAATTTCCCAGTTTTTCAGTGGACACCATGCCGGTAGAATTGCGCGATATGAAGGAGATTCCTATCCGCAAACTAGTAAATACCTTGGAACAGATAGATATGGAAAGATTTAGTGAAGGATATGAAGAACTCCTGAAGAAGTTGATGATAGGAGTCAGTGCTGGCATAGTCGGCGTAATAATAATCCTGGGAATAATAGCTGGGAAGCGGATTTTTAAGTGTAAAAGAAGCAACAGTGCTTCGGGAAAGGAAAGGGAGTTATCCGTTGTGAATAGTACTCCGGGGTCAACGGGTGTTCAACACTCAAATGTCTCTGCGTTAAACAGAGAGGTGTCAACAAATCAGATATGCTTGGATTCGAATCCAGAGGAAGTAGTTCAAGGGATGGAAAACATTGTACAAACTAAGGAACTACGAGTCACGGGTTCATTTTTTTAGACTAAACTAATATAGATGAAACCTCTAATCCTCCACAAGTAAATTGCATGCGGATTAACGTTGGAATCAGGGTAATTTTCTTCATTTTCTATTGAACATTTCTCGGTCAGACTATGAATGATATGTACGGCAGATAATGGCCATTTTTCTGTGTTCAAACATAGTATGTTTGAAATTAAATTAAATGAAGTTACATGTGTAACAATAAACTCGAGCAGAAGCACGCATGGTGTTGGTCAAGGGTCATTTACTCGATGTTAGTTTGGAAACTGGGGCGCGGTTACCGCCTATAATCGTGTGGTTATGCATCGAGGAGTCTACGCTTATGGACAGAGTCGAGAAAGAAAATGAACATTTTTAAGAACTTTGCCCAATTCTGTGAAAATGGATATTAAAAAAAAAAAAAAAAAGAACAATGAAACATCGAGCTGGTAGAACAATTTTCACGATGGACACAAACATTGTTGGGTTGCCGATGTAGGCTCCCCTATATATTTTTTTTTGTTTCGGCATGCACATGTTTTGTTGTTTTGGCGTGCACATGTTTTATACTATTGTCGGGCTTGTGTGGCATGGGGAGGAGTGTGAGGGTGTTGCGCTTAAAATGTTCTTAGGTGAACATTTTGGAAAATGGGAGGGCGAGGAATGTAATATAACAAACTCGCCCCACCCGAGGAAGGCTGATGCAAGCGGGGGTGTTTCCGGTCGTTGAAAGGAACGGATATTTGTTTGACCTTATTTCCGGCAGTAGCGGAAATGGCTACAGAGGCAAACAGAACAGGTGTCTCTGAGAATTACATGGGCGTGCGTGGGCGAGGCAGAACCGAAAGAAAAAGTCCCGGTTTGGAGATTATAAAAAGACCTCGGCGCACAGATTCACCAGACAGACCAGACCAGAGTAGCAGTAGAGAGAGAGAGACACAACAGATACAACGACACTCCCGTCAACCCATTAGAGGCGCGCTCTCTCAATTCTCTGTCCCCTATGCTACACGGTTCATCGTCATTAATAAAAATATAACTTATATTTTTATATATATGCGTGTTTGTTGTTTGAAGATATATAACAGCTATAAGGCAAGGATGTGTCTTCTTACTGGATTCATTAAGCATATACAGAAGGCAATTCTGATAGAACGAGAAGTCCTACCAGGATTCAGCATTCATGACCTGAATCTTAACAGCATAAGATATGTAAATGATACACTGTTGATAACAAAGAACAGAAACTGCAGGAACTACAACAGAAAGTCAGTCAGTCAATTAAGTGCCATATTTGATACAGGCTTTAGGTGATCATGTCTCAAAAGAGACATGACTGACTGGGCAGAAGATTATCCTGCAGTAGGTTGCGGTTACTTTTTGCAATAGACTGGTAGCCAGCCAAGGGTATAGAAACCAATCTGTCCTGTTATTTAACCCATAACTAGAGGAAAGAAATGGATTAATACCTTTCCAAAAGGTATTTGCACGTAAGTGAATGTAAGGAGTTCAACTGAAATTAGAACACGGCTTTGATTTCTCATTCCGAGCTGATATCCATTGCACCACAACACACATCCAACAGAAGATAATCAAGTCAAATCACATGATATCCATTAACCAATGAGAAAGGATAAATTTGAAATTTTACTTGGAGTAAACTTATTTTTCCAAAATCACATTAAAATGGTCAGTTCAAAAAACAAGCAACACATTAATATTTACTTATGCAAACTGTTTCCCAGTTTGTATATGAGTGGCTCACAATTTAGTAAAGATGTAGAAAATGATAAATAATGTTGTTGTTTCGGTTTTCATAAAAAATTTTCATCAGTTGAGATGAATTCTGCAAGTATTCTGATGCTGAATCATCAATCATTTTTAATGAACTTTTTTTTATAATCATATCACGCCAAGCAAGGCGTCACTGTTTTGCAGGGGGTTACATAGAAGGAAAGTTATGAGAAAGAGTGACAAGTTATAGAGGGTGTCAGGAAGTGGGTAAGAGAAGGATGAGAATACTGATGAGAGTGGAGTGGACAGAGAAAGGAGCATGAGGGAGAGGATGCAGGTTAGTGAGATAAGAGATGACTATTGACTTTACATTTAAATTCTTGGAGATTGTAGCTGTCAAAAAAGCAAGTAAATGGAAGGGAATTCCACAGGTAGGAAGTGTGAAAAAAGAAGCTGATGGAGTAGAATTTGCATTTACATTTAATTGGTTTCACCGTAAAAGGGTGGAATCTAGTTGCTAATCTTGTTGCTTGAGTAAATTCATATATAGGGGGCACCAGTGGGCTAAGTTCATCGGAGTAGAAGCTGTAAAAGTATTTGTAGAAGAAACACAGGGAAGCCATATTGTGTCGGTGAGAAAGTGACTGTATCTGAGCTGCCAAGTCAGGATCGATCATATTAAAGTTTCTTTTCTGGATTTTATCAAGGACACCTAGGTGGATAGCAGGAGCACCCGATCAGATATGCACATTCATTGGTGTGGATACTGTGATCAATAAATATCCATCATTCAGTCATGAATACTTGAGTATGGGGCTTGTATTTAGTTACAGTCTGATCTCTCCATGTGCCAATTGGACGTTTGTTGGGAATTTCTTGCAAGAGTGAGTATGATATTTTTGATTCTACAAAAAGTTGCACTTTCAGATGTAGCAATATACAATGTTGCATGTTAAACAGGTTGGGAGTTTGAGAAATGGCCATTTAATTGGGCTTGACAGCTTGAGGCATAGTCAGGGGTGACATTCTCATCTGTATGTTGTCTCTGATTAGTCTTGAATAATTTGGTCTGAAACACGTGTAGCCTGGGAGTTATGAATATTGACTTTTCCTAATGAAACAAGCAGGAGGTAAGATTTAAGGTTCCATGCTTGCTTTTCAGTCTATTGAAGCAAAAAAAATATTATTTTGCTTCTTATTAATAATGAATTTGGAAATGTTTGAGACTCTTTACTTTTGACTTTACAAAGAT
The DNA here is from genome assembly GCA_037127315.1 of Ascarosepion bandense. Taxonomy (NCBI): domain Eukaryota; kingdom Metazoa; phylum Mollusca; class Cephalopoda; order Sepiida; family Sepiidae; genus Ascarosepion; species Ascarosepion bandense. The sequence goes on from JBBBDQ010001816.1 coordinate 1,014,176, forward strand.
TGATGAAAATATAAGTTGAGATAAATATCAGTGTTGAGCCTGTTTAGTAACTAGATTAACTTCTTGGAAATACCATGGGCTGTAAGTTTGGATGTGGGAATGGTATAATAATGGATAACAGTTTGGAATTGTAAATTAGAGAGACAAGTTCCAATTCTAACTGGATTTGTCTATATTTGTCTATATTTCTGAGATGAGGTAGTATTTACAATATTTACATTATTCGGACTATTGTCCTCATCTTTGTTGCTATTTCTATATTTCTGAGATGAGGTAGTATTTACAATATTTACATTATTCGGACTATTGTCCTCATCTTTGTTGCTATTTGTATGTTTCCGCTGTTGTAGGCTTTATGCAAGGAATGAGGATGATAAACCCCAGTGATTATAATAAAGAGTTCGGTTCAAAATTTCTTGCACCTGAAGAAGGCCGGAGCGTGCAACGGCTGAAACGTCGTACAAATGGCAACGAAGATGAGAACAATAGTTTGAATAATGTAAATACGGATTTGTTATATTCAAATAAACTTAGGAAAGTTATGATTCCATCTCTTCTATCCCACCTATATGTTAATTAGTAGGACTTGTATCAGTAAAATATTATTTTCTTGAAACAAAAACTTCTTGGAATCTATAAATATTTCCTGTCTTTAAATAACCTGCAAAAGTTGATAAGCTGTAAAAAATAAATCCATCAAATCAAAGAAAAAATAATCATTTTACTTATATACATATATATATATATATATATATATATATATATATATATGGTAAGATAATGATAAGATAGTGATAAAATAAATCACTACAAATAGTGGACTGTCAACCAGTTAGTTTGTACTACTTTGATATATATATATATATATATAATCGTCGGTGATGGTGGATTTTATAATATTTCAGTTTAAACAACCTCTCTGAAGATGGAGAATCTTTGTCTTTATTTTCAACTGAAATTAAAGCAAAAATACGATGTTTAGAACGGCTCATGATTAAACATAATAGACATTCATTGTCTCTTATATTTAATAGCATATGTTTAGAATATATATATATATATATATACACACATGCATTAGGATCTTGAATAAGTTATTGCATTTTTCTAACAGATGCCATTCCCAGAACTGTGTTTATGAGGTTTCAAGTGGTAACACATCTATAAGGAAGAACTATAAGCAAGCCTGAAATTCAGTGTATGTTATTTCACTGAAGTGTAAACTACTTTGTTTTTCATAGCGTTAAACATGTAGGATTCCATGTCAAAGAAAGTATATTTTTGAGGAATTTTACTGCACTACTTTATTCAAAAGAAATCTGCAGCTGGAGCACACAGAATTCTTGTTGAGACCTACAGCAACCATGCTCTGTCAGAAACAACATGCAGAGACTGGTTTAGACAATTTAAAAATAATGATTTTCATGTTGACGATAAAAATGCTCAAGTGCACTAAAAAAGTTTGAAGACAAAGAATTGAAAGCATTACTTTTATTGAAAGCATTACTTTATGAAAGCATTACTCATGTCAAGCATAAGCTGAAATTGCAGAATCATTATGAGTTAATCACACAACAGTATTGAAAACATTAGAATTAGTCAAAAGCAAGGGCGTTGAGTGGCATATTAGTTGAAACCAAGAGACATTAAACAGCATCTTGTCACATGTGAACCGCTGCTTCTGTGGCAAAAAAAAGCAAGTTTGTTTTTGTATCACATCATGACTAGCAATGAAAAGTGAATACACTACAACAACCCTAAGCATAGAAGATTGTGTGGCAAGCTCAGCCATGCATTAACATTGGCGGCAAAACTGAATATCCATGGTTCAAAGTGTTTATGTTGCATTTGACGGGATCAGCTGGATGTAGTTTATTATGAGCTGCTCAAATTGGCCAAAACCATCACAGGAGATCATTATTAACTACAATTGATATGTTTGAGCTGAGCATTGAAGAAAAAACAGTCATTATACAAGCACAGACATGACTAAGTGATTTTGTAACATGACAGCGCTAGGCCACATGTTGCAAAACGGGTGAAAACTTACTCAAAAATGCTGAAAAGAAGAGAAGACATACTTCATCCAGACTTTGCCCTGTTCAATTATTACTTTTTCTGATGAATGGCACATGACCTGGCTGAGCAGTACTTTCATCGTTATGAAGATGCCAAAAATGGATTGACTCATAGTTAACCTCGAAAGGCACATAGTTTTTTTTTAACATAGAATTTAAATGCTGCCAGAAAGATGGAAAAAGTAGTGGTTAACAATGAACAGTATTTCTAGTGAAATATTTCTTACTAATTTTTGTAAATAAAACATTACTTTTCATGAAAAGTAAGTGAGAAGGTATTCAAGGTCTTAATATATATAAGATTTTTCAAAAATACACATATTATTTTTCAGTACATATTTTATAAATAATGTTAGGCTAAAATATTTTTATCTGAGTGAATTCAAGTTGAATGCCTTGCATTCACTTATGTGCTTATACCCTTGGAAAAAGTATTAATCCATCTCTTCCCTACAGTTATGGGTTAAATAACAGGACAGATTGGGTTCTATAGCCTTGCCTAGCAACCGGTCTACCGCAGGAGATATTGGCAACCTGTTGAAGGATAATTAAAAATGCCTGAGGTCTATACAGGATAGGACTTGAGACCCTGCCCTTAAACAAATCCCAACGATTCTTTCTCCATTACTTGGGAGGAAACCGGCTCTCTCGACCAGGGTGAATGCCAAAACAGGTACTGGTACAATTATGTACAATTATAGTTGAATGCTTGCATAAGTATTACAATGTTAAGTAAACTTTAGAGAGCAATATTTTCTGAACAATATGCAAAAGATAGCACAATAAAATTTTGCATTCATCTATATATAAAATTGTGTGACTTCTGTTCGTCCATCCCTCTGTTACACCTACAAAAATAACCATATATTGACCAAACAAAATCAAATTTTGGGGAGAAGTAAAAACAGGTAACAAGGTACAGTTGGTCTTGCTAGGATGTGTAGCTTAGTACAATTAAATTTCATTCGCGTTTTGGGGAAAAATTAAAAGTTTTATTATTTAACTGTTATATAGGACAAAAGTGTTGCTGTCGACACTTGGTTTTGAACATGGATCACCAGAGAGCAAACACAATTGGCCTTGTCTTGAAGTAATTACAGGTATTATGCTGCTGGGATCCCATGATATATAAAAACAATATATATGGGTATATGATAAGCATTCCGTTGATTTAATGTTGAGAAGAATAAGTGTCTGACATAATATTGTTTGAAGGTGTTATTATTCTTGTATATGACTTTACAAATTTTTTTTTCTTTTAAATCATTTTACTCCAAGCAAGATGGTACTGCCACTGGTGAACAGGGGGCTACATAAGAGAAGAGAGAAAGTTGAGCAGGAGGAGAGCAAAGAGAAAGGTGAACCAGTTACAGGGGATCTCAGAGAAGAATGGGAATACCAGTGCAAAGACAGTCACGAGAATAGAGCAAGAAAGGAAAAGAAAATGATACACGAGGTGATGGGGAAAGGACGAGATAAAGACTGAAGTCAAGTGGACAAGAGATGGGAATTGACATTGCATTTTAATTCTTGGAGATTGTAGCCGTCAGAGAAGCAAGTATGCGAAAGGGAGTTCCACAGGTGGGAAGTGTGAGAAAGGAAGCTGCTGGAGTAGAAGTGACGACTGCATTTCATTGATTTAACTATAAAAGAGTGGGACCTTGTTGCCAGTCTGGCTGCTTGAGTAAATTTGTGTGGAGGGGGTATCAGTGAGCTAAGCTCTTCAGAGCAGAAGCCATGAAACTATTTGTAGAATAGACAAAAGGAAGTCACATCCCACTGGTGAGATAGTGGCTGGAGTTGAGCTGCCATGTTGGGACCAATTACATTACATACAAAATAAAAACAATTGATTAAAATAACAAATACTAATTTAATAAAAATGCAATATTGTTTTCTTTGCATATCTTTTCTTTAAGTTTTTATATATGCGAGTATCTATTTTCTTTACCTTGTATTTGTGAGAACTATAAATAAATCACAATGTCAAATCTTTCAAAATGTTAGAATTTGGCACCAGAAAGAAATATTTACACATGATCAGTTGTATGTTGCATGCTCAAGAATAAGAAATTTTAAGAATTTGTTCTTTGCAGTTAAAAAGGAAAAAGAAAGAAGTTTTCTTAAAAACTATTGTTTACCATGAAGTTCTACAAAATGAAATTAACGAAATTATTAAACTGCAAAATAGGGTTCCTGTCAAAGTATTTTTCCCCAACAAATCAACTTTTATTTATATTTCATTGACTGGTTTGCAAAATTGAATGAAATGTAGAGTTTGTAAATCTTGACAAAAATTTGTTTGTGATATTTTTAACAACACTAAATACTTTGAGAATGTCAGCATGCATCAGTGCATTGCCATAAAATTCCAGTCTAATAGAAAATATTCTTTTTTGGCAGATAATATTTGTTCATATGTGTGTCCTCTTAGAATTGCCTCACTGCAAAAGATGAATAAATCCTTGTCTTATGCCTCTTTTTATTTTTGTGTCAGTCAGTCAATTAAGTGTCATACGTGATACACACTTGGGTGATCATGTCTCAAAAGAGACATGACTGACTGGGCAGATGATTATCCTGCAGTAGGTTGCCATTACTTTCTGTGGTAGACTGGTTGCCAGCCAAGGCTATAGAACCCAATCTGTCCTGTCATTTAATCCAGAACTAAAGGAAAGAGACAGAATAATACTTTTTAAACACCAGAGACACTTCTAAGATTTCCCTAACATTATGTAAGAGATTTTGCTGGAAACTATAGCATCAAGACAATATAATGAAAGGTAACATAATTTAGTTCACTCAGTGGTATTTAAGTTTGGAGATTGTTTATGGAGGTTACCTTGCATCACCTTTCATAGAAAACTGACTAGCACATAATTGTATTCAGAGAAAGATTTGAAGAATTGGCGGAAAAATGAATGCTGAAATTTGGTTATTTCATTACAAAATCACAGGAGATTTTCTCCAAGACTTGTTGAAGGCAATCACATTGAAATGATGTTGAAATATATTCTTTTTCAAGAGAAAATTCACATTAGATATGCATATATGGTGCCAAATTGGCATATCAAATCCCTCACAAGACTGAGGGCCAAATGCAAAACTGCCTCTTTTAGCCGCCAATATGCAAGGCATTTTGCAGAGAAAAGATGTTCAGTATATATATATATATAAGTGTGTACAAACATATGCATATGTATATTCAAACACGTAATACAGATACACACAGACACTCTCTCTCGCCTTTTACAGACAAACTCAAAGACAACTTGAAGCAATGCCGCATCCCCTTTTCTTCCTGTGAAAACAAAGTGTCAGAGTGAAGGAGCTGGCATCTGTCCTGTTCACATCTATACAAAGATTTGAGCGAAAATGACTTGATCAACTGCATACAAATATTAAACCAAACTGGCAGCATGCTGCTCCTCTCACTGGTTCGATGTACCTGCCATAAATGGCTGTGTCGCACGCAATAAAGCATGCCTTGCTGTCCATTTGCGGAAACATATTTCAGTTGGTCCTTAACCACTTGAATGAAATGACTCAGTCACATGTTCCATCTATCTAAGTGTCTGCAAAACATCTGCAGGCCTCAGGTAACCCATGCGTGTCCATAAAAGTTGAGCCCCTCTTTATTTTAACGAGCATTCATCTGTCATCTACGACAAGAGAGTCTACCACAAATATATGTATGCATATATAGATATATGGATGTATCTGCGTGTATATTATTGCATTTGCACACAGTGATAAAAGAATGTGTGTGAATATATATGCCATTTTTTGTGTTTGTGACATGTCTATTTAGCTTGTGTATAATCATGCCTCTCTACAACTTCCTATCATTTAAAGAATGAGTTTAAAATATAGACACTGTAGCACATGACCTGTAGACTAAGGAAGAAGCTTCATAAGGTTAAAAAAAATATGTCTTTTTCTGTGTAACATGTCTCTTCAGAACATATGTAAACATGGCTCTCCCCAATTTCCTATGCTTTTTAGTTCTGAGCAATACATGTCTTTTTCACTATTCCCCCTAATCCCTACTGTGTCTCAAGATTTTTTTCCTTCTTCATTCTTGCTTTCAATATTTCCTATGAGTGTTAAATTCTCCAAGCCCTCTTTCCATATTAAGTGTCCTAGAAATTATTCTTTCAAGTGCATTTGGCCAATTCCTTAGCTATTTTCAAGGGGTTCATTGTTAATAAGTTTTCTAAGTTTGATTCTTGAGATTGTATTATGTAGAAGTTGAAGAAATTCTATGACATTCTAGAAGAAAAGTTGTTGTGATTCCATGGTATGAGAGTGTTGCCAAAACATTACTCACACTGCACTGGTCAACATGATTTTTGGGGCCAAGAAACAAAACACATTTTTTAGCTAATTTGATGGTACTGGTTCTGAAAATGACCTCAGGTTCTTATGGTTAGATACCGTTTTTGCTGGACTGAAATTGTCATTTTTGGAAAAAATCTTGGCTGATCACAACATTTAATTAATAATGGTCAAGGGAACCCATCAATTTTCAGGTAGGCCAAGCATTTTATTTCAGCCATCTGAAATAAACTATTTTTATAAGAAAAAAGTTTTTCTGAGTAAAAGATTTTAAAATAAAAGTACCATTTTTTTCTAATTTATTGCTAAAATTCAAATTAACTGATAAACTTTATCAGTAAAACACTAATATGAATATTAAGGTTCATTTCTTACTTAGATATCTAGACAAATTTCTGTAAAATTGTGGCAATGTGAGTGATGAGCAAAGAAAATGATTCCATCAGGAAATCAAAACAATGGAAGAGCAGTGCCAGGAAAGGTGGGACAAACAAATGATGGCTGACTACTGCTGGAGTATAAAAAGAGACTTAAATAACATTGAACATGACAGACAATCAAGAAAGAGAGAATTTTTACCATAGTTCTTATGTTTACAAAGGTTTTGTTTCTGCTGTTTATTAAATGATGAAAACACTTGTTGGTCTTGATATATTTAATCGTGTTATGTTTAAAGACTTAGGGTTTGATTGTTATTGAAAAACATAATATTTCTCAATAAGCAGATCAATATTTGTTGGTTTAAAAATGAATTGAGAGGTTTCTACAATTTTACTTTGGGAAATATTGCCATCAATTGATACATTTACAGAAAACAAATGAAAAAAAGGCTTTTTTTCTAAAAAAATAAGGCATTTCTGTACAGCAAATAATGGTAGCTAAGTGATATATTAAAAGTGATATATATCTGCCTAAATAAAATGATATATTAAAAGTGATATATGTCTGTATCATCATCCTGCGGCCTTGGCTGAGATAGAACTCACTACACCTCTCCAGTATTCCCTGTGCATTTGGAACCCTGGTGCAGTTTATAGCGAAATTCATAATCTTGTCAAATGGCTGAATACTTGATGCTTCGCCAGGGCTACCAAGGGTGTTTTTATTGTGACACCAACACTGGATGGGTTGCCACTAGGCTTCATCCCGTTATTTAACCCATAACTGGAAGGAAGTGATGGATTAATACCTTTCCCAAGGGTACCAGTGCTTAAGTGAATGCAGGGTACTCAACTGGAATTGGAACTCAGCTCACCAATTTCTCTTTCCAAGCCAACATCCACTGCACCACAACGCACATCCGTCACTGTGATGTCTGTATATATGATATATTAAAAAGTGAGATATTAAAAGTGACATATTTAAAGTGATATATATCTGTATAACCAAAAAAAAGTAAGGTCAATTACAGCTTCGGCACCCTCAAATTAGCTAAGAAAAGTTTTGATGTCTTAACACTATTTCTAATATTTTTGTTGACCAATGTTGTAAAATAGGTTAAGTTTGAGGAAGTTTCTATCAAAAAACAGAATACCATAAGAACATTATAAAATACTTATAAGATCTTTTTATATTAGATTTAGTGAAACATACAGAGATATAACACTTTTAGTATATCACTTTTTAATGTATCATTTATCCAGACATATATCACTTTCAATATATCACTTTAATATACAGACATATATCACTTTTAATATATTACTTTTTAATATATCATTAATCCAGACATATACCAATTTCAATATATCCCTTTAATATACAGATATATATCACTTTTTAATATATCATTTATACAGACATATATCACTTTTAATATATTACTTTTTTATCCAGACATATATCACTTTAATATACAGACATATATCACTTTTATTACTTTGTAATCTATCATTTATACAGACATGTATCACTTTTAATATATTACTTTAATATACACACATATATCACTTTCTAATATATCATTCATCCAGCCATATATCACTTTTAATATATCACTTTTTAATATATGACTTATACAGATATATGTCACTTTTAATATATCACTTTTTAATATATCATTTATCACTTTTAGTATATTATTTAGGCAGATATATATCATATTTAATATATCACTTAAATTGTTGTTTTTATTGGATACTCATATTTGAGTAGGTGTTACATTTGTTTATTAATCAGTTTATTTACTTATTTTCATTTACCAATTTGAATGTTTGAAAAGTTTTATCAAAGAAAAAAATTTATAGTCTTTGGCAGGAATTGAACTTGTGTCTCTCAGAGCAGATTCCACTGCTATTTAGCCTGATATATCTTACTGCTTAGTCACAGTTGATCAAGCAAAGTTTATTTCAGGCTTTCAAGCAAAACTTCCCCTGTTATAGATCTCTCAATATTTTTCAGATCTAAACATAGTTTTGTATCCAAATGTAAAAAAAAGATAATTTTTCAGTATGTTTTTATTAATCTGACAGATTTTTATCAATTTCAAAGTATTTTTTTTGTAGTTACTGAAATTTGTTTATTTATTAAATAGTATATTTATTTCTTTTCATCTACTGGCTTGAATATTTGAGAATTCTTATCAAAGAGACATTTGCACACTTTGGCAAGAATTGAACTTGTGTTCCTCATGGCAGATGCAGCTGCCATATACCCCAGTATACCTTACGACTTAACAACAGTTGGTCTGGTTAATCCAATTGTATGCTTTCAAGTGAAATATGTGTGCATGTATTATTTTATCACTTCAAATACCATATTTCCTTTAAGTTTTGTTGAGTGTGCAAAGCAAACCACATATTGGTAATAAACATTGTTTAAAATAAATAGATTGTCTATTTCAAACACCTGGATCTACTAAAGATAACATCTAAAGTAATAAAAAGGTTGTATGAAAAATAAATCACACACACGCACACACGTGTTGGGCATAATAATAGAACCACCTTGAAATTTCAAACAAGTTTCTTTCAATATGGGGTTGAACAGCCTTTGGCAGTAATTACAGTGTGAATTCTGCATGGGATTGACTCGTGCAAAGTTTGAATTGCTTCCAGAAGAATTTTCATCTATTCTTCAGCGGAAACAGTCTCCAATTCTTTTAGTTTAATGTTGGAAGATATCTACTTTGCTAGAATGTTTCTTGTGCCATTCAGCTACAATTTTAGCAGTATGAATGGGTGCATAATCATTCCTGAAAGATGGCAATTCTTGCCAGAAACAGTTACTGAGACATAGCGTGAAGTTGATCCCTTAAAATTTCTAATTGGTTCTGGCCATAGATTTTTTTATTTAAATGATATCTGTAAAAGACAACAATTTTGGCAAAAAAAAAATAAAGTACTACTAATTTTAAATCAAAAAACATAAAAATAGACAAGCTCTTGACAGTTCAATCAAATATTCCAAATTATGCTATTATGGAACTAGGTTTTTTTCATTATTTTGTTCACCCCCTATATATATATATATATATATATATATATAAAGAATACCAAGTGAATCTAGGTTTTACCTGATCCATTTAGATGAAATCTAAGTAAGTTGTCTGGCTCACTCGGTAATCTTTATTTAGTCCACTCTAACTAGCATTGAGCGCTTTTTTTTAGTTGATTGCTCGTGTTGGGGTTTTTTCTTTGGGCTAAATGCTGACTCGGCCTGAGCTTTTCTGACTGATGTTCATGTACTTAGCTCTTTCTTTTTTAAAACCATTTTTTCCCTTCTTCGTAGATATGTGGATGGTTTTTCAACATGAGTATAGTTATTATCTCTTTCATATATATATATATGTAGTCATCCACAGCCAAATCTGTTTCACTGTATCACAGCTCATCAGTATGGTTAGCCATCCAATTGCTTCTAGCTAGAATTGAAACCTAACTGAATTGACATCAGTCAGTAATTCTACCTCTGAGCTATGGCTGCTCAGTAGAAGGCGGTGAACTTTAGCATGTTATTTAAACACACATGTTCAAATTCATTACTGAATGAATAATGTGTAGATGCATGAGTAGCTACTGTTTTTTCAAAGTCTACCATTCCTCCATAGTGCTCAATTGGGGTGTGGGAGCATAAATATATATATATATATAAATCTCTTATCATTTGCACAGCTTACCAATTTTGTGGACATGTACTTAGTTGTGTTTAGAGGGTTTATTTGAAATATAATTAAGGTAAATAATTCTTTGCCGCTGAGTAATTTGATAATTTACATAAGTAGTTCCTTCGAAGTTCAAATTCTCTAACGTATTTTTACTGCATTTAAAATCTTTAAGAACCAAGTATTCCACATAATTCATGCATCTACATGAGCACATGTCTTCACGTGTGCATGTTGTTTACATTATTACTGCCTTTGAATTTAAAAATTTTTCTTAATACTTATTTATTTTCTTTTAAAATGTTGTAACACTTTTCCTACTACAAGGCCATATTTGATTTTTAAACTGTTATATAGTCCCTGATGATGAATGATGTCGTTCGTAAGTACTAGGACAACCTTTGGACAATTTTTATACAAATATAATTCAGAAATAAAAAGTCTAATCAGAAAATATGAAGAAAAAAATTCAAAAGACTATATTGTCTCTATCATTTAACACAACTTGTTTAAAATATATATATATGTATATTTATATATATATATATATATATATATATATATTTGTAGGTGTAGTTGACTAATGAAAGAAATTTGAAAGATCAGAAAAATAATAATGAGAGTACTCATTGAGGAACATTTCTTAGGCCAGGAAACAAAATAAAAACATGTCAAAAGGCTAAGAATTAGAACTTTTTTACATGCCTGTGTCGTTTATCAGAAAAATATAATAAACAAAAATATAAATATGGATGAATTGTTGTCTAAATTATGCAAAAGGGTGAAATAACACTGATATCGCATTTTAACACATATATTTACTAAAATTTGCACAAAAATATTTTGAAATACTAAAGAGTAAATTTATTCAATAAAATTTCCATTGGCTTCAACCATGGCTGCCAGATGATTTCAAAATCTCATGCAACTCTTCTGGATTGTCTACTTGTTTAAGTTAGTAAATGCTGCCATAATCATTGACTTTGGTTCATCTTTTGTTTTACAAGGAGTTTTCTTGGTCCCTCATGTAACTGCATCCCACATAAAATAATCAAAGGGATTAGTCTAGGGAGTTAGGTTGTTAGATGTATAGGCTGATGTCACAAAAATTGTCTGAGAGCTATGATTGGGTTCCCCAGCTTCTGGAATTCTGTTGCCAGACATAATGTCTTCTAGAAGTCATCCTCTTAATGCAGGACAGCACTACCTCCTCAAGGCACCTGGTGTTATCCTCTGTGTTGAATAAGTGGGAAGATGAATGGAGGTAAAACACAATAGTGATCACTTCATAAACCTTTGTAATCATCATTAGACTCATTCAATATTTATCTGAAATCTCTGTCCTGTTCTCAGATTAGAACTCAAACACTCTTAAATGTTTATATTAGAGCTTCCACACAGATGCCTTGCAGTGCAGCATGCCATTTCTAAATTTATGGAAGAGGGAATTGCATCAAGCTGCCCAACTGACCTTACTATGCTATTAACAAAATCAAAGACAAAAAATGGTCATGCACCATATTAATTATATAAAATGTTGACAATTGCACCTTGTGTGTGTGTGTGTGTGTGTGTGTGTGTGTGTGTGTGTGTAAATCTCATTCAATAATGAATTAGAGCACTCTGGATATTAGTCGTGTATAATGATAATATACATGCTAAAAAGTCTGCCTTCTTCTACCGAGAGCCCATAGCCCAGAGGTAGAATCGCCGACTGACACCAATTCAGTTGAGTTTCAATCCTGGGTTAAAAGCAATCGGAGTCTAACCATACTGATGAGCTGTGATACAGCGAAACAGATCTGTTGGCAAATAACTATATATATAGTTATATATATATATATATATATATATATATTTACATGCACATTATGATGGATCAATATATCTGAAGTCTACAGTTATTAAATATAGTTGTTATTAGCTTATCTTGATCTGACATTTTTAATGAATAATAAATCAATCAATATGATTAGCAGAGAAGGAATGGCTCAAGTGCCTTTATAAGGAAGCAGATTATAAATCTTTTCATCTAAAATAAATGTTTCCTTCATCATTAAGCTGCAATCAAATTGTCATCACATTATATATATATATATATATATATATGTATGCAAGCATCAAAATACAGACATTTTTCCTAAGGACCAAAAACACACATTTTTACTCTTCAGTATTTTTTGTGAAAAGAATCAAGATGTAATCCAATTTTTGTTTTGGCTCCTTCATCAAACCCCAAGACACTTACCCCACCCAAAAGTTTGATATTTTCCAGTCTAAAATGCCTATTGGAAACAATGTTTGCTTCAATGTATTCAACCCAGACTGTCTCTTGTACACAAGTAAATGTGAATTTTTTATTTGTTTCTTTTTTTTTTAAAGGTAACCTGTATAGCAACAAGGTTATTTGGCATTGTCCTGCTTTAAACTGTCTTCAGTTCAATGCCAAAGAGAATTAATCAAAAGAATTGTTAACTTACAAAGTTACATGTCTCAGTACAAGATAAGTATAAAAGAAAACCTGTTTGGGAGACATTTCTTGATGCTGCAGTAAAAGATTCCTATTTCAGAGGGTTTTTTCATCTTTAACTTTGTTCAAAGATTTATAAATTCACTGACCTGAAAGAAAAAAGAAAAAAAAACATTAATTTCTTTTAAAACCCTTTCATTGGCATAACATTAAGCTCAATTTGTAAAACCTAATATTTTTCAAAAAGTATTCTACAAAGTTCCACTATAGATAAAAAATGGTCAAAATGAAAAAAGCAAACAAAGATGCAAAGACAATTCTATTATATAAAGAGAAAAAATAACACCAATAAAAAATATAGAATTCTATGGTGGCTTGCAAACCAGTTATTTTTTTTTTTTTATAACCATTTCACCCTGAGCAAGGCAGGACCATCACTGCTTTGCCAGGGTTTATATTGAGAGCAAAAACTAGTTACATGGGATGATAGGGAAAGGATAAGAGATGAATGGTAATCAAGAAGATAAAAGATAGCAAATGACATTGCATCTAAACTTTTAGAGATTGTAGCTGTCAGGAAAGCAAGCAGACAGCAGGGAGTTCCACAAATGGGAAGTGCAAGAAAAGAAACTATTAAAGTAGAAGAGAGGATTACATTTAACTATTTCAATGATAAAAGGTGATGCTGTGGGGGCTTCACCGCAAGGTTAATTTGGATAAATTTCTCTGTTGGATTTCACATGGCACAAGGCCACTTCCAAAAGGAACTTCCTACCCAAATCCTTATGAACCACCATTATTTTTATAAGCATTGAAAATCATTCATTAAACAAGCAAATAGAAAGTAGAATGAAGTTGACAAAACATCAATTTGCAACGATACAGTGTATTTAACAAATAATAATAAGAATATATAAATTACATAGAAGTTGAATATGATGTGAAATTGTTTGTCTGAAATTGTTTCCCATAGACTGTGTGACAATTTCTGTTAAAGTTTTTAGTGTAAGTTGGAATGTTCATTGTTGCTGTAAGATTTATCAATGTGATAAGAAATTTGTGTAAGGAATATTATTGCTAAAAAGAATTGTTCAGATCTGAGAGTTCATGAATAACGTTCATTGTTGTAGTTGTACAAAAGAATGAATTTGTATGAGAGAGTGAGTTGAGCTTTAGGCTCGTATAATTTGACATGATGTGTGTATAAGAAATGTCAGTGCCTACTGTAATAATTTGTACATGTTATTTAAGGAAATAAAAGACATCTAATTGCATCTTGCAATTAGTGCAGGTGTGTGAGAGAATTACTTGATATTGAAGAATGTGACCCCGCGATAGCATGGTGCTATCGCAGGCAGCTGTGACTGTCACTGCCTTGCTTGGTGTTCAATCTGAAACTGCTGCCAAGTGTTGTGTGTAGCACGTGTCTGCTATTTATACATCCCATGAAAAAGTGGGAAAGCAAGATTATCATGTGATTGTTGCATGTGTGCATGTACAATGAGTGAATGTAGCTGTGTGGAAATACACGTGATTCACAATGACAATCTAGTAGCATACATAAATACATGTGATCTTGGAATCAAGGAAAAAATAGACATAGACACAGATTGCAACTAAGAATGTCTTAGGTCAACTCTATTTTAATCTAGTTTTCAAAATGACCTAGTTATCGACTTCATATTTTATGTGATGTATCCAATCATGGCTCTCCACAACTTTCCCTCTCTTGTAGATCTCAGCAATGTTTCTCTGTTTAATATCTTACTCTGTTTTGCAATCCATTTCTTTTTCTTTGATATTCTATGTTCCTTTAGTCATGGGTCTCCACAACATCTCATATCTTGTAGCAGTCAGCAATGTTTTTCCCTTTACTAATTTAAAATTCCTACCAGTCTCTGTTCTGTTACTCATTTCTTCCTTTATGTGCTATGTCCCTACAGAACATGGGCAATGATGGTTCTTCACTACTTCCCCTCCCTTGTAGCTCTCAGCAATGTTTCTCACTTTACTATTTTACTGTCCCTACAAGTCTCTGATTTGCTATCCATTTTTTCTATTTATTTTATGTACTATGTCCCTTCAGGTCATGTGCAGTCATAGCTCTCCACAACTTTCTATCTTTTGTAACTCTGACCAAATATTTTTCTCTTTATTATTCTTCCCAGTTTCTGTCTTGCAATCTGTTCTGAAGTGGTATAGCTCATAAATGAAGAAAATTCGTCATTGTGGTGCAATGGATATAAACTCAGAATGAGAAATTAGAGATCTGAGTTCAAATTCCAGTCAAATTCGTTTCATTCCCTTATGCACTAATACCCTTGGGAAAGGTATGAATCAATCTTTTCTCCCTCCATCTATGGGTTTAATAGCAGGACAGGTTGGATCAGCAACCAGTCTACCGCAGAAATAAATGGCAACCTGATGTGGGAAAATCTGCCTAGTCAGCCATATATAAAAAGAGTCATGATCATCCAATATCTATCACATATAGCAGTTAACTAACTGATCTCTTCATAATGTGGATGATCATAGCTCTCCACAACTTTCTATCATTTTAGACTGACAGATTCATTTCCTATTATTTCTTTTTTTTTTTTGATGTTAGCAACCAGTTTATGGATATTCTCAATGGCTGATAAGAATGAGTTTGAGTTGAGTTTTGTTTAACGGGATATCAACCTCTATGGGTTATTTAATGCCAAAAAGGTGGGGATTTAAAGTACTTTTTTTTCATAAATGTTCGCTTATAGTGAAAAGGTTGATTTAGTCAGATTTTAATGAAAATGTTTTGTTTTTATTCTTCTTTATTTTAGAAAACTGAAAATGTCTTCTAGTTTTGTATTCAAAAATATTTTGTTGAGAATGATTTTTTTCCTTCAAAAATGTGTTATGGTAATAATTTTTTTTCTTCAAAAATGTATTATTGGTAATATTTTTCTTTCAAAAATGTATATATTTCTGTAAAAGATTATTTTTATATTTTCATTGTGTTTTGACCCCACTTTGGGGCTTAACTATTTGCCCATAGCTGGGACCCTAACAGGTGCTTCCACTCCGGGTCAGAATGAACCTAGGAACAACAGCAATTAAGAGCTGGTTCCATGCTCCTCACAACTTCCCAATTAGAGACCTTGCTGCCGGATGCAGTTTATCATCATGCCTAGGACCTAGGCTGGTAAGAAAGAAGATAATTTCTTAATACTTTATTATGTTTTTGGACATCCATCTTTCTTTGAATTTTTGTGTCCCATTTTCAATTGTCTATTAGAAAACTTTCCATATAGATAAATGATTGTACTTCCTTGATTATAACATCTCCAATTCTTAACTGGAATTTTAAGCTGTCCATTTTACTAACAACCATATGTGAGCTAATGACAAAAATTGTTCAAGACAACTGAGTATTTATAGTTTACGGTCACCTCAAATTCCAAAGACCGATACTAACCTCCTCCAAAAAGAGAATTTCTCTCTTTAGTGATGGCCACATAGGCTCAAGTACATTTTATGAAATTTTAACCTCATTTGAGCTCTTACATGAAAAGGCCAAGTAAATTCTCGTACATAGATATTCACAAAATTTATACTTAATTGGCAAGTATTTGTCTATATTTCTGAGATGAGGTAGTATTTACAGTATTTACATTATTCAGACTACTGTCCTCATTTTTGTTACCATTTGTACGATGTTCCAGCCATTGTATGCTCCAGCCTTCTTCAGGTGCAGTGATTGTAATAAAGGGTTTGGTTCAAAATTCCTAGCACCTGAAAAAGGCCGGAGTATGCAATGGCCGAAATGTCATACAAATGGCAACAAAGATATGGACAATAGTCTGAATAATGTAAATACTGCTAATTAGCAAGAAACTCAAATATCTTTTTAGAAACAATGATGACATGCCACTTAACCCCTTAAGGTTTTAGAGGCATCCCATGTACTGCAGCAATGGTAGCAGTAATGTGTCATAGGCAAGCAAAACTGATGGAGGGTAACTCCTTTCAGGTTGGTTTAAATTCAGAGTTTTCCTTCTCTTAGACTAGTTGTCAGTCTATCCCGTAACCTATTAGGGTTGTAAGAGGGGCACCCCATGTACTGCAGCTGCAGCAGAAGTGGTGTGTATTGGGCAAGCAAAACTGATGGCAGCTAACACTCTCCAGGTTGGTTTGAATTCAGCATTTTCCTTCTTCTAGACTAGTTGTCAATCAGCATTATAGAGCTCAGTCTTGTTTTTTACCCATAGCTAAGAGAGAAGAGATTTATTCATGCTTTTCCCAAAAGTATTTGCACATATAATCAAGAATCTCTACTTGCAGCAAAACACATGTATACAGACAGGTAATGAATTCAGCAGATATACAAAGATAGAAATGTGCGTAAGACAAGGATGTGTCTTTTCACCGGATCTATTCAACTTGTACAGAAAGACTATTCTGAGAACCATAAAGTTATGCCAGGATTAATCATCGGAGGTGACAATTTAAACAACATAAGGTACACAGATGATACAGTGCTGATAGCAGACATGGAAAGGGAACTACAAAACCTCGTACAGAAGGTAGCTGAAGAGAGTGACAAGAAAGGACTACAAATAAACTGCAAGAAAACCGAATGCATGGTCATCAGCACAAAGGGGAGCCCAAAATTCCAAATACAGGTGAGGGATACTAAAATCAAGCATGTCCAAAAATTTAAATATCTGGAAAATGTTGGAACAGAAGACGGAAAGTGTGACACAGAGATCTGAAGGCGAATTGGCATGGTGAAGTAAGCATTCCAGAAATTAAATAAAGTATTAAGAAGCAGGACAATTTTGCTAGAAACAAAGAAGAAAGTACTGGATTGCTATGTGATGTCGATTCTTCAATATGGCAGTGAATGTTGGACAATATCATCAAAGATGAATGAAAAACTTGAAGCAACTGATACGTGGTTCTACAGAAGAATGCTGCAAATATCATGGATCGAGCATGTGAGCAATGATGAGATTTTGGAAAGGATGGAAACAAAAAGGAAATTAATAGTGAGCATCAGAAATAGACAGCTAACGTTCCTGGGACATGCAATGAGGAAGGAGGGCTTGGAGAACCTGATGCTAACAGGCCAGGTAGAGGGAAGGAGAGACAGGGGAAAGCAGCTGATAACATAATTGAAGGACCTGATCAGGTGGATGATGGAATGAGGGTTGCATCGTGTAACAGGAAAAAGCCTGCTAAGAGCCACCAGTGATAGAGAGATGTGAAAAGCCATGATCGCCTACATCCTGAAAGAACAGGGCACATAGAAAAAGAAGATTTGTGCATAAGTGAATGCAACAAACTCAACTGGAATTTGAAATTGGTTCTTTGTTTTCTCTTTAAAAGCTGCTTCCATTACACCACCTGACACCTCAACAGTTTTGGATATCATCTTCTAAATGATAATTTTTAGCATCTTTAATGTAATTAATATTTAATAAGTACTTAGTTTTCTAGTTGAAAAAAAAATACTGTAAATACTTCATACAAACATTTTGACTATGAAGTATTACAGTTATTATTATTAGCAATCTGAATCATCATTATTCAAATTATTCTATTTTACATAGCAGAAATCAGTGTATTACTATAAAGGAATTGAAAGCAGACATCTAAATTAATTAAATCTGCTAATTAAATTGACATGGTTAATTGATTACACCCAAAAGAAGAGAAGATGATGAGCACAGCTTCGGGGTATAGAGAACAAACAAAAGAGACCAAGGAGAGAGGAGAGGTAGAAAGAAAGACTAGAGAAAGTGAGTGAGAAGAAAATAGAGAGAAAGATTGAAGGGAGAGAGGAGAAGTAAAGAGAAAGCTCAAGGAGACAGAGGATATATAAAAAGAAAGATCAGGGAGAAAGAGGAGAGGTGAGGGCGAGAGAAAGATTGAAGAGAAAGAGGGAAGAGGGAAAGAGAAAGATCAGGACAAAGGAAAGGCAGATAAAAATATCAGGGAGAAACAGGAGGGGTAAATAGAAAGATGAGAAAGAAAAGGCAAAGAGAAAGATTGGTGTCAGAAAAGAGAGGTAAATAGAAAAATCAGAGAGAGTGAGAGAAAGAAAGAAAGAGAAAGAGAAATATAAGGGAGAGAGAGAAGCAGTAAAGAGAAAGATAAGAAAGATTGGTTTCAGAAAAGAGAGGTAAATAGAAAAATCAGAGGGAGAGAGCAAGAAGAGAAATAAAGAGAAAGATAAGGGAGAGAGAGAAGCAGTAAAGAGAAAGAGAAAGGAGAGGCAAAAAGAAGGATCACAGAGAGCGAAAGAAGTGGTAAAGAGAAAGATTGAGGCTGAGAGAGAGAAGGTAAAGAAAAAAAATGAGGAAGAGGAGCAGTAAAGAGAGAGAGAGAGAGAGAGAAAGAGAGGAGTGGTAAAGAGAAAGAGGAGCGATAAAGAAAAAGATTATGGAATTAGAGGAGAAATAAATAGAAAGATAGGGGAGAGAGAGGAGAGGTAAAGAGAAAGAGAGATAAAAAGAAAGATCAAAGAGAGAAAGAAGAGAGAGGAGAGAGAAAGAGAAGAGCAGTAAAGAAAGAGATGAAAAAGGAGTAATAAAGAAAAAGATTGTGGTGATTGAGGAGAAATAAAGAGAAAGATAAGGGAGAGATAAAGAGAAAAGAGAGGTAAAAAGAAAGATCAAAGAGAGAAAGAAGAAGGGCCAAGAGAGAGAGGAGAGAGAGAGAGAGAGAGAAGAGCAGTAAAGAAAGAAATGAAAAAGGAGTGATAAAGAAAAAGATTGTGGCGATTGAGGAGAAATAAAGAGAAAGATAAGAGAGAGAGGAGTGGTAAATAGAAAGAGAAAGGAAAGATAAAAAGAAAGATAAAAGAGAGAAAGAAGGGCCAAGAGAGAGGAGAGAGAGAGAGAGAAGAGCAGTAAAGAAAGAGATGAAAAAGGAGCGATAAAGAAAAAGATTGTGGCGATTGAGGAGAAATAAAGAGAAAGATAAGAGAGAGAGGAGTGGTAAATAGAAAGAGAAAGGAAAGATAAAAAGAAAGATAAAAGAGAGAAAGAAGGGCCAAGAGAGAGGAGAGAGAGAGAGAGAAGAGCAGTAAAGAAAGAGATGAAGAAAAAGGAGTGATAAAGAAAAAGATCATGGAAGAGAGAGAAAGATAAAAACCATAATGCATAAGAGTGGTAATAACAAAATAGTAAAAAACCTTCAAAAGGAAAAATGTATAAAGACAAGTATTTGTGTCAGTCAAAATCTTTTATCAGTGTATCTAGATTATTAGTAGACTTTAATAACATCATTCAGCTATTGAATAACCAATTATTACTAAAATTACTTTCAAAAAAATGGAATATTTAATATTTAAAAAGGAAACAATGATTTCATGATTAATTTCCAAGAAGCTAAAGTTTAAAAATCCATAACTTTCCATTTTAAATCATTTCACCCCAAACAAGGTAATAAATGTGCAAGGGTGCAAGAGGTTACTGAGTGCTAGAGAATATGAAAAAAACTTCTATTAACCCAAGAAAACTACCCGGCACAAATGATGCCATTTTAATTACAATCTAATTACAATTTTCAGTACTTGATTTTCTTACCTAAATAATATGTTTTTCAGTTCCTATTAATGTTAACTCAAAGTACAAATTTTGATGTGCCTGCATGTAAAATGTTTCAAATAAAGATTTATATTTAATATTTTTTTGATATTTTCAAATCAAGTATGATATACACATGGTTAGTAGTGGTGTAACTTTAATTGATGGTTAGTGATCCAGGTTTAAGGAAAGAGGACAATAAAGAAGAAGGATTAAAAAGAGAAAAAATAATGATTGACATTGCATTTAAATTTTTGTAGGACAAAATTTACTGGGAAGCAAGAAGCTGGAAGAGAGTTCAAATGCAATAGAACAAATTGTTAACATAAAACTTATGGTTACGTCTAGCTATTTCAAGTATAGATTGATGAGACCTGGCTGTCAAATCAGTCAGTCAGTTAAGTGCCATACATGATACACGCATTGGGCAAACATGTCTCAAAAGAGACATGACTGACTGGGCAAAAGATTATCCTGCAGTAGGTTGCCATTGCTTTCTGCAATAGACTCATTGCCAGCCAAGGCTATAGAACCCAATCAGTCCTGTTATTTAACCCATAACTGGAGGGAAGAGATGGATTAATACCTTTCCTAATGGCATTTGTGCGTAAGTGAATGCAAGGAATCTAATTGGATTCCAAACTCGGCTTTTCAATTTGTCATTCCACTGCACCACAAAACACAGCTGGCTGTCAAATACTGTATCTAAATTCATAAAATAAATAAAATAAAATAAAATAAAGTCATGCTTATTTCTGTGACCAAAAATATATATCAGACATGATAATAGCATACAAAATAAGAGAGTGGTGATTCTCTCTCACTCTTTCTTCTCTCTTCACTCCCTTCAGTTATGATTTTTGAAATGTCATCAGAACATGATAACACATCCATGACACAGGATGCAACTTCTACAGACAGGACATATTTTATCATCTTGAAAAAAAAAACAGACTAGTAAACTGGGTGTGGCCTATGTATACATTTACCCATTTTTGTTTTTATCTTAAATGCCTACTCATACCAGTGTGCAAGCAAACCCTCTACATATACATATACATTTTCTATCTTGAAAACCAAGCTAATGTTGTTTGATCATCACTGAGAAGACACTGAACTTTTGCCCGCATCAGTAAGAAATCCGGCGAGGCAGACAAACGTAACCTCACTGCTGATCTTGAGAAGGATCTTCACTCAGTGGTGAACTGGGGTAAGAAGTGGCTTGTAAATTTCAATGCTTCTAAAACGAAACTGCTATCTGTAAACCATCACAGGCACAAACCAGATTATTAGTTTACAAATTACAGTAATTTTAGTGAAGCTACTGTTGGAAATTTTCAAAACAATAGAAAAATCTGTTTTTCATGTGTTGATAAAGCATTGCTTTCTGATTGGAAAAATACTGTTCAAGCAAAGCAATGGCATTATAAGTTTTATTCAGATTCTGCTCCATAAGGAACAACAGTTAAGAGGTGGTATGCTGACGTTAAATGCAGTCGTACAGACACCCATGATGCTGAATGCACAGGTTGCCCAAAATCAGCTGTTGTATCTGAAAACACCAAAAGTCCACACACTTGTTTTGGCTGATTGTAAATTGAAGTTGCATAAGATAGCAGAGGAGTTGAACATATCAGAATGCAGTATATTTACCATTTTGCATGAACATTTGTCTATGAAAAAGCTGTGTTCAAAGTGGGTGCATGTTTGCTCATAGTTGATCAAAAACAACAACACATCAACAATTCAGAGCATTGTTTGTAACTGTTTCAGTGCAAAAATGAGAGTTTTGCATAAATATGTGATAGGAGATAAAATATGGATCCACCACTTCACTCCAGAGTCAAATCAACAGTCAGCTGAATGGACAGCAGCAGGTGAAAGCTGTCCAAAGTGACCAAAGACACAAACATCAGCAGGCAAATTTTTGGCCTCTGTATTTTGGAATGTACAAGGTATTTTGTTCATCAATTACCTTGAGAAAGAAAGAACCATCAATAGCGAATATTACATATCATTATTAGTGCATTTGAAAGAAAACATTAACAAAAAATGGCCACAAATGAAGAACAAGTGATCTTTCACCAAGAAACTGCACTATTGTCACAAATCAATCCCATCAATAGCAAAGCTACATGAATTGCACTTTGAATTGCTTCTTCATCTACCCTATCCTGCCCCCAGCGAATACTGGCTGTTTGCAGACCTCAAAAGAATGCTCAAAGAGATTTGGCTCCATTGAAGAAGTGATATCAGAAACTGTGGTGTATTTTGAGGTGTAAGACTAATCGTTCTACAAAAAAAAACATTGAATTGTTAGAGAAGCATTGGAATCAGTGTATCACTCTAGAAAGAGACTACGTTGATGTATAAAGTCAAAATTTGCCTAAAAGTTGTTGTTTATTAGTTATGTCCAGGATTTATTGAGTGATTTGTTATGCTATTTACATTGTTCTGACTTTGTCCGCATCTTTATTGCCATATTCAGAATGTTTCAGCTGCTGTACACTCCAGTCTTCTTCTTTCAGGTGCTTGTAATTTTGAACCTCAAAGACACATGGCGCAGTGGATAAAAGTTATTGGTTAGATCCAGTAACTTGACCCAAAGAGCTGTGAGTTCAATTCCTGGCTACAGCAGTGGTGAATAAATAACTTAGAGAGTTGAGTTAAAGGGAGATAACTACAAGATATCTGGAAGTGGTACGGCAAATAGAATAAAAATGATAAATCCCAGTGATCAAAATAAAGGGTTTGGTTTGAAATTCTAAGCATCTGAGGAAGGCTGGAGTGTACAACAACTGAAACATTGTATATATTGTTCAAACGGTTGTCCTCATCTTTATTGCCATAGTTACAATGTTTCAGCTGTTGTACACTCCAGCCTTCTTCAGGTACTAGAAATTTCAAACCACACCCTTTATTATGATCATTCTCATTCCATGTTCAATGCCAATGGAAATTATATACCCCAGTAATAATAATAAGAAATTACTATTCTCACCATAACAACAAAATATGTGTTCACACCTTAGTAGGGTTTTGACTAATATTTTCTTGGAATTTCTTGAATCTGATTATTCAAAATGATTTTACCTAAACTATTCACATATTTGACATATTGATGATACTCTACTCATATATCTTTGCAAAATAACATTACTTGAAATCATAGATAAACTAAACAAAGTCAGATGTCCAACATAATTTACTTATGAAACAGAAACAAACAACGCATTACTTATTGCAAATCCACTCATAAAATCCTACTCTCACCATAACAACAAAATAAAATAATGGAATAATTATCAGATTGTATTTAAAAGTAATCAGAATTTATGTAATGAGAAATTTATTGAAAATAAGTTCCTCCAATACTTGAATTATTCTGAGTACCTATCGAGGTTTAAACTCAACACAGACCTCAAGTGAAACTCATATATATGAGCGATCACTAAAGATGCTGAAAAACTATTTGGTTCCCTGTATTGCTTCAGTAATTACAAAGTGTGGCCAAAATACCTCACACACATACCTCCTAGAAATACCTCCCACATAATGGTAAGACATTAGTTAGATGAAGACACTATTGTCTGTAACATTTTACCATTATGTGGGAGGTATTTCTGGGATGTCACACGCTGTATTTGACTCCTTAGTTATCCTTTACAAAAGCCAAATAAGACTAAAAAATGGAGTACTGTTGTCATATATTGGCTGGAGCTACCCAGTCTTCATTTTCCAGTTTTCATAGAGTCCAAAAGTGTCTCTTCAGCCTTGCGGGGTATGAATTGTTTTCCACTTCACAACCCCTTTCCCATACACAAAATTGCACAAGCCTCTCATTGTTCTATCACTATTTCTCAAACAAACTACATTCTTCAAGGCTAAAACACATTGTAGCAAGCCATCATTCCACTTGAGCAGATTTATAGAACCAGCTCCCAAGAGGATGCTTCCCCAATCATTACAATCTTAAGATGTTTAAGTCTAGGGTCAACTTCCTCACAGTATCTCTCCATGCAAGGTTGTAAAGCTACTAAGAAACAAGGTGTAACAGTGTGTAGAAGAATTAGGGACAGAAACATTACTAATGAACAGAAAGAGAAAAGAGTAATGTAGAGGACATTAGATAGTGACTGACATTGAATTTAACCTTTTTTATTTAAATAGGTATCACCCCGTGCAAGGCAGTAAAGCCACTAAGACACAAGGGGTTACAAGGTGTGGAAGAATTAGGAACAGGAACATTAATAATGAGTAAGAAGAAAAAGAGTAATCAAGAGGACTTTAGATAATGAATGACATTGAATTTAACCTTTTTATTTAAATAGGCATCACCACATGCAAGGCAGTAAAGCCACTAAGATACAAGGGGTTACAAGGTGTGGAAGAATTAGGAACAGGAACATTAATAATGAGCAGGAAGAGAAAAGAGTAATCAGGAGGACATCAGATTGCAATTGAATTGCATTTAACTTATTTATTTAAATTGGTATTACCCCATGCAAGACAATAAAGCCACTAAGACACAAGGGGGCTTACAGGGCATAGAAGGATTAGGAACAGAAACATTAATAATGATCTGAAAGAGAAAAGAATAATTAGAATGACAGTAGATACTGATTGATTAAACTGTGCCACTAATTCTGTAACTCTCCTAACTTGAGTGACTCTTTGGCCTTATACAGGGTGAAAATTATTGTAAAAAAATAAGGTGTTCGTTAATGAAAGTTTACAGGTTGATAGATTTATTGACAATATTTTACATATATTTACAATTCCAAATAGTTATCCTTTACCATCACCATACCTCTTTATATTTTCTCAGGTGAAGTTCATGGATATCTTCACCCAAACTGTACATCAGAAGAGCTTCTTTCAGATCTGACACACTTGAGTATGAGATATGTGAAACTTCACTTTCTAATATGGGCCATCTCCCAAAGTCATTAAGATTAATGTCAGGGTTTGACAGAGATCACGTTGACTTGTCAAGAAATCAATGTAAATGTCTTTTTTACCAGTTCTGCATCCAGTTAGCCATTTGCTCAATTTTGAGTGAATATATAATGACTACTAAATGTGGCTGACAACCAGGGCAACATATTTCTCTTGTAAACTATGCTGTTCATTTTCACTCATTCTTCCTTGAGCACGAAGGGCAATTTCAAACTATCAGAAGCAGCAGCAGCCGAAACCATGACACCAGTTCTTTCTGTCACTTGAAATGTGTTCTGACACCTTCAGGTGAAGAGATAAACCCTATTATTTTGGTAGTTGATCACATCCTCCACAGTGAAAAACATTTTGTATGACCAAACAAAGATTGTTTGCGGCATGTTGCATTTTTTCTAACCTTTTCTTCCTTCTTTCAATCTGTTTTTGCTTATAGTCTTATAAATACAGCTGCCATCATTGGATATTTTCTGGTTTTAGCCCTAAAACATTCACAAACCTCCAATTCATCAGAAATATCTAACTATTTTTGTTTGGAGCCATATAAATACATATAATCGTTGGATCTTTTCTGGTTTTAGCCCTAAAGTTTTCACAATCTTTATGAGCAACCCATCTGAAATACCCAACAACTTTTGCTTGGAGCCATACAAGTACAGCTATCATCATTGGATCTTTTCTGGTTTTAGACCTAAATCTTTCACAATATTCCTCAGCAATCCATCTAAAATATCCAACTATTCTCCATCTTCCACATGCATTCTTGTAGATTTCTCTTTACTCTTTTCTTGATGGTTCCAATGACTCTCCTTGAATGAACTGAACAGTTGCCCCATGGAATTGGATTTGGTGAGGTTGTTTACTCTTCTTAAAATTTTTAAAAACTGTTTTGTCTGCAAACATTAAAATGCTTTATCACCTCACAATTCTTCATACAAGACATGCAAACCAATTGCCAAACCTGCTCTGTGAAAAAACCATGTCTCTTTTTTATCTGTCTCATTATCTGGATAACTCTTTAAAATGTTCTTTACAAAGACGACCCATAATATTTGTCTGAGTATGAATGAACAGGGAAAGGGACTTTTTTTTACTTTCCAGTGATCTTTATTCACTTGTTTTTTAGAAATGTTGTTAAAAATGGCTCTAGGATTGAACATTACTACTTAAAAAGTATTTTTGACAAGCTAATGAACCAATACAAATCGGCCTGAGGGCCGAACAACTAAATGACAATTTTCTTTATGCTACCTGTACATTGTATGGATGAATATCTACTACTTCATTTGATTGAATCCCTCACCTGCCATGAGACATGAATCTTTTATGCACTTAGGCCTTTGCCTGATTTAATGGAAAATAAATGTGGGTAGTTGAAAGACAGCAAGGGAAAAGAGGAGACAAAAAAGGAAAAAGAGAAAGGTAGACCAAGACAGTTAAATTAAAAAAAAAATAGAAGAAATAGTCTGAGAGAGAGAGAGAGAAAGAGATGAACCAAGACAAGAAAAAATGAGGAGAAAAAATGGATGATGAGGATAATGAAGATGGAAAGATTAATGTTAAAAGAGAAACAACAAAGGAAAATAAAGAAATTGAACAGGTGAAGAGGCTCATCCCTTGTTCCCTGTTTAGGATGTGGTTTCCGGTTTTCTCTTTTCCAATCTTTTCACTCCTTTTTCTTTTTTTTTCTCAATTGGAGTAGATAGACTAAACTATCGCCCGGTTCACACTCCACCCTCATCTATTGAACAGGTGAAGAGGCTCATCGCTTGTTCCCTGTTTAGGATGTGGTTTCCGGCTTTCTTTCTCTTCCAACCTTTTCACACTTTTCTTTTTTTCTTTTTTTTTTTCAATTGGAGTAGATAGACTAAACTATCGCCCAGTTCACACTCCAACCTCGTCTATTGAACAGGTGAAGAGGCTCATTGCTTGTTCCCTGTTTAGGATGTGGTTTCCGGCTTTCTCTTTCCCAATCTTTTCTCTCTTACGTAGCCCCTTGCACATCAGTGGCATTACTGCTTTGCTCGGGGTGATATGATTAAAAAAAACAAAAAAAACAGACACCAAAGAAAAGAGATGAAAAAGAAAAAAACTAACAAACGAAAGGATGGAAAGAGAGAATGGTGAAATAAAGAGAAAAAGAGAAATAAATAGAAAGATTGGGAAGAGCGAAAGAGAAAGGTAAAGAGAATTAAAGAAAGAAGAGAGAGGAGGTAAAGAAAAAGATTGGGAAGAGAGAGAAAGGTAAAGAAAGGTTAAAGAGAAGAAGAAAGAAGAGAGGAGAGGTAAAGAAAAAGATTGGGAAGAGAGAGAGAAAGGTAAAGAGAGAAAGAAGAGAGGAGAGGTAAAGAAAAAGATTGGGAAGAGAGAGAGAAAGGTAAAGAGAATTAGAAAGAAGAGAAGAGAGGTAAAGAAAAAGATTGGGAAGAGAGAGAGAAAGGTAAAGAGAATTAGAAAGAAGAGAGGAGAGGTAAAGAAAAAGATTGGGGAGAGAGAGAGAAAGGTAAAGAGAATTAGAAAGAAGAGAGGAGAGGTAAAGAAAAAGATTGGGAAGAGAGAGAGAAAGGTAAAGAGAATTAGAAAGAAAAGAGGAGAGGTAAAGAAAAAGATTGGGGAGAGAGAGAGAGAAAGGTAAAGAGAATTAGAAAGAAGAGAGGAGAGGTAAAGAAAAAGATTGGGAAGAGAGAGAGAAAGGTAAAGAGTATTAGAAAGAAGAGAGGAGGAGGTAAAGAAAAAGATTGGGAAGAGAGAGAGAAAGGTAAAGAGAATTAAAAAGAAGAGAGGAGAGGTAAAGAAAAAGATTGGGAAGAGAGAGAGAAAGGTAAAGAGAATTAGAAAGAAGAGAGGAGAGGTAAAGAAAAAGAATCGGGAGAGAGAAAAGTGGTAAGGAGAAAAATTCAGTAGAGAGAAAAAAAACATAGAAAAAATAGTGGGGAGTCTGATGTGAGGTAAAGAAAGTGAGAGAGAGAGAGAAAGAAAGAAAAAGGTAGAGAGTGAGAGAAAGAGAAAAAATTAAAAGATAGTGTAATACAGATTTGGTAGGAGAGTGAGAAAGAGATTAGTCCAAAGCAGAGAGAGGAGAGGTAAAATAATAGAGGTGAAGTAGAGTGAAAGATCAGGGAAAGAGAAGTCATATATATATATATATATATATATATATATATATAGAGAGAGAGAGAGAGAGGGGGAGCAAGAGGAGAGAGAGAGAGAGAGAGGAAAAAATTAAGAGAGAGTATAATAGAGATTTGGTGGGCAAGAGAAATGAATATTAAGAAGAAGTAAAAATAAAGTGGAGTGGTCGATAAAGATAGAGAGAGAAAAGGTAAAGTGATAGAAAGATTGGGAGAGAGAGAGAGAGAGAGACAGAAAATAAGAAGAATTAGGAGAGAATATGACAGAGAACTGGTGGGAGATTTATGCCACAACTAGCCTGACCCAACTCACAAAAATCATTCACATATGAGTAGGCCGATGCCATAAAAAATGACGACAAAATATTTATATTAATACGCCAGCAATATATATATTGATGTACCAACTATTGAGTATCTTACATTAAGACATAAGAAAAAAAATAGTAATCTAAACAGCTGAGTGTGACAGGAGGGATATATATATATATATATATATATATTTATTTGTATGCTATATATATATATATATATATATATAGCATACAAATAAATACACAATGGTCTTTATTACAATAGAGAGGATATATATATATAGCATACAAATAAATACACAATGGTCTTTATTACAATAGAGAGGATATATATATATAGCATACAAATAAATACACAATGGTCTTTATTACAATAGAGAGGATATATATATATAGCATACAAATAAATACACAATGGTCTTTATTACAATAGAGAGGATATATATATATATAGCATACAAATAAATACACAATGGTCTTTATTACAATAGAGAGGATATATATATATAGCATACAAATAAATACACAATGGTCTTTATTACAATAGAGAGGATATATATATATAGCATACAAATAAATACACAATGGTCTTTATTACAATAGAGAGGATATATATATATAGCATACAAATAAATACACAATGGTCTTTATTACAATAGAGAGGATATATATATATAGCATACAAATAAATACACAATGGTCTTTATTACAATAGAGAGGATATATATATATAGCATACAAATAAATACACAATGGTCTTTATTACAATAGAGAGGATATATATATATAGCATACAAATAAATACACAATGGTCTTTATTACAATAGAGAGGATATATATATATAGCATACAAATAAATACACAATGGTCTTTATTACAATAGAGAGGATATATATATATATATATATATATATATATATATATATATATATATTCTACATTACTCAGGGACATAATTATTGAAAAAAAATAATAAGGTACTGTTAAAGACACTCTCAGACAAATGGCAAGAGCTCTCATAACTGGCAGTAAACAAAATGAACTGAGCTGACGCAGCTTCACTATTGTCTCTGTTTCCATGAGCGTGACAGGAGGGATATATATATATATATATATATATATATATATATATATACTATTTAATTATTTAGTTTTTGGTCGTAATTAAATTAGACCAGTACACAGTTGTATTAAAAAGTGTTCAATACAATTACATTGTAGAACTTTTGAATATTTTTCATTTGTAAACGAGTTCTTAGCATAATAACTCGTTTACAAATGAAAAAAAAGTATATATATATATATATATATATATATATATATTGTATGTATCTTATTCAGATAAAATTCAAAAGTGACATGCCTAGATCCAAGCCACCCTATCCCCTTTCATAACCCAAATATTAAATCTCCATGGTTACATAATTCTCAATTTTGACTGAACAATATTGACACACCTCAAGTATTTCCTCCAACTAGCATACCCTATTTTTCTAAATAACCATGAATTCATGTTATATTTTAAAAATAAATCATTTATTTTAACATATCACCAGGAAAGGAACAGTTTAATTCTAAAACATAAATATCTTTTTGTAGTGATATTATGCTTTTATGGACCATTGTAATAACAAAATTACAATATATATATATATATATATATATATATATATATATATATATATATATATATATATATATATATATATATATATATATATATATATATATATATATATATATATATATATATATATATATCTGCAGACAGATCTGTTTTGTTTAGATATATTGCTTCTAGCCAGGATTGAAACTCAACCGAATTGATACCAGTCGGCGGTTCTACCTCTGAGCTATGGGTGCTCGGTAGAAGAAGGCAGACTTTTAGATTGTTATATACAATGTAAACATACGCCAGTAGCTGAGAGTGTTCAAATTCATTACTGAATGAATGATGCATAGATGCCTGATTAGCTACTGTTTTTGAAAGTCTACCATTCCTCCATAGTGCTTAATCAAATTGTGAGAGCGTAATATATATATATATATATATATATATATATATATATATATATACATACTAGCGGTATAGCCCAGTGGTGCTCGGGTGTAATGAAAGCTTTAAAACTAATCCATGGTCCAGGATCTCAGACTCAGCCTAAAGAATATTTGTGTGAAGTTTGGTGAGAATTGGATAAAAATTATGAATTTGTATAAAGGACATACAGACAGATAAACAGACACACACACAAACATTTTACCTTTTCTATATATATACATTAACGATTTTCTGCACTATTGTAAGAATTGCAACCTTGAAACCTCCGAATATCATGTCTTATGTCTTTGTCTATTAGTGTACCAAATTTAATTAAAATTGGACCACTCCTCCTATAACCTGATTTTTTCGATTATCAATACAAAACCTAGCTAAGAACACTCGCAGATGTTTATAGTACAACTGTGTAAATTTTCAAGAAAATCTGTTCAGCCATTTCGGAGTCTATAGGTAACGGACACACAGACACACATATACAAAGTTCCATTTATAAATAAGTTTAGATTAGATTTAGATATATATAAATAAGCAATGGATTTTATTATTTTAGAGAGGATTCTCAAAACTGAGCCATTACCATTGAACCAAATCTATGTTCTTCTCCATTTTGTTCACATGTCATGTTCTATTTCCTCATGCTTTTTTTTTCATCTGTTTACCCCAAAGTCATGAGCATCCATGTTCTGCCTGGATGAATACTGTACTTGACAACTTCCTGAACAAGGAAACTGGAACTTGTGCATATTTTTCATACATTTTCATAGCATGTCTAGAAAAAAAACTTTATCCAGTTTAAATTTTTAATAAACTTCTCTTTTATGTTAGACAGATGTGTGCTTTCAAGACAAGCATAGACATTTTGTACATGATCACATAACAGAATTCATTGATTTGTCTTGGAAAAACGACCAAAAATAAATGTTCTTTCTTGATCATTGCCATCATAGAAACAAATTAAAATAAAAGAAAATCTCACATGAGTCAGTATTTACATTATTCAGACTATTGTTCTCATTTATGTTGCCATTTGTACAACGTTTCAGCCTTTGTACACTCTGACCTTCTTCAGATGCTAGGAATTTTGAACCGAACCCTTTATTACAATCACTGGGGTATATGAACTCCATTCCTTGCATAGTAATTCCTTGATTGGAATTCATGAGTTATCTCCCACTAACCCTGCAGGTTACTTGTTCACCACTGCTGTAGCCTGGTATTGAACTCAGAACTCTTTGGGTCAAGTCACAGGAACTAACCAACATCTATATCCACTGGACCATGTGTCTACATGAGTTATTGGCCTCACTTTTTCAACCAATCTGAAGTAGAATGAATATATCAGATTTAAACTGTTAGGAAGGTCAAGCCAGAATTTTTTTTCTCATCAGAACCCTTCTTGCACATTTGTAAATCTACCATTCATTCGGGCATTGAATACAGTTGTCATATCTGGTTGGGTGCTTCCGCTATTCATCTCAAGGTTCTCAACAAAAGGATCTGAAATGTCCTGACTTGGTATCTTGACTTCAGTCACTTTCTCCTCAACCTGACATGTCTTCCCTCTGTCTTTTCTAAAAATGTTTTTATTGCAACAGCTCTGATGAGCTTTTTTCTTGGTGTCTCAAATTTATGTATTTAAGCATGCTACTATGGTGGATGTGGGTTGTGGCGCAGTGGATATCGGCTCGAAACGAGGAACCAAGTTCGAATTCCAGTTGAATTCCTTGCATTCACTTACGCGCAAATAGCCTTGGGAAAGGTATTAATCCATCTCTTCCCTCCAGTTATGGGTTAAATAATAGAACAGATTGGGTTCTATAGCTTTGGTCGGCAACCAGTCTACCACAGAAAGCAATGGCAACCTACTGCGGGATAATCTTCTGACCAGTCAGTCATGTCTCTTTTGAGACATGATCGCCCAAAGCGTGTATCGCGCATGGCACTTAGCTGACTGACTGACTATGGTGGCATCTTCCATTTACTTACTTCCCTGATAGCTATAATTTCAAAAATTTAAATGCATCTTTTATCTTCGGGCATTCATCTTTTATCCTTTCTTCTTGTCCGCAGTCGATTCTCTCACTGTGCACTAGTAGTGGTTCTGCCTTGCTTGGAGTGATTAAAAAGATAAAATGTTGGTAATGGCTTACTGTTTAATAACTTATGCACAGTTACATCTTCTACACATAATGATAACAGAACAAAAGTAGAAAATGATGCAACAAATTAAAGAAGCTGTTCAAACTGTGGAATCATTTGTGGACAAGCAATCTAAGAAGCATCAGATCAATCCTGCTAAATAACACACATTTTCCTTATGAAATTTCTCATAAATAATCAGGCTGGTAAAAATATATATATATATATATATATATATATATATATAAAAATATGCTGTTTAATTAAAAACAAAATTAAAAATAATGTTCAAACAATTATATATACTGTAATTTTGTTATTACAATGGTTTATAAAAGCATATCATTACACAAATTTTTCATGTTTCAGAAAAATACTGTTCTTCTTCAGGTGATATGTTAAAATAATTGGTGAAAATGATTTATTTTTAAAATATAAGATAAATGGTTATTTAGAAAATTAGGGAGTGGTAGTTGAAGGAAATGCTGTAGGTGTGTCAATATTGTTTAATCAAAAATGAGAATTATGTAACCATATATATATATATGTGTGGTGTGTGTATGTATGTGTGGTAAAATCTATAAACTGACAACTTCATATGATGAAAACATTTATTTGACACAACAATTGTCATAATAACCCAACATAGGCTGACATGTTGATTGATTTGTTTTTTACAGCTCATCAATCCCTTGTGGGTTATTTAAAGCTGAAACATATTTCATATTGTAGAATGTTACTTACATCATTCAATCTTCCCAATTGTTTCTGCATCTAAGTAAAAAGAGAGATGGACAGCGAGAGAGAGAGAGAGAGAGAGAGAATTATATATTCATTGATTGATTGATTTGCTATTTATGACTTATGAACAGCTTGTGAGTTATTTAAAGCTTAAACATATTTCTGATTGTAGAAGGTTGCTTACAATACCCAATTTTCCTAAGTGGTCCCCCATTTAAGTACCTGAGAGACAGAGATTGATTGTTTTTTTATGGCTTGCCAACCCCTTGTATGTTGTTTAATGCTGAAATATATTTAAGGTTGTAGAAGGTTGCTTACAGTACTCAATGTTCCCAAGTGTTCCCTCGCATCTAATTACTGAGAGGAAGGGATAGAGTGAAAGTGTGAGAGAGAGTGAGACTGATTTGCTTTTTATGATTTATCAACCCCATGCAGGTTATTTAAAGCTGAAATCTATTTCAGATTACAGAAAATTGATTACAGTACCAAATGTCCATGTGTACCCCTCAAATAAGTAACAAGGATGAGGGATATATATATATATATATATATATATATATATATATATATATATTAAATAAAATAAAGACAAGAGGAAATGTGATGGACTTTTTCAAGGCAAAAAGACGAAATGAGCTTTATTCTAAATTACGTATTTATAAA
The DNA here is from genome assembly GCA_037127315.1 of Ascarosepion bandense. Lineage (NCBI taxonomy): Eukaryota > Metazoa > Mollusca > Cephalopoda > Sepiida > Sepiidae > Ascarosepion > Ascarosepion bandense. The sequence goes on from JBBBDQ010001816.1 coordinate 1,048,735, forward strand.
CAAACAGTGCTGGTAACCACAAAGACGCTCACAAATCATTTCAAAAAACAAAAATATTCTGTTAATCTTTTGAAATGATTTGTGAGCATCTTTGGGGTTGCCAACATTGTTTGTTTATAGATACATAATTTAGAATAAAGCTTATTTTGTCTTTTTGCCTTGAAAAAGTCCATCACAGGACAAAACACATAGGCGATTTAAAATACAGTTTTCCTCTTGTCTTTATTTTATTTAACCATTCTGTCCTTAATCTCAGATTATAATTGAGTATATTTTTACATATATATATATATTAGAAAAAGAAATAGGGTTGTTCCAATGAGAGAAATTGGTAGAGAATAAAAAGTGTGAGAGGCTGTGACCATTTTGTTTAAAATGTATATTTATTATTGTTGTTGTTATTATACATGTTACATGTTATGATACTTTAAGTGTCCGTATTGGTATTTGTGACACTACACGTGTCATCTAGGAATCTCGTCCATGATTTTATGAATTCTGTGGCCTGTGACTTTCAACAAATGGTCTTCTTTCACTGCTACTGCTGTCGTTAATTGTAGTGAGTGTGTGTGTGTGTGTACCTGTAAGTGTGTTTGCAAATGTATGTGTCACAAGCGGACATGAAATCAAGCTCTCCTATCATTCTGAAGATGAGATTTTGATCTCGGAATATTAATGAATAATAAATAGGTAATGCCCAACACCTTCTTTACCTTCCTTTATTTTACTAAATTCATTGTGATAGCCTTCAAAACCTACCCATATATATATATATATAGTGATTTACATACAGTCCTGTTTCACTGTATCACAGCTCATCAGTACAGCTAGACATCCAATTGCTTCCAGGCAGGATTAAAACTTGATGGATGACATCAGTTAGAGATTCTACTCCCTAAGGTATCACCACATGGCGACAAAGGCAGATTTTAGCATCTTACATTCATAATGTACACAAATGAATTAACAATATCTCTCTCTCTTTCTCTCTCTCTATATATATAATGAGAGGGATTAGCTAATTCATTTGTTTCTTATGGTTTATCAACCCCCTTGTGGGTTATTTCAAGCTGAGACATATTTCTGATTGTAGGAAGTTGCTTACAGTACCCAATGTTTTTGTGTGATTTCTCCATCTAAGGAGAGAGAGAGAGAGAGAAAAAGAGAGAGAGAGAGATTCATTGATTGATTGATTTGCTATTTCTGGCTTTCTGAGTTATTTAAACCTCAAATATATTTGGGCGTGTTAGAATTATTATATTATTTTTTCCATTAACATTTTTTTTTATTAACAATGACTTTTTAAGTTATAATTTCTACTATTTAATCCATAGGTGGAGGAAAAAGGGATTATTTAAACCTTTCTCAATAATATTTGCACATGTAAACAACTTGACTGGAATTCAAATTTAGCTCTTTGATTTCCCATTCCAAAATGTTAGCCATTACACCTTCACATCCTGACATATCATAAAATCAACCAATCCTACTGAGTAGAGAGTTTAATCCTCACTTGGGGCCTCATAAAAATATTTGTCATGTTCTAAAACCAACCAACATTTAAAGCTGAATAAAAAGAATTATGAAGATGTTTTCATTATTCAATCATTGCCTATGACATGCATTTTTTTTAAATACCATGTCCATAGGTAATCATGATTCTCCAGACATTCCTTTTTTTTTGTTTGTTTTTTTTTCTAATTTGAAAATTGGTATACATTCTTGGGAAAGATAGTGAAGTAGTTTCCACATTTTGTAATTCAGAGATTGTCTTCTTTAGACTTGTTTCCAACCAAAAACTAGATAACTGCTATTTAACCCATATCTTGGAGTAGAGGTATAAATTCATGCCTTTACCAAAATCATTAGTGCAAAAGTGAACACAACAGACTATTAAAAATATTGGTACACTATAGTAGAATTTAATTTGAATATTGGTATACTATGGTAGAATTTAATTTTTCAAACTGATAACTACTGACACAAAAAATACAATTAATAATTCAATCATCAAAAAATACAATTAAAATTTAATATGTAGAAACAGTGAGTATCCTGCTTAACAAGTTTATGAGAATAGATGGTAGAAAGACAGAAAGAGATAGTAAAGGATCAGCCGCAGACAGGAGGTTATGGAGAGCCATGATCACTTATGATCTCTAAGGATATGGGATGTACAAACAATCTTATAAATTGAGAATAATTTATAAAAGAAACATTAAGATTTATCTTTAAGATGAGAAACATGAGGAAAGACAGGATGTTGGGGAGAGCTATAATCATTTATGTTCCCTATACAGCACTTAGGGAAGATTTGGTTCTATGACTATCAATAAAGCTCATGGCCAGACATTCAATAGTGTTGGAGTACACTTACCAAAGCCATGCTTCACTCAAGGACAATTGTATGATACATTTTCAAGAGCAAGGGTGATGATGAACAGCAGTAAAGTTCAAGTCATTCCTCAAAAGAATCTAACAATGGCCACCAAAGAGAAATCAACTTCATTAGAAATATTGTATATATATATATATATATATATATATATATATATTATGGACTCTCCTGTCAATTTCGATGTATGAGCATCTAACTCAGTTAGACTGCCACACAAAGAATTGTTTAAAGTGGTGAAGACTTGTGTAGCACCATCTACACTTTTTGGAACTGCTGATAACAATCAGTGCAGAAGTCTGCTACAGATTGCATGAACAACAGACCTCAGTTATTTAGCCCATAACTGGAGGGAAGGGGCGGATTAATAACTTTCCCAGGGGTACCAGTGTGTAAGTGAATGCAGAGTGTTTGACTGGAATTGGAACTCAGCTCAGCGATTTCCTCCTTTGAGCTGACATCTACTGCACCACAATGCACATCTGTCAATAACGCTTACAGCACCTGGTATATATATATATATATATATATATATATATATATATATATATTTTAAAAATAACTTTAATCCAAACAGAAAAGCAGGAAGGTAAATCTCAAAAACCTGATCCTAATCATTATTAAAACTTTAATATTAAAAAAATGATACAGGAGGAGAGCGCAATGTAATTAAAATTACAGAGCTAATATAAAATAAAATAAATTTTCAATATTCAAAATTGTAGTTGTATGATACACCAATAAAAATTGCACCATTCAAGATATTGCTGTAAGATCAATCTTTTAAATTAAGAATAATTTATAAAAGAAACAATAAGATTTATATTTAAGATGATAGACATGAAGAAATACAGGATGTTGTGGAGAGCTATAATCACTTACATTCTCTATGTATATGCCACTTAAAGAAGATATCAAACTCATACCAATAAAAACTGCAATATTCAAGATACTGCTGTAAGATCAATTTTACAAATTGAGAATAAATTTAAGAAAAAACCCATTAACCTTTGTATTTAAGATGATAGACATGATGAAAGTTGGCATTACAATAAATAAATCTATTGTATCTTGAATAAATTTGATTTCATTTGCATTTTGTCTTTTATTAAGATCGTATTCAAAAGAGGTTATCAAAAAACTAAAGAACACAATGACTTTATACATGCCTTTGTACATACATACATACATATATGCATATACATGAAAGAAGTGTTGCTAAAATAATGCAATATGTATTTTATAGATGTGTGCACTTTTAAAAGTCATCATTGATTCTGCCAGAGGAAAGGCAACCAAGCATTGCCCAGACAGGAGACAGAACGGTAATGAAGCATTGCCCAGGCTGAATTATCGGTGAAGTACTATATTATGGTAATAGTTGCTGTTCTTAATGGCTATTTTGTGGGTTTTTGTTTTTCTCTTAATATCACCAATATACAGGGTGGTCCAAAAGTAAGTAGACAGTAAATGATCACATTTATTTTGAGATTACATACGCAATTTCAGACACGGAAAGGAAACTACAAGAACTTCTACAGAAGGTAGTTGAAGAGAGTGATAAGAAGGAATAGAAATAAACTGCAAGAAAACCAAATGCATGGTCATCAGCAAAAAGAGCAGACCAAAAATGCCAAATACAGGTGGGAGATACTAAAATCAAGCAAGTACAAAAATTTAAATACCTAGGAACTGTTCTAACAGAAGACGGAAAGTGCAACACAGAGATCTGAAGGTGAATTGCCATGGCAAAGGACACATTCCATAAGTTGAGTAGAGTATTAAGAGACAGCAAACTTTCACTAGAAACAAAGAAGAGAGTACTGGATTGTTATGTGATGTCAGTTCTTCAATATGGCAGTGAATGCTGGACAATATCATCAAAGATGAAGGAAAAACTTGAAGCAATTGAAATGTAGTTCTACAGACGGATGCTGCGGATATCATTGATCAATCATGTGAGCAATTTTTTCATGAGTTCAGCTAGTATGTACTAATACAATTATTATATTGACAATTAAATTTTATTATGTACAATAATACAAAAGTGCTTAAATTTTATCAATGCAGATGCACAAACTGTTGTCTATCACAATTTACACAGCTTTGAAGTCTACTCCTCACACTTTGACAAACATTTTTGCACAAGTCTCTTTGTGTATTAATTTCTTAAAATGCTTCTCTTATGGAATTTTTTTGAATCACCAACACTTCTTGGTTTTCAAGCATAAACTTTATCCTTGAGTACTCCGTAAAAGAAGAAATCTATTCAAGTCAAACCAGGTGGACATGCTAGCCAATCAATTAAACTGCTTTGGTCAATCCATTTCTCTGGAAATGTTTCAACATGATACTCACAGAATGATAGACTATTCTTGAATAGTGTGCCTGAACAGGCATTTACAATGGGGATTAGCTAGCCTCCCTGGTAGGCAGGTATCCTTGAATACAAGTGGCCAGCTATTATATATATATATATATATATATATATATATATATGAAGTAAGTCAAAAATTCAAAAAAATAATTCATTGAATGGCTATTTCAGTGAGAAAATTCTCACTTCATCAACAACGGTTGAAAACAAAAATTTATTAATTCAAATATGTTACAAAATTTCTATACCGGAAGAAGCTCAAAAATATATCCATACACAAGAAGTTAAAAAAAATGGGCTGGTATTAAGAAAAAGAAAAAATTTTATTTTATTTAAATTTGTCAGCATGACATAAGAAAGGGGAAAAGCAGACACAGATTCATGACTTGATATTAGAAAACTTTACAATACATCTGTAAGAATCAAAAGTTATAAATTAAACTTAAAAACATTAAACATTATATTGTCACAGGCATAGAAGTGGTAGGGGGAAAGGAAGGGAAGAAAAGACAAAAAGTGCTTTGTAAATAGATAATACCATTTACATGAAGCTGTCTACCTTGATCAATTTTAATATTAATAAAATTAATATTAATAGGATTGGGTTTTTGGGATTTTACCTATTTGGTCATTCTTTTTGGATTTAAAATATATATATATATATATATATATATATATATATATATATATATATACTCAATGTAGAGAAGTTTGTCACTTAGATGTTTAGCTGAAAATTAAATCCCTGAAGAGTGAAGACATCACAATAATGCCTTCATGAAACTTTGAAGTCAGCATGACTAAAATAATACTGCTCAGTTAAGTGACAAATTTATCTACATTAATTCTATTAACATTCTATTTCTATCTTAATATTGAGAATTTCATGATAAAAAGCCTGCTTGCCTAAAATGCCTTTCTACCAGTAAAGTACTGAAAATTTTTGTTATGTCACCAAGTATAAATGAATAACTCAACAACAGAATCAGAATATGAGTTGTATTCCGCGGAAAGACGGTTAGTATGTACAGAAGTGATTAGTAATATTTACAATAGGAAAGATACAAGAGTCCAATCCGTCGTAAGACGTGTGTATATGTGATTACTTCCAGTATGCCACCGGAAGTGTGACTAACTCTTCACTGACTCGCACTGACTCTTCAGTAACTCATTAGAGACTCTCAAGTGACTCTCTACGACCCTGTTGTAGAGAATCCACCATTGCTATATATAGCAATGGGAACAGTCCATTTGTAGTCAAATAGGAGTGGCGCCCTAACAATTTTAACACTATATATGTGTGTGTGTGTGTGATTTGTTGAATAATATAGACATACTGTGTCTACTTATTTTTGTACTAATTCCTTCCAGTTGTTTAATCAGTTACTTAATGTTAAGATAAATTTATCTAGAAAGGTGGCATAGTTTTTTTCACCCAAGTTCTTTTGACCTTTTCTTTTGGTTTGGTTTGGTTTGTTTTATGGCATATCAGCCCCTTGGGGTCATTTAATGCTGAAGCATTAGTTTTGTCACAATCGCATTTTTGTTGGTAACATTTTTCCTTCAAAAATGTTTATGTATATATTTCATAAAAGTCTGTTTTTATACTCTCATAGTGCTTTGACTACCATTTGGAAGATTAACTATGTACCCATAGCTGGAACCCTAACAGGTGCTACCGCCCCGGGTCAGGGTGGACTTGGGAACAACAGCAATTAGAAGGTGGTTCCATGCTCATCACAACCTCGAAATCAGAGGCCTTGCTGCCGGATGCAGTTTACCATCATACCCAAGACTGACCATTTCTATGATCAGGGGTAAATTACAGAGACAAACATGCTATTGTAACTGCAACAAATTTATGTTCCATTGTCAAAGTGACTTTTAAAATCATTCAAATGTGCTCTCTTATAATTATTTTATGATTATTTCATCATTATTTTATGATTATTTCATCATTATGCACCTTTAGAGGCTAACTTTCTCGCATCTCCCACTTCCAGTTCCTTGCTTTCTAATCAACTTTAATTTCTAAAAATTTAAATGTAGTGCCATTTGGTAGTTTTGTCTTCTTAATTGTTGTTCTTTATTGCTCTCTCTCTCTCTCCTTAAAAATGTTTTTCTTTTTCTTATATTCTCTCACACCCATTAATCCCACTTGCTTCTTAGTGGCTTTATTGCCATTCTTGGCGTGAAATGATCAAAAAGTCCTTTAAATGCTGTTCTTGTTTTTCTTATTTGATTATCTTGGGAAAAAAGACTGAGATTGCTGCCTGTTAATCATTTGCAGTTACTGTTTGTCTTGCATGCAAAAATGCCATCATTCAACACTTTGACCATTTTTGCACGACACAATCTTATTGTAATCCAAATACATTTGAGACTATTGTCTTTGTTCTTTAGAAGAAGCTACAACCACTAAGTTTTACCAAAACTAAAGAGTGCTTATTTATCTAGTGTTTAGAATATGGATACGACTTCTTTCTTTCCATTTTAATGAGAAAGAACCAGTTTGTGGGAAATAGTCTTGGAGTGTTCAGATCTTGTGCTAATATTATCCCTAAAGAAACAAAACAGCAGAAGAAGATTGGAATCAGTCCTCTAGTTGACCCCCTGTTGCAGAATCCATTTCTCAACATCAGGAATTCTAAGTACGCCAACGAGCAATCTTAAATTGGCCTTGATAAGATTCTCAGTATGGGAGACCCTAACAGCTAAGGATTCATTTTTCTATTTCCTGGTTTCTGTATGATATTAAAACCTATAACAGAGATATAAAGATGCAAAAGGATATATATTTGTGTTTCATAGATTACACAAAAGCATTTGATAAGGTATGGCACAAATATGCAAGAAAAACTTATTTATTTAGAACAGAATTTAGAATAATCCAGAAATTATGCTGAGTCTACTGTTAGGAAGGTTGGGATTCTGTCTGGACAGAAAGTGTTTTTCATCAGAATCCATTCTTCCCATTTATAAATCTACCATTCATCCATGCATTGAATTCTGATGCCAAATCTGGTCAGGTTCTTGACAAAATCCAAAGAAAGATCTTTTTTTTTTTTTTTTTAAATCATATCACCCCGAGCAAGGCGGTAATGCCACTGATGTGCAGGGAGCTACATAAGAGTGAAAAAATTGGAAAAGAGAAAACCGGAAACCACATCCTAAACAGGGAACAAGGGATGAGCCTCTTCACCTGTTCAATAGATGTGGGTGGAGTGTGAACCGGGCAATAGTTTAGTCTATCTACTCCAATTGAAAAAAAATGAAAAAGAAAAAGGATCTGCAATTTAATTGGTCCTGACTTGGCATCTTGACTTCAGTCACTTTCTCACCAACATAACATCACTGTCAACTCCCATCTTCTATCTCCTTGAATCTTATTCATCTTTTATCTTTTCTTCAATACCTCTGTATACAGTCTTTACTCTCACTGTAACCCCTGCACAGTAGTGACATTCTCACCTTGCTTGGGGTGAAATGATTAGATAAAAATAACTAAATTATACTGGGAGCAAACCAGCTGAATGTGGATAGAAAATTGAATCAGTTCATAAAAATAAAAAGGGGAATAGGACAACTTTTTGAATTAATGTTTTCCATTGACAGGAAATTATTTAATTAATTGCTTGATCAGCTGCTAGGAAAGTTGGTTCACTGTGTCACGCCAGACAATTTTTCTTGCCAGATAACATTTTTAAGTTTACCACTTATCTATAGTTTGAATATTACTGTCATTTCTAATCAGGTGCTCCTACTACATATTTACAATCTCTTAATAAAACCCAAAGAATAGTATCACTCAAATAGAACTGGCTATTTGGTCACTGAATGCCAAATGTTTTCTTATAAGGAAACAGATAATACAATTACCATTACAGATGAAGAGAAGAAATATTAAACTTCATGATTGCCCAATTGCCAGAGAATCTGAGAAAAGTGTAACTCTGAGAGCACTGATTGCTCAGTCAGTGAAGGCTGATTGTTTCCTTATATGGAAATGGCTGAGATTCTACAAAGATTTTCATGGTATCTGCTCTGATGAGTTATTTTCCTTGGGTCCCAGACCAATTGAATTTAAACATGCTACAAGGTTGGCATCCAGATCTCAACCTTTTACCATTGAAATAGTTAAACATTACTGCCACTTCTACTTCAACAGTTTCTTTTCTTGCACTTCCTGCCTATGTTAATCCTTTCCATTCACTTGCTTCCCTGATAGCTACAATCTCCAGGAATTTAAATGCAACATTAATTGCCATCTTCTATCTACTTTATATTTAATCAATTGCTTGGTCAGCTGCTAGGAAAGTTGTTTTGCTGTGTCACGCTAGACAGTTTTTCTTGCCAGATAACATTTTTAAGTCTACAATTCATCCTTGCTTTGAATATTACTGCCACTTCTGATCTGGTGTTCCTGCTATATATTTACAAACTCTTAATAAAACCCAAAGAAGCATGTACAATATTATCGATCCTGACCTGACACATTTCCTGGCAAAGGAATTAACCATTAGGCAGTAAGGGTTTACTGTGGTGTGGTTAATTTTCTCTGTGCTGTAAGTGAAGCTATAATTATCCTCGTTTTAGATAGGAGGAGCTGCTCAGTGCTGAGGATTCCAACTCTGCAGTAGTACCTTCCTCACTGCACTAAAGAGGTTGGGCCAGTGTAATATCGATGCCAGCACGACAGGAATCAATTTTTACCCTTAACCCAAATGTATAAATATACTTATTGCATTCCCCATGTTGAAATGACTTTGTTGGTTGGGAGGTTGGGTAAATATACCTGACATCTTAACGTCAGTGACTTTTTTAAGTCTACCATCATCCATACTTTGAATGTTACCACTACTTATAGACTGGTGCAACAGTTATATATTAAGAGATTCTTGATAAAATCCAAAGAAGAATCTGCAATTTTATTGGCTCTGATCTGGCAGTGACTTCAGTGACTTTTTTAAGTTTAACAATCATGCATAATTTGAATATTACTGCCACTTCTGAACTGGTGCTTCTGCAATATATTTAGAGATTCTTGATAAAATCCAAAGAAGAATCTGCAATTTTATTGGCCCTGACCTGGCATCTCAACTTCCCACACTCTTTACGTAATTTATCTGTGCTTTTTTTATAAATATTTTCATGGTAATTGTTCTAAAGAGTGTTTTGCGCTTTGGCACCTCAAATTTACAAATTTAGGTGCATTACTAGACTGATAGCTGGGTCTCATTTTACAATTCAAATTACTAAATGCAATCCAAAGTTCTATGCTAATTGTTTCTTCTCTTGCACGAGTTGCTTTTAGAACTCTTTTCTGGTATGTGGCTTTAAGATCAAATTTGAATCTTCAAAAATTTAAAATGCAATGCCAGCTGATATCTTTTTCCTTTTTAATTTTTGTTCATTTATTGTTTTCTTTCCTTCCTTAATAATGATTTTCTTTTTCTACAGTCATTTACTCTCATTAACCTCTCGTGTCTTAGTGGCTCTATTGCCTTGCTTGGGATGAAATGATTAAAAAAAAAAGGAAAAAAGCTCTATTGATGGCACATTTTTTTTTTTAATCATCTCACCCCAAGCAAGGCATTCCACTGCCACTATTGCACATGGGGCTACGTAGGGGAAGGTAAAGAGAAGGAGTGGTTAGAGATAGGGAATGTCAGGAGGAAGTTGACAGATGAGTAAGGATAGCGAGGATGAGGGTTGGGCAGATGGGAAGAGTGTTTGATAGAATGGGAGCAGGTTAGTGTGTTAGGAGGTGTCTATTGACCTTACATTTAAACTCCTGGAGATTGTAGCCGTCGGGGAAGCAATCGTGTGGAAGAGAATTCCACAGTCGGGAAGTGTGAGGAAAGAAACTGTTGGAGTAGAAGTTACGGCTGCATTTTATCGGTTTCACTGTAAAAGGGTGGGATCTAGTTGCTAATCTAGTATCTCGTTCAAATTTGTATTTAGGGGGCACCTAAATACGAATTTGAGTCATTATGAAGACTACAGTTGTTACACAATACTGTAATGGTCATGTAGAGCTAAAAATAAACAATAAAACTTTCACTAACATTTGTGACTACAAAGTGACATCTGTGGTACATTGAAATCTGATAACCTCCATATCTTATATAATTAACTGAGAGATCAAAAACAATATCTGCAGTATCAAATACTGAAATTCAAACATGGATTCAAACACACAAATGCTAAACAAGTTGCTAAGAAAAAAGTCATTAGAAAAAAAAGAAAATTGTAGGGCTGCTATAAGATATCAATTAGGTAAATGCTGGACAATCTCCCTATAGATGAGGAGAAAACTATAGGCAACAGAAATGTAGTTCTATCAAAGGATACTGAGCATTCCACAGAGAGAGTAAGCAATGAGAATGCCTTAAAGGAAATGGCAACAAAAAGAACACTTCTTCATCTATATGCCATGTCTCTTTAGTATGTTGGCAATCATGGCCTTCCACATCTTCCTATCCTTAGTAGCTCTTAACAAGCTTTCTCTTGTTACCCCTCCCAAACCCTGCTCTGCCATTCATTTGCGAGAGCCCATCAAGTATGCTATGCATTTGTTTCCCTTTCCCTCTATCTGACCTGTGAGTATCAGATTTTCCAAGCCCTCTTTCTTCATAATATGTCCAAAGAACTTCAGCTGTCTTTCATGATGCTAAGCATTAGTTTCGTTTTTGTTTCCATCCTCTTCAGAACTTCATTGTTGTTTACATGTTTGGTCCATGATATCCTCAGCATCCTTCTGTAGAACCACATTTCAATTGCTTCAAGTCCCTCCTTTATCTTTGAGGAGATTGTTCAGCATTCACTGCCATACTGAAGAACAGACGTCACATAGCAATCCAATATTTTCTTCTTTGTTTCTAGCAAAATTTTCCTGTCCCTCAATACTCTACTGAGCTTCTGGAATGCTTCTTTAGCCATGCCAATTCATTTTTGAATTTTCCTGTCACACTTTCTATCCCACTGTCAGAACACTTATAGAGAATAACTGAAATTCCTTGAACACATAAAGAGGAAAGAAGGCTTGGAAAATGTAACACTTGCAGGACATTGAGAGTAACACAGATATGGGAAGGCATCATGCTACCTAACTATGTGAATAAATTGTGGAAGTGGGAAGGAACTTTAGCAAAGGGCCACAAGGGATAGGGAATCCAGAGAATCATGATCTAGACGTACTAGTCTATTGACTTGGCTTTCAGAAAATGGTAATTAACAGAAAAGCAGCTTTCTTAATCTGGTTAGTATTGATTCTGTAAAGCTTTTTACTAGCTCAAAATTAGCTAGTAAAATAAAAGTGACTCATCTTAAAATTGATATTCTGACAAAATCTATTTAACCATACATAATGTTTAAAACAATTTTCATATGATTTATACAAAAGATTCAATTCTGGAAGAAAATCCAATGGAAATAAATATATCAGTTGATTTTAAAAATGTCTATTTGGTGTATTTTGATGATCAAACAGCATCATCAGAAAATTGGATTTTATTTTAGTGTATTGATTGTGTTGTCTAATTTTAAGTTTGTGTTTTGATATTTTTCCCTTTAAATTTTATGATGTTTCATTGATGTATTTCTGGAGGCAATTTTACATTCTATTGGGTTGGCCAAAAGGTTTGTTTATTTATTAAATAGAAGATTTACTCAATAAGCCAATTTTTAAAAAAGTAATGGATTTTTATTTATTAATCCAACATAATTGTTTTTTAATCAGTATCTTCATATGCAAAGCCACTAAGACACAAGGATATACAGGAAGTGGAGAAATTAGCAACATTAACAATGAGCAGGAAGGGGGAAAAAGAAATCAGGAGGACAGTTGATAGCGATTGACATTGCATTTGAATTTTTACAGATTAAAGTTGGCTAGAAAGCATGGAGCTGGGAAGAAGTTTCACGTGTGAGAAGTGCGAAAAAAGAAACTGTTAACATAGAACTGTAAACAAATGAGAATTTGATGACAGTCTGGAACTGCTCTTAAATTAAAAATATCTAAGTACCATAGTGAAGGGCTTATCTGAAAAATTATCATGAAACCATTTATAGGAAAAGCACAGAGAGACAACCTTATGGTGAGAGAAAAGTGAGTGAAGCTGAGCTGCCAGATCAGAACTAATAATATTGCTGATTCTTCTTAAATTTTATCAAGGAGATCAAGGTAAACAGCAGGGGCACATAAACATATTTTTTAAATTTCAAAAATTATTTTTAGGGGATACCCTTATTTGAGTAGCTGGTCCGTTTATTTTTAAACAATATTTTTTCATTTACCAGGCTAAACATTTAAGAATAAAGGACACATTTATTTTCTAATAGAATTTCTTAAATGTTCAAAGAGGCAGACAAAATAGAATACTGTTTAAAGAATAAATGGTACGTCTACTCAAACAAGGTTATCCACTAAAAATAATGCCTGACGTAATATTAACAAAGTGAAGAAACTTTTTTGGTCAACCCAATATCTGGTAAGCTATTTCATTTGATGTAAATCCTTTTTTTTATTTTAATTTTTTATTTTTTTAGTAATTGCCACAATCACAATTTTAAACTGAAATTACTTCACTGATAAAGATCTATGATCTAGGACTCACCTTGAAGATCAAGAGCTTTGCCAGTGGTCAGAGGATTTTCTGAAAGAAGGAACACGGTAACATCTCCAGTGCAAAAGCAGCTGGCAAGTCATTGCACTAATTTGCCTTGAATGTCACCATGAACCACAATTACAACAGAAATAGCGGAAGTGGTGATACTAGTCATGCAAAATGCACTAAATGAATGAATGAATGAATGTTTTTACAAGGAGAAAGATATAATAACCCTAAAGAGGTTATATTCTTTGGAAATGCAAAGAAAAAACTCAAATCTCACTGCATAATTCAGTGTCTCCCAAATCATAAGTGCAGCAGATGATGATAGCAGATGAGGTGGAATGATTGAAGACAATCAAAGATTTTTTAAAAATTCATATCTAAAAAAAAATATGATTTCGAAATTTAAAATATTATTATGGATCTATCTAAATCTAATCTAAACTTATTTATAAATGGAACTTTGTGTGCATGTGTGTGTGTGTATGTGTGTGTCCATTACCTATAGACTCCAAAACAGCTGAACCAATTTTCTTGAAAATTTACACAGTTGTACTATAAGCATCTGCGAGTGTTCTTAGCTAGATTTTGTGTCGAGGTACCCCCGATAAATATCAAAAATTGATAATCAAAAAAATCAGGTTATAGAAGGAGTGGTCCAATTTTAATCAAATTTGATACACTCATAGACAAAGACATAAGAAATGATATTCAAAAGTTTCAAGGTTGCAGTTCTTACAATAGTGCAGAAAATCGATAATATATATATATATATATATATAAAAGGCAAGATGTTTGTGTGTGTGTCTGTTTATCTGTCTGTATGTCCTTTATACAAATTTTTATCCGATTCTCACCAAACTTCACACAAATATTCTTTAGGCTGGGTCTGAGCTCCAGGACCATGGATTAGTTTTAAAGCTTTCATTACACCCAAGCAATGCCAGGCTATACTGCTAGTTACTTATAATTGCATGCATGAGCACCTGTATCTGTTAGTCAGTTAAGTGCCATTTGTGATATCCAGTTTGGCAATCATGTCTTTGCCAATCCATTACTGACTAGGCAGAAAATTTTCTTGCAATAGGTTGTCATTTTTTCTATAGCAGACTGGTTGTCAACCAAAGCAACAGGAATCAATCTGTCCTGTTGTTCAATACATTTATCAAGATGAGTCAGCCAACACTTAGGTGATCATGTCTCTTTCTATCCATTACTGACAAGGGAGAGGACTTTGCTGCAGTAGGTTGCCATTACTTACTGCAGTAGACTGATTGCTAACGAAAGCTACAGAACTAACCTGTATTATTGATCTGCTATTTAATCCATGACTGGAGAGAGAAGCAGCAGATTGATACCTTTCCTAAAGGTATTTGTGCATATGTGAATGCAATGAATTCAACTGGGATTTGAACTCAGCTCTCTGATTTCTCATTTCAAACTGATATCCACTATACACATCTGAGTACGTGTATAAATAGCTATAAATAATAATTGACCATTTTTATCATTGTGATATTTTTGCATTATATTAAATATTAGGAATATAGTAACGAGGGTCTGCAACATGGAGGAGAGAGTTATCAATGATAGTGGTCTGACTTGAAATCCATGGTTATCTCTTTTTTGGTGAGCACAAGCAAATTTAATCCTCAAAAATATGGTCCAGAGAAAAAAAGTTTGGGAACCACTGGTGTAGTTATTAAAAGTCAATATCAACATTAACAAATTATATTTTGTTTTTCTTTGGGATTTTTTGTGGGGTTCCTGATCTATAGGACATTGGGTAGGTGTTTTGCTAAAAAGGAAGTGATTCATTTGATGTCATAAAATGACAACTTTCAGGAAACTATGATAAAACATTCAAGACCAAAATAAGATTGTTGGAGTTTCAGATAGTCTAAGACTCATGATTATTTTATTTATGGAAATGGTTACATTCAACTTATCTTGTAGGGTCTCTGTTTTTATTAAGAATCCTTGCTAAAAGCTTTTAAAGTCATTTGGATGAAACAGAAAAATAAGAGAAATCATATAAAATTTTCTAACAAGTTAAGAATCTTATAAGATTTTGAACAAGAATTCCTTGAAGAGAGATTATGGAAGCTGAAGATGTCTTGTTTAAAATGCTGTCTTCTCTATGGAAAGGAATTGCATCAAAGCAGTAAGTGTGTACAAAAAGCATTTGCTTATACATACACACAGAATAGAATATTCTTATTCAAATGAACAATAATAAAATACACAATACCCACTTGTTCATGCTTACCTGTAATTAAAGACAGGATATTTTTCAAATTACATATAAAACTAATCCATGCTAGATCATTCAACTCTAGCTTATATGTGTGTTTATATATATATATACTTCCTGTCACACTCATGGCTCATGGAGAGAGAAACACTAGTGGGGCAGTGTTCTCTTTACTAACAGTTATGCAAGCACTTGCTACAGGTTTGCTCTTTAAAAGTGACTTATTATATTTTTTACAATAACAATGTCATCGAGCATTGAGTAGTAAAGAATATATATATATCCTCTCTCTTATAATAAAGACCACTGTGCATTTATATATATATATATATATATATATATTATGGACTCTCCCCGTCAATTTCGACATATGAGTGTCTAACCTCAGTTAGACTACCACACAAAGAATTGTTTAGAGTGGTGAAGGCTTGTGTAGCACCATCTACACTTTTTGGAACTGCTGATAACAAACAATCGGTGCAGAAGTTTGTCATGGATCGCATGAACAGCAGACCTCAGATATTTAACCCATAACTGGAGGGAAGGGATGGATTAATACCTTTCCCAAGGGTACCAGTGCATAAGTGAATGCATGGAGTTTGACTGGAAACCAAACTGGCTCATAGATTCCTCTTTCCAAGCCGATATCCACTGCACCACAACGCACATCCGTCAATAATTGCTTACAGCACCTGGTATTCCATCTAGTACTGACCAGGCTCAACGTTGCTTAACTTTGGTGATCGAGTGAGAACCGATGTATTCAATGTGATATGACCATGACTATATATATATATATATATATATATATATATATATATATATATATACGCATTGTTCATTCAGCAATGAATTAGAACACACTCAGATACTGGGCGTGTATAATGATAATATATATGCTAAAAAGTCTGCCTCCTTCTACCGAGCACCCATAGTTCACAGGTAGAATCGCCGACTGATGCCAATTCAGTTGGGTTTCAATCCTGGCTAAAAAAAAGCAATCGGATATCTAACCGTACTGATGAGCTGTGATACAGTGAAACAGATCTGTCTGTGGATGACTATGTATATATATATATATATATATATCCCTCCTGTGATGCACAGGAATTTGAATTTTTTTTTATGTCTTATTTACAGTTATTAAGCAAATATTAATATTAGGTTGTCATAAAAATAATGACTGATTTCAGAAACATAAGTTTAAAATCCTACACTTTGAGTTGCCATTATTTTTGTAACAACCTTATACATGGAAATTTACTTGCCAAATATCTTCTGATCAGTCGACTTGGTTTCCAATATTCAAGTCATTTGAATACACAAAGAAATTCTTTTAAAGTGAAAATAAATGTAATTTAAAGGCAATCTAAAATAAGGTTCATTTGCATCCATCATCTTACTTGACGTGTTTTGTAATCAACCTATTCAAAAATTGTCTTCTCTTGTATTTCTCAATTTAAACAATCTCTCACTCGGATGACATTGCCTCAATTGACCTCACCGACCTTTTAAATAAAATTTTTCTCATAAAAATGCACAAAAATAAAGGGATATATTTACCAATATAATTCTTAAAAATAAATTTTCCATATCAATCCCCAAATGAATTTTATTTGATATCAATTACAGCACAAGAAACATATCAATTTAGCTTCATTATTAGCAACATCCAAATCATTATAGGCTTACAATCATAACATGTTGAAACACCAGTTCTTGTCTGATTACCAAAGTTAAGCAATATTTAATCTGGTCAGCACCTAGATGAGTGACAGCATGGGGATACCAGGTGCTTTAAGCTTGCATGTGCGGGTTGTATGATGTGATGAAAAAAGGTTGGAATAAGAAATCAGAATGTTAAGTTTCGATCCAATTACTGAAGTTAGCAACGTTGAGCATAGTCAGTGCTGTGATGAGTGAAAGCTTGAGAATATTAGGTGCTGCGAGCTTGCATGTGTGGATGGTGCAATGGAGAACAGCTTTGGATGAGAGATCAGAGATCAAAGTTTGAATCACTGTCAGGTTTGTTCCATTCACTTATGTTCAAGTTCTTTTTGAAAAGCTATCAACCTCTTTCCCCTCAGATATGAGTTACTTAGTAGGATTTGTATCGGTAAATGATTATTCAGTCACTTAAGTGCCATACACGATACACGCTTAGGCGATCATGTCTCAAAAGAGACAGGACTGAATGGGCAGAAGATTATCCTGCAGTAGTTTGCCATTACTTTCTGTGGTAGACTAGTTGCCAGCCAAGGCTATAGAACCCAATCTGTCTTGATATTTAACCCATAACTGGAGGGAAGAGACAGATTAATACCTTTCCTAAGTGTATTTATGATAAAGTGAATGCAAGGAATTCAACTGGAATTCAAACTTGGCTCCCCGATTTCTCATTCCGAGCAGATATCCACTGCACCACAAACCATTATTACCCACCAAAAATTCTTAAAATCTATAAATATTTTTCTGGCTTTCCACAAAATGTTGATAAGCTATAAAAAACAAATTAATTTTGGGAAAAGTATGGATCTATTTCTTCTCTTCCAATCTGTGGATTAAATAGCAAGACTTGTATGTGGGAAAATCATTGTTTTATCCCTGAAATTGTTATAAATTAATACAATTGCCAAAAAAAATATAAGAAATTATTCAACAATTCCAAAATATGTTTCAACTTTAAAAAAATCTAAAGAAGGTTGATAAGCCATAAAGGGTAAATTAATCTATCAGCCAAATCATTACATCAGTCTTTAGTATTTGTAGAAGAGGCAGAGGGAAGGCACATTACATTGGTAAGAAACCCTTTGTGGATATTTTAAAGTCAAAGCATTATTTAGGGAATTTTTTTTTATTTCATAGTTTAATATTAGCAGTTTTTCAAAATAATGATTTTGATGAAATAAACTTCTTTTTTTTTTTATGAAACATATAAGAAATCCTAGTTAAATGTATGAGATGGTTTTTTTCCAGTTACATGTCCTATTTAAATCATAGTTTTGGGGAGGAGATAAATCCATATGTTTCCCATGGGTATTTGCATGTAAGTATATGTAATGAACCTGACTGAAATTTGAACTTGATTCTCTGATTTCTCTTTCAGATTGCTATTCATTACACCACCTGCACATCTCATAATGATCAAAGATTTTAAAGACTGATAATGTATCGTCTAACAAAAGCAATAATACTTGATAATTTTTTAAAAATGCATCACTTACACACAAATACCCTTGGGAAAGGTATTACTCTCTTTTCTCCAGTTATGGGTTAAATAATAGGACAAATTGGGTTCTATAGCCTTGATTGGCAACCAGTCTACTGCAGAAAGAAATGGCAACCTACTGCAGAATACTCTTCTGTTTAGACAGTCATGTCTCTTTTGAGACATGATTGCCCAAAGTGTGTATCACGTATGGCACTTAACTAAATCTCTTGGGTTATAGGGCACTACATGTACTGCTGTTACAGTAGGAATGGTGTTTCCAGTGCAAGTTAGCCTGTTAGAGCCCAACCCTCTTCAGTCTTGTTTCAAATTAAGAGTTTTTACTCCTCCTAGACTAATTGCCATCCAAGGCTATAGAACCCAATCTGTCCTGCTATTTATCCAAATCTGGGAGAATATATGGATTCATCAGTCAAGTGCCATACGTGATACATGCTTGGGATGTTCATGTCTCAAAAGAGACATGACTGACTGGGCAGAACGTTATCCCGCAGTAGGTTGCCATTGCTTTTTTCAGTAGACTGGTTGCCAACCAAGGCTATAGAACCCAATCTGTCCTGCTATTTAACCCATAACTGGAAGGAAGAGACGGATTAATACCTTTCCCAAGGGTATTTGCACGTAAGTGAATGCAATAAATTTAAGTGGAATTTGAACTCGGCTATCCGATTTCTCGTTCCGAGTCGATATCCACTGCACCACAACGCACATCCATATGGATTCATACCTTTTCCAAATGTATTACCATGTAAGTGTAAGTAATGAACTCGACTGGTAATCAAACTCGCCTCTCTGATTCCTCAGTCTGAGCAACTATCCATTACTTTACCATTAGTCACACACCAATAAATAATCTATACACTTACTTACACATCTTCAAAAATATATCTACAACCCAACCATATTTCTCAGCTACAAATTTCCAAATATTTTCTTTAAATAGAATTTATGCGCCGTGATAAGATGGAATCTATGAATAAGGCTGACTTTATATTAATAATCCCAGTTTTTATGACAATCTGTTGCTGCTATAAATAAGGTACCCCAAAATTATTCCTGCCAACAGATTATGGAAGGAAGAGATTCAATCTTATTTATTCCATGGCTCGTCCTCATTCCATACCAAAATTGCATTCTGGGGAAAAGGAAAGCAAGAAATAATAGCATTTCCTCTCCCAACTGATATGAATTGCTTATAAGCCAAAGATAAAAAGAGACTCATTGCAATATCTTTACTCACAATGTTGGCATAACGTTAAATGTTAAGATTTCTGATATCAGGAAGTGAGATATCAAATATTTAAGTACCTCGGTTTTATATTCATTTGTGCTAATACTTCCAGTTAATAAAGAGCAGATTAATCTGCACAATAAATTTACAAGCACAAACCATAACTCAAGTGAATAAAAAATGTAATATCCAGGAATATTATTTGCATTTGAACTGATATCCTCATCCCTGGAGTTATTATCATAATGTTTCTGTCATACTGCTCTCAAGCCTTCTTCAGGAGTGTTTCAACCTGCATAACTTTGAGAATTTGAAACTGAATATTTTATTTAATCTACTGAAGCAGATTGTTCTTGCTTTGCTGTTCATGTCTAGGGTTATCTCATTTTGTTTTGTTTTTTTTAAGTACTGCTAAGTTATTGTGTAGTGACATAATTGATATTGGCTTGGAACAAGGAATTGGAGAGCTGAGTTCAAATTCCAGTCACGTTAAATATAACCCCTTATGCATAAAAACCCTCAGGAAAGGGATGAATCCATCTGCCATTTATGAGTTGAATAGCAGGACAGACTGGGCCCTATAGCTTTGATTGGTAACCAGTCCACCACAGAAAGAAACTGTAACCTACTGAGGGAATAACTACCTAGTCAAAGGAGAATCAAAGAAGACATGATTGCCTAAGTCATGTATGACACCTGAAGTTATTAACCAGTCTTGTATCTACTTAGTCTGAGTTTTTTATAACCACCTGCACTGATTACTACGTCAATTACTATGTTACCAAAATTCACAAATCAACTCTTTAATCCATTGAGTTATTTGTGCCATGAACTGCAGAGGGCATACCAGTCAAAAGGTTGTAATAACAATAATAAACTATGGTGAATTTAAAACTGAACTATTTATTTAATCCATGAGAGTAAATTGTTTTCATTCTGCTAGAAATGTCTAGTGATACAGTTTTTTGTTTTTAGGACTGCTCAGTGACTGATAATGCTTTTTCCACTGTGTCTAAAAATGAGTCTCTACTATCCCTAACCTTCTAATGTTTGAACTCGATATTGGCCCTGCTAGAAAATGGCAAAAACAGGAATAGCCATGACTGAACTGTGCTCTAAAGAGTAAAAAGAGGACAAGATGAGATATTCCTAGACATGGACATTAGAATCAGAATAGTTTACCCCTGTAAATTAAATAAAGCGTTAAGTTCAGAAATTTTTCGGACAGACACCTGAAGAAAACTGGGGGTGAAAAATGTCTGAAATGTTATAACAAAAAGAAAAATGGAGACATTAGTTCAAAATTAAACAAGAATAACTCCTCATCCCGGAAATTCAGACAAAAGTTCTGAAGATAACGTTCTATCTCATCTTTTCAGTCATTGGTATTTATTGCCAAATGAAAATAGAATGGTTCTTTTGTTATTACTTTGCAAAATTTTACAAGGCAAGGAAGCAAAGATGAACTCATCTGATTCACCCTAAATTTTCTTCATTCTTTCATTGATGAAATTGCAATATAAGTAATTATTAAATATTTATAAGTTCATTTGATGCACATGTTATTGATAAAAGAACCATTTTTTTATTTTAATTTACAATTATTCACTTGGCAATAAATACAAATAGTATGAAATACACCATTTTTTAAACACTGGGGTGGCCTAATAATTATGGCTGGTAGTGTAATTAAAATCAAACATCCATTTGCAAAGAATTTCTAAGAAATGTTCAGCGGAAGGAATTTGAAAAAGCATGAATAATGAAGATCTGCCGATGAATTTAGTAGACCTAGGTTCTAATTGTAACTTGTGCAGATATTACAGGTAAGAAGCCTCTAGCAGTTAACATAATTACTATTATCAGAAATATTGTCCAATGCGGACATACTTGCCTGGGGTTAAGCGATAATAATTCTTCCACTGTTTGCTTTATTTAAAGTTTTCAGGTTTTATATCATGAGTCATTTCACTAACAAGTCAAGAAATACAGTTGGAAAAAAAAAAATACTGTATTTATATAATGCATTTTTCTCCTATAAAATATCTTCAAAATCCACCCCTTATCCTATAAATCAAAATTCATTGATGGGAGTTAACTTCTCATCAAATTATTAGATTGGAAATAATTACCAACAATTTAGTACTTCTCAGTCTGTGGTGAATTTTTCATGATTAGTCAGGTTTCCATGCTGAAATATACTGTTCAATGGCTAAAGTTGGAGATAGTGGAGAGGGCTATGACCTACAAAGAAAACTTTTTTTTTTCTGATTTCTTCCTTCCAAATTTGGCTGTGTGTAAAATGCATTGAAGCATCTTGTAAGTTGTGAAATACAGTGATTATAGAAATAATTTTCTAGTAACCATGTTTTACTGATTTATGATGAATATTTGGCTCAGTTTGCACTTCTTGGTCACATCAGTCAGTCAGTTAAGTGCCATACATGATACATGCTTGGGCGATCATGTCTCGTAAGAGACATGACTGACTGGGCAGATTATCCCACAGTAGGTTGCCATTGCTTTCTACGGTAGACTGGTTGCCGACCAAGGCTATAGAACCCAATCTGTCCTGTTATTTAACCCATAACTGGAAGAAATAGACGGATTAATACCTTTTCCAAGGGTATTTGCACGTAAGTGAATGCAATGAATTTGGCTGGAATTTGAACTCGGCTCCCCGATTTCTTGTTCAAAGCCGATATCCAATGCACATCCCCTTGGTCACATACAGTCTGTAAAAATTTTAATACAACATCAATAATTTTTTTTGTTTTTAGATGTGCTACAGGATTGGCAATTAGGTCCCACTGTTTTGCTAACTAGATGCAACCTTCAGCTTTATTTTTATATTTTTTTCTCACACTTTCCACCTGTGAAACTCTCTTCAGATTTTTTGCCTTCCTGCCACTAACAATCTGCAAATATTTTAATGCAACACCAATCGTCCTTCTCCCATTCTTTTATTGTCCTATCTTCCCATTTATCACATCTTTTTTAATTTAAAACGAAAACAAATCTTTATTCTTTCCATACTTCCATGCCATTTATTATTGTGTTAATTTCAGACTAAACTATCGCCCGGTTCACACTCCACCCACATCTATTGAACAGGTGAAGAGGCTCATCCCTTGTTTCCTGTTTAGGATGCGGTTCCCGGTTTTCTCTTTTCCAATCTTTTAACTTTTTTTTCTTTTTTTCCAATTGGAGTAGATAGACTAAACTGTCGCCCGGTTCACACTCCACCCACATCTATTGAACAGGTGAAGAGGCTCATCCCTTGTTTCCTGTTTAGGATGCGGTTCCCGGTTTTCTCTTTTCCAATCTTTTAACTTTTTTTCTTTTTTTCCAATTGGAGTAGATAGACTAAACTGTCGCCCGGTTCACACTCCACCCACATCTATTGAACAGGTGAAGAGGCTCATCCCTTGTTTCCTGTTTAGGATGCGGTTTCCGGTTTTCTCTTTTCCATTCTTTTTACCCTTACGTAGCCCCCTGCGCATCAGTGGCGTTATCGCCTTGCTTGGGGTGATATGATTAAAAAAAAAAAACAAAAAAAAACCATGTTCTGCTGATTTTCACAAGTTTTAAATTTAAATCATTATTAAATTTATAATCGATATGATTATTAAAATTATTACTAAATTTAAATTCAACTTAATTTTAAAACCTGTTCTTTTATTGTCCTTTCTCCTTATATCTCTTTCTTTTTTTTCCCCAGTAACCCCATGCATCATAGTGGCCTTATCACCTTTCTTGGTGTGAAATGATTAATAAAAAAATATCACATATGCATGCATATGTATATAAACATATATATATGTGCTTGCTGATATATGTATAATGGGAGTGCTGAAAATTTCTCAGCCTGACGCTCTATGATAAATCTAACCAAAAATAAGATATATTTATCTCTTGTTGGCCTAGCTGGAAACTTTTCAGCACTTCCTCAGACATATCATTGTAAACATATACACACACTCACATACATATATGTATATATTGACGAAGATTAACGAAATATGGTTATAAACAATCAACAATTTGAAATGATTTGATTTCTAAGCGAAGTCAATTAATCTTCGTTAATTTCCCTAACTTGTTCACATTTGTTGACATTATGATGCATTTCAGAGCAGAGATGAGTTCGCAAATTGTGTTATAGGCTTAATTTGACTTCACTTAGATTGATGGTCTTTCTTGGTTGAGTGGTCTAAGACATGCCAGATCACATGGTGGCTTCCCCTATGTGGATAAGAGTTGCAGGTTCAAATCCTGTCGAATGACACATATTTTTGTAACAAAAATTTATCGTAAATAATCAGGTTGGTAGAAATAAATATATAATACTGTTTGATTAAAAACAGAATATCTACTTAAATATGAGTATTGATCAAAAATAAGGTTCAAACAAATCATTTCATATATACATACATATATATATTTATTTATTTTGTTAAAAATGACAAAGAAAATTTTCTTAATTTTTTATTTAATTTTTCCTGTATTCTAACAATTTTCCTTTTTGTTGGAGGTAAAGAATGTAAAAATATTTGACAATTATTTTCCCAAGTGCTTTCAGCCACTTCTCTGGCCATTCTCAATTGTGTTATGTTTGTGGTGTTGTCACTTTATTCTCATATTTTGACTGTAACATAATTTTAAGGTTGTTTTTGAAAAGGATCACCCTTTCAAAGCTCTCACATGCCGTGTGTGACTGGAAATCATTGGAGCATCTTTCTATTTTGAAAAACATTCAATACTCTATTCCCACTATTGAATAATGTAAGATTGACAGTAGGAGAGAAATAAAACTATGTAGAAAAGGGTAGACTGAACTCTCTAGTCTTGATAGGTAATCTTCCTAGAGATGGTGTCTCAATAAAACACTGAGTTTCCAGTTTCTTAAACTGGTTAGTGTTTGTAAGTGCATACAGTAGTAAAATTTGCTCCAATATTTCATGATGGTTAATTTACATATTAATCATAGCTGTGCTAATGAGGCTAAAGTTATACACAATTGGGCAATCATGTCTCAAAAGAGACATAACTGACTGGGCAGAAGATTTTACTGCAGTAGGTTGCTATAAGTTTCTGTCGTAGACTGGTTGCCAACCAAAGCTATAGAATCCAATCTCTCCTGTTATTTAACCTACGGATGGAGAGAAGAAACAGATTAGTATCTTTTCTTAGGGTATAAGCGAATGCAATGAATTCAACTGAAATTTGAATTTGGCTCTATCAATTTCTCATTCTGAGGCGATATCCATTGCACCACACTGCCTTAAAAGCATGATCTTCTTGAAATATCTTATTTTCTATACATTTTCAAGGAAAACCATAACAGCATTTTTGTGTTGTGGAGAAATTGAATGTATGCATGAAAAATTACAGAAGAAACATCTTAGACTTGTGAAAAGGTATGGTCCAATTTTGCAGCATGACAACGCACAGCCACATGCTCCTCAATCAACTGTCCAAAAGCTGAATAGCTGAATTATGAAATTTTGCCTCATCTTCAACATTCACCTGATATCCCTCCTACTGATTGTCACTTATTTAAATACTTTAAGCTTTTCATATGCAATACAACATTCTTGAATAAGGAAGAGGTAACTGAGGCATTTGAATTGTTTATCACATCAAAGGATGAGAATTTTCTTTAAAGATGAGCTCAAGAATTTAGAGCAGTTATCAACGTAATGCCTAATTCAACTAAATAAATCAGTTATTTAACATTTCACAAGCATTTTATTTATTTTCTATATAGGGCATCATTTAATATGTGGCAACCTAATATACATATATATTAGTTGAATATATGGATCTGAATCCAACAAGATGAATAGAATAAATAAATAACAAGTAGGAAAAAAGTGTCTTTGATCTAACATGTTTCACTTATAACAAGCTACTTCAGAGATTTAATTCTTAAATCATTTGTCCTTATTAAATCTCTGCAGAAGCTTATTTCTCTATTTATTTTATTCTTATATATATATATATATATATATATATATATATATATATCACCCCGAGCAAGGCGGTAACGCCACTGATGTGCAGGGGGCTACATAAGAGTAAAAGCACGAGATAGAAGAGAGTGAAGAGAAGGACAAACCATTTAGAAAGGAGCAAGTGAAGGAAGGGAATACAGGTGTGATGACAGTTGCAGAGGTGGAGAGAAAGTAAAGGATATACAGGGTGGTGAGAAAAGAACTAGGGTCAAGTGGTTAAGAGATGTGTATTGACCTTGCATTTGAATTCCTGGAGGTTGTAGCCATCAGGAAAGCAAGAATAAGGAAGAGAGTTACACAGGCGGGAAGTGTGAGGAAAGAAGCTGCAGAAGTAGATTAAAAGTTACAGTTTAGAACATGTACAAATTATGATTTACTACAAAAATATACATTTTGTTACATTGTTTTTTCAATGTCAAAACAAAATATACACTTTTGTAGTAAATTATAATTTGTACATGTTCTAAACTATAACTTTAATAGATATTCATAGCTCTATTTCTATATTGAGCACTGTTTTAAATTAATGTTTTGAATATTGTTAATATTTTCTTCATTTTTTATTCACTTGGAATAGTCATCCGCAGACAGATCTGTATCACAGCTCATCAGCACGGTTAAACATTTGATTGCTTTTTACCCAGGATTGAAACCCAACTGAATTGGTGTCAGTCAGTGATTCTACCTCAGAGCTATGGGCGCTCGGTAGAAAAAGGTAGACTTTTTAGCCTGTACATTATCATTATACACATGCCCAATAGCTGAGAGTGTTCTACTTCATTACTGAATGAATGATATATATATTGCTCCTGTCACACTCATGGAAAAAGAAACAATAGCAAGGCAGCATTGGCTCAGTTCATTCTCTTTATTCTTATAATACATATATATATATATATATATATATATATATATATATATATAGGTATAGTTGTCAGTTCGTAAATGGTGAGGATAATCCAAAAGGATTTCCTTAATATAAATTATCAGTAGGAAAATCCATATAGAGAGCTTGATGGGTATAAACCAGAGTGATATGAAGTTTATAAAGGAAAACTCAACACATCATATTAGTTATAAACTATAGTTCATTTCAATGAGCTTAATTAGCTGATATCATCAGACACTTTTACAATATTTCCTCCAACTGGCATAAAATTTCTGCCGGAATGAACATTTTCTTAAAATGAAGAGGGAACATAATAGAAATAATAATAATAAACATAAGATTACAAACAAATAAATAAATGACAATAAATGTAAGGGGAAGGAGGAAGGAAAGAAAGATAGAGTCCAGTTCCAAATATGGTTAGGATCCATTTGAAGTTATTTTGACTGTCTTAGATGGCATGACCTTTGAAAAAAAAACAATTCCCCTGATTTTAGGTGTCTATTTGACCCCATCAGATCAACCCACTTATTTATACTAACTTTTATCCACATATACCCATGTGTACATTTCCACATATACTTACCCTGTGATTTTGTTTAAGTTTGCATATCCACTGATTTCTTTTTTTATCTTTTTAGGTTTTAGCATTTTCATACTCACACATATATACACTTCATAGGCGTAGGGCTTCTGTGCGCCCACGTATATATATATATATGGACATAAAGTGGCAACATCTTTAATGCTTAAATACAATTATCAAATTTTAAGATTGATTTAAGCATGAAACAAACTGTTGCCACTCAGTGTTGACTTTAGTGTTTATTTTTATTTAACACATGCTCTATCAGTATTTGTCAATATTTCTGAGATGTGGTATTATTTACATTATTTGGACTTTTGTCTTCATCTTTGTTGCCATTTGTACAACGTTTCAGCCATTGTACACTCTGGCTTTCTTCAGGTGGTAGGAATTTTGAACCAAACCCATTATTATGATCACTGGGTTATATCATTCTCATTCCTTGTGCAACTCTCTAAGTTAGTTGTTCACCACTACTGTAGCCTGGAACTGAACTCACAACACTTTGGGTTAAGTCACTGAAGCTAACCAATGCCTATGTCCACTGGGCCATGTGTCCTTAAGGACAGCAGTGGTGAACAAATCGTGTTAGAGGGAGATAACTCATGACTACCAAAAAAAGCTTGCACAAGGAATGAGAATGCATACTCCAGTGATTGTAATAAAGGATTTGGTTTCAAGAAGGCTGGAGCATACAGCACACGAAAAGTCATACAAATGGCAACAAAAATGAGGATAATAGTCTGAATAATGTAAATAGTGTAAATGCACTATCCCTAATACTGAGCTCTTTCACCCTGATTTTTCCCCTTTATGGTATACCTTAAAAGTGTATATATATATATATATATATATATATATAAAAGTACCCGTACTCACAAATATGTAATCACATTTACACACAAAGCCATACATATCTACATCCACTCTAGATCCACTCTAGACAGGAAGGCATATACACAATTGAATTGTTGCCTGCATTTGGTTGATGAAGGATGCTGCGGATATCCTGGACCAAGCATGTGAGCAATGACAAGGTTTTGAAAATGATGGAAACAAAAAGGAAATTAATATTGAGCATCAGGAGGAGACAACTAAAGTTCCTGGAACATGCAATGAGGAAGGAGGGCTTGAAGAACCTGATACTAACAGGCCAGATAGAGGGAAAAAGAGACAGAGGAAAACAGCGGATAACATATTTAAAAGGCCTGAGCAGGTGGATGACAGAACGGAGGCTGAGAGCCGTTACAGGAGAAAGCATGCTAAGAGCCACCAGGGATAGGAAGATGTGGAAGGCCATGATCGCCTACGTCCTGAAGGGACAAGGTACATAAAAGAAAAAGAACTGCAAAAGGGTGAGACCTTGTTGCCAGTCTGGTTGCCCAAGTAAGTTCTTGTGGAGGTGGCACCAGTGACCTAAGTTCATCAGAGCAGAAGCCATGAAATTATCTATAGCCACATCCCACCAATGAGAAAGTGGTTATCAAAACAGAATAGTCCATTATTTATAAGGTAGCATCTCTGATATGTCTTTACTTTCCATACAGTCAAAGCAGAATAGTCCATTATTTATAAGGTAGCATCTCTGATATGTCTTTACTTTCCATACAGTCAAAACAGAACAGTCCATTATTTATAAGGTAGCATCTCTGATATGTCTTTACTTTCCATACAGTCAAAACAGAACAGTCCATTATTTATAAGGTAGCATCTCTGATATGTCTTTACTTTCCATACAGTCAAAAAAGAATAGTCCATTATTTACAAGGTATTAGCAGATGCTAAACACTTCTTTCTTTTTTCATTGAAACCAAGTATTGTCTCTGATATGTCTTTTCTTTCCCCGAAATCAAAACAATAATCGATTATTTACGAGATATTAGCAGGGTGTAACAATCATGTGAACTAAAAAAAGGAGAGGCAAGCATTATTATGACATGATGTGACTGTGCTTACATGTATATCAGAATAAGTTTGTGTACGAGGTTGGGAAGTAAATTATGCAGACATCTACGATTGTACAGTTAAATGACGGAAACAATTCTACTTGAAAATAAGTCCATGCAATGCAGATAATGAAAAAAGAAACACTGAAATTTATTTGTTTTGTGGAGACTGGCAAATATTAGCAAAGTAAGCTGAAAATTTAAGAATTAAAAGAAAAAAATCAGGTATAGATAAATATTTAAACAAATTGACACACACACACACATATATATACACACACACACACACACATATGATATATATATATATATATATATATATATAGATAGATAGATAGATATACATATACACACACATATATATATTCACACACATATATGATATATATACATACATATACACACACACATATATACACACACACATATATGATATATATATGTACATATACACACACATATATACACACACATATATGATATATATATATATATACATACACACACACATATATATACATATATATAGACACACACACACATATATATATACATATATATACACACACACACACACACACATATATACATATATGCACACACACACACACACACACACACACACACACATATATATATATATACACACACACGTGTGTATGTGTGTCTGTGTTTATTTATGTATCTTTCTGGGGGATCTTTTTCTAGTTCCTGTACTTCCCTAGTGTCTTCGGTGAATATCTTATCAATAATGCTGCTAAACAAGCTTGAGAGAAAACATGGTTTTAATTTTTTTTATTTTTAAGAGACAAAAAAAAAGATGCAAGAAAAAAAACTAATGGTGAATTTTCTTGATTCTATTTTGGACTTAAAAAAAAGTGATGACATCCAGTATTCTGATATGAGAAAAATGAGACAGCGCTAACCAAAAAAAAGAAAACAAAATGCTATGACGATAGCAGTGGTGGGAGAGGGATAAGTTACATATCGGCCATTGAATGCTGAAGAAGGCAATCCAATTTGTATTTATGCTATGTTTTCTTTTGCTGGCATAGATTTTCTGGTTTTCTAAGAAAGGTGAACTGATGCGTCTCTATTGTGCAAATAACTTTTATGCACAATGTGCAGCTCTTTTTTGTTTATAAATTTACTGGAATCTGAGTAGCCTCACCAATCTGTTCATTTACGCACACATTATCTATCTATATTTATTCATCATCTATCTATCTATCTATCTATCTATATTTATTCATTATCCATCTATCTATCTTTATTCATTATCTATCTATCTATCTATCTATCTTTATTCATTATCAATCTATCTTTATCTATCTATCTTTATCTATCTATCTATCTATCTATCTTTATCTATCTATCTATCTTTATTCATTATCTATCTATCTATCTATCTTTATTCATTATCAATCTATCTTTATCTATCTAGCTATCTATCTTTATCTCATCTATCTATCTATCTATCTATCTATCTATCTATCTATCTATCTATCTATCTATCTATCTATCTATCTATCTATCTATCTATCTATCTATCTATCTATCTATCTATCTATCTATCTATCTATCTATCTATCTATCTATCTATCTATCTATCTATCTATCTATCTATCTATCTATCTATCTATCTATCTATCTATCTATCTATCTATCTATCTATCTATCTATCTATCTATCTTTATTCATTATCTATCTATCTATCTTTATTCATTATCTATCTATCTATCTATCTATCTGTCTATCTATCTATCTATCTATCTATCTATCTATTCTTCTTTACTTCAAACATTTTGTTTAGTGGACATATGTATTTGTGTGTATGACTGATTTTAAAATGGTGTCAATCTATGTCATCCTGCAAGTCTAGTTGAGATAAAGTATAAATGATTTCTGGCATAGTAGGTTTAACCCTGTATCTGACTCAGAAGGAAAAACCACCATTGAGCCTGATGAGCTTTTAAACTATTCTGTCAGAGAAGACTTTCACAGTCAAGAAAAGTTCAATTAACCTGTTTAACAAATGCAATATATATACAAAGTGCTATGGATAAATTATGCACAAATGAAAATAACTCTGACATCTCATTTTAACAGATATATGTAAGAAAATTATACAAAAATATTTTGAAATATAAAAGAGAAAATTTATTCAATGAAATTAGTATTGGCCTCAACCATAGCCTCAAACTGACTTTGGAATTTTCTGCAAGTCTTCTGGATAGTCTCCTTGTTTAAGTTGATAAACGCAGCCATAATCTTTACCTTATTGGTTCCTTGCTTAACTGCAACTCATAATAATCCAGGGGTTGCAGTCTGGGGAGTTAAGTAGCCAGATGTAAGGGGTGATATGGTCTCAGAAATTGTCCGACATCCATGATTGGTTTCTACTGCATGCGTGGCATGGTGCAGTGTACCATTGCCAAACATAGAATCTACAAGCAACAACCCTCTTGACCCATCACTACCTCTTCACAGCACTTGATGTAGGCCTTCATGTTGAGTCTGAAGCTCTGTGGAAAAATGAATTGCCATCACTAATAAACACTCCAAAACACCTTCGTAATCACTATTAGACTCATCCAACTCTTCTGAATCCTCTGTACTGTCCTCAGATTGACATCTAAACACTCTTAAACATTATATTGGAGCTTTTGGTTTGAATGCTAAGCTGTACAGCATACTGTTTTAAAATTTCAGGGAGTAAATTGCAACATTGTGCTCTTTCTTTCACAGACAGTGCCCAGCTGACCCTACTATATTGTGTGTGTGTATATATATTGTTGTATCCTTTAAAGAGGATACAAACAGGCAAGGTGGTACTCAAGTGAAAGAACAGCAATATGTGCAGATGAAAGAAGAGAGATTTATTGTAAAGAGGATACACTATGGCAAGACAGGGAATCTGTTGGCAATAGTTCATTTTTGTTTGGGAATAATCACCATTAATCTCTAACTTTTGTTTGGGAATAACCACCATTAATCTCTAACTTTTGTTTGGGAATAACCACCATTAATCTCTAACTTTTGTTTGGGAATAACCACCATTAATCTCTAACTTTTGTTTGGGAATAACCACCATTAATCTCTAACTTTTGTTTGGGAATAATCACCATTAATCTCTAACATTTGTTTGGGAATAATCACCATTAATCTCTAACTTTTGTTTGGGAATAACCACCATTAATCTCTAACTTTTCTAAAAAAAGTTGGAGATTATGCTATTGTTATTATGCTATTCCTAAACAAAAACGAACTATTGAATGAAAGAACAGAAATTATGACTAAGTGTAACCATACCAAAATATACCTATTGGGTTCATACAACCATGGATGAAAACGTTATAATTTCTTGTAATTTTAAAAATTGTGCATTCAAAGATTCCCTGACATGTGAGCGTTCAAATGTGATAATTCTTAAAAAAATTGTAGATGGTAAAATCAATTATTGCAAATCACCTGAAGACACCACTCATGGTAAAAACCTAGGTCGTATAATAACTCGTTTACAAATGGAAAATATTCAAAGGTTCTACAATATAATTGTATTGAACACTTTTTAATACAAATGTGCACTGGTCTAATTTTATCATGACTAAAAACTAAGTAATTAAACAAAATATATATATATATATATATATATATATATATATACATACCACACATATATATATACCACACACGCACACATACACACATATATACATACATAAAAACAAAAGAAAAGGTCAGACAGTAGGTAATTACAACAAAGAATTAATGTAAAAACTTAAGATATTTGTTTTGACACAATACCCAGAAGCCACAACAAAGTCATGACCCCCACCCATGACAACCTTTCCACGGATGCTGATAAGCCAAATGAAAAATAGTCAGTTATGTATTTCACACACTCAAACAAATTCTTCATCTTCTTCTATCTGCCGTGTGTCTTCAGAATGTAGGCGATCATGGCTCTGTACAATTTCCTATCCTTTGTGTTATATAGCGACAAATAACAAACACGGGTGTATATAAAAATATATGACTTATATTTTTATTGATGAATGATGGACCGTGTGGCACAAGGGCAGAGAATTGAGAGCGCTTCTAATGGGGTTCGACGGGAGCTGGCCTCTCTGCTTAGCTCGTCTAGCTTCTTATTCGACTTCTCGAGACTTGTCTGTCTGTCAAGACTAACTTCTGTCGAGGCTGACTGTGACTCTTCTTCTTCGACTTCTTCGACTTCTCTGTCTGTCAAGACTGACTGGGTTCGACTTCTCTTCTACTGTCGACTTCTGGAGACTCACTTATCTGTGTTTTCGCAGTCTTTATATATCTTCCAAAACCGGGGACTCATTTCTTCCGGTTTTGCCTTGATCACACGACGCCTATGCGACACCTACGTAAATTCTCAGAGACCCTGTCTGTTTGCTCTGAGCTATTTCCGCTCTGCCGGAAATAGGGTCAAAATGACATCCGCTGCTTTCAATGACCAAAAACACCCACGCTTCATCGGCCTTCTTGGGTGCGGCCAGATTATTATATTACATTTGTACCTCTTAGAAAATTTTGTCTTCTTGCTATCTCTCCTAATCAGTGCCAGCCATTTATGCAAGGTTGTTAGGTAGGCTAAATATCTTAATTCCATTTTGACATTTACCAGCTTCCAAAATAAACTTGATGGATGATTCATTTTTTATTTTTACAGCTTATCAACCTTTTGCAAGTTATTTCAAGCCAGAAATTTTTTTTTTTAGATTTTAAAAGTTTTTGCAGATAATGATTTACTGACACAAGTCATACTGATTAACCCATAGCTAGATGGGAGAGAGAAGAGGTGGATTTATACCTTTCCCCAGGATATTTGCATAACACATGATGTGTGATTGGGCATCATTTATTAGCCCATAATTTACAAGATCCCTTTAGAAAAATTTTGGTTAAAAATACAAAAATACTATTCAAATCACAATATCAAAGACATCTTGCTATAAGAGAGGCACTATATATCAAACAATTTTCTCCTACCATCAACCTTACATTATTCAACAGCGGAAATGGAGTTCTGAAAGTTTTTTAAAAAATAGACAAATGCTTACACAATGCCCAGTCATCCATCATGTAATAGCTTTTAAAGAACACTCTTTTTCAAAAACTCAAAAGTTACATTACACTCAAAAGATGAGCATAAAATATCAACATTGGAAAAATAATATCCTTTAAAATGAGCTAAGTGCCTGAAAGTGCTTGGGAAATAAAAAATTATGGAACATTTTCAAATTCCTTATCTCTATCAATAAGGAAACATGTATGAGTACTGGAAAAATTTCCCCCGCCACAAGAGTTTACTCATGCAACCAGACTGACAACAATATTCCACCCATTTACAGTTAGATCAACTAAATGCAGCTTCTATTCTTGCACTTCCTGCCTGTGGAACTCCATTCTATAAACTTGCTTTCCTGACAGCTACAACCTCCAGGAATTTAAATGCAATGTCAATTCCTATCTCTTATCCACTTGACTCCAGTCTTTCTACATCACTCTGTATATCTTGTTATTTTAATTTCTCTCTAACTACACAACTGTCTTCACACCTGTGTTCCCATCCTTCTCTTGCCTTTTCTCTGATACTCCCTGTAACTGGTTCATCTTTCTCTTCATTCTCCTCCTGTCTAAACTTTTACTTTTGTATAGCCCCCTGCACATCAGTGGCAGTACCGCATTGCTTGGGGTGAAATGATTAAAAATAAAATCAAAAATTAATAAAATCTTCCTTTTCAGTCATTTTTAACAAAACATGTTTAAAAGAAAGATTGCTGCTCAGATATACATTAATACATGTGTGCGTGTGTGTTAAATTAAATGATTAAAAATTAGCAAAGGTTATTTTTGAACAAAGTGATATAAGTGTGTTTTACTGAACTCCTACTGTAGAAACAAATTAACGTCAGTGTATCAGACTGATTTTTTTCTATTTAAGACAGAAGACAATATGACTTAATCTTTCTTTTTCTTTTATGTGCCATGTCCTTTCAGGACGTAGGCGATCATGGTCTTTTATGTCTCCCGATCCCTAGTGACTCTTAGCACGCTGTTGCACCCTGCAACCCTCATTCCATCATTCACCTGATCAGGTCCTTTAAATATGTTATCTGCTGCTTCCCCCTGTCTCTTTTTCCCTCTATATGACCTGTTAGTATCAGGTTCTCCAGGGCTAAGTGAACTAAAAGACCTAAGAGGATTTATTATTGACAGATGTAGCCATAACAGCATAAAGACACTGTGTTAATTAGAGACTCAAAATAAAAACTGGAAAAAATCTTAAATAAAGCAAGTAAATGAATGTGCAACCAGCCATCTACCCTTGGATTGAATATTGTTGTCATATCTGGCCAGGCGCCCCTGCTATTCATCTCAGGGTTCTCAAAAGGTGCCAAAGGAGAATCTGTAATGTGATCAGTCCCAACCTGGCAGCTTGACTCCAACCATTTTCTCTAGAATGTGGCTTTCCTCTGCCTCTTTTACAAATATTTTTATGGCTTCTGCTCTGATGATTTTAGCTCACTAGTGCCCCCTCCACAAGAATTTACTCAAGCAACCAGATTAGCAGCAAGGTCTGACCCTTTTACAATGAAAACAACTAAATGCAGCTGCCACTTCTACTCCAACAGCTTCTTTTCTTGCCCTTCCTGCTTGTGGAACTCCCTTCGTATACTTGCTTCCTTGACAACTACAATTTCCAGGAATTTAAATGCAATGTCAATTACCATCTCTTATCTCTTTGATTCTCATCCTTTTGTTGTCAACCAATGTATCATGTTCTTCTATCTTAACACTCTACTCTCATGCAGCTCTCTTCATATCAGTGCTCTCAGCCTTCTCTTATCCATTCTCTTACACCCCCTGTGTAATATAACGGTCTGGCCCACCCAAGAAAGGCTGATACAAGCCGTGTTGTTTCCGGTCGGTGAAAAGTAACGGATGTCACTTTGACCCTATTTCCGGCAGATGCGGAAATAACTCAGAGGCAAACAGACAGGTGACTCTGAGAATTACGTAGGCATCGCGTGGGCGTCGCGTGATCAAGGCAAAGCCGGAAGAAACAAGTCCCGGTTTTGGAAGATATATAAAGACCGCGAAAACACGGATTCGCCAGTCAGAAGAAGTGAGAGCAGAAGTAGCAGCAGAACCACAGAACACGAAGGAAGGCAGTTCACAGCTGCCCCCAATAGCATGCTGCTATTGTGGGGTACGCAACCCGTCAACCCTTAGAAGCGCGCTCTCGCTCTCTGTTCCCTAGGCTACACGGTCCATCGTTCATTAATAAAAATATCACTTGATATATTTTTATATATATGCGTGTTTGTTGTTTATCGATATATAACACCTGTAACTTGTCCCTCTTCCTCACCACTCAACTCTTATGTAACCCCTTGCACACCAGTGGCAGTACTGCCTTGCTTGGGGTGAAATGATTATAAAAAAGTAAGGACAAATAGAGATGGTAAAAAAGCCAAAAGTTATTTAAACCAACAAAAGACAAGTATATGTGGAGAGTCATGATTGCCCATATCCCCAATGCATAAAATGTTCAGTCAGTCAGTTAAGTACCATACACATGATACACACTTGGGTGATCATGTCTCAAATGAGACATGACTAACTGGGTAAAAATTTGCCAACAGTAGGTTGCTAGTATTTTTTGTGGTAGAATGGTTGCCAGTAAAGACTACAGAACCCTATCTGTCCTACTATTTAACCCATAGGTGAAGGGAAAAGAGATGGATTGATACCTTTCCCAAGGTTATTTGTGTGTAAGTGAATGCAACGAATTCAATTGGAATTCAACCTTGGCTCTCCAATTTCTCATTCCAAGCTGATATCCAATGCACAAACCTACACATAAAAATGGTAAATTCCCCAAATCCATTCTGATCAGATCATATTGTGTCTGTAGTCTTCAAACTTAATATTTTCTCTTAAATTACTTTCCATTTACAGGTGTCTGTGAAATCAGACTTAATTTGTTTTATTAAACCAGAAAGTTTACTCGAAAAATCTTTCTATTGGTAATGGTTTCTGAAAGCTTTCTTTTCTTTTTTTAAATGGACAATGCCAAATAATTTTGCCATTAAAAGAATTAATTGCAGTCTGGATGTGTCAAACAGACAAACCTTAAAAGCTACTAAGAATAATTGAATTTGTTGCATTCACTTACATGCAAATACCCTTGGTATTTTTCAGTCTTTCAATTTTAATATTTTTGCTAAGACATTTTCTGTATACAGGTGTCTGTTGAACTGGATTTTACTTGTTCTATTAAACCAGAAAATTACTTGATAAGTCTTGCTATCAGCAAAGGTCTCAAAAAGTTATCCTTTTTTTAAATGGACAATGCCAATTGAAAAAATTAATTGCAGTCAAGATAACACAGGTTTAAACAGGTTAGTAAACTGCCAGCATTTTGTCTTTCACACAAACAAAACCTAATTTTCTGCAATGATAACAAACACAATGTTGATTTGGGTAACTTAATCCATTTGTATGTTTTTGTATATTTTTGTATTTTTCAGTTTAAAAGAAAAAAAATGAACAGAAAACAATGACAACCACAGAAATATTAAGTTTAAATAAATAGAGTGGAAAATGGATAGGCAAAGTACTTGAAAAAACATGTCATTTCTTATTTGTTTGGTATTATACAAATCAGTTTGCATTCCATCCTTCCACTTCAGCTGTTAAATTTTTAATTGCAGTTTAAAACTTAAAAGCAAGAATAAAATTAAACTCAAAATAAAAATTTGAAAAAGATATCAATAATTTCAACTTTTCTTTTCAATGTACACACAATGAATACTCTATTTGCTGAATTCAAGATTGCGATGCTGTATTTCTTAAAACCAAAGAACTCACTGGGGAGTGTAGAATAAGTAAATTACAACAGACAGTACTCAACTGTAGTTTCACTTGGGTCTGACAGCAAAATGTATCCCAGCAAATTGGTAGGTGGTTTATATAACAGCCTGAGAGATTCCACTTTTCTATCTAGGCAAAGCTATTCTGTAGGCTCTGATTGGCTGATGATTCCCGTGTGAATATTGTGCTCAATAAACATCAGCACAATATCACCCTATGACCTATAAAGAAAGGGACATATATTGAGTTACAAGCCTGTTTATTTTTGTCTGCCAACTGGACGCTAGTTGGAAACATCCCTGCGAAGGTTAGTCCCACACTCTTAATTGTTCAGGAAGTAGAGATAATGGGGAGAGCTTACAGAAATAATTGAAATTATTTTGTGCTAAAAGTAAACTCAAAATTAGGGACATTGACATTAACGGAAATTAAATTTAGAATTATCAAAGGATCAAAACAAGAAGCGATGCCAATTACAGGCAAAATATGATATACAAATATATTTAAACAAGAAAAAAATCATATAGTCTATGATGCAAGCATCATGCAAATGCCCACATTTTAAATGTTAGTAGTTTTCTCTTTTTTTTTTCATCCTTTCTTCCCAAGTAATACTAGAGTGCAGGAGAGCGACTCATTGCACCTTCTTGGACTAACATTTTCATTTTGTGAATTGGAAAGATTATATTGAATCAATTGCTAAGTCTGCATCTAAGAATGTTAGTTCACTATGTCATACTAGATAATTTTTCTTGCCAGAACCTCTCTTACATGTTTATAACACTACCATTCCTCCATGCATTGAATATTACTACCATTTCTGGTCTGATGCACTTGCAACATATTTAGAAATTCTTGATAAAATCTACAATGTTATTGGTCTTGACCTGGCATCTCAGTTTCAGTCCTTTTCCCACTACCACAACATGGTTTCACTATGCCTTTACAACAAATACTTTCATGGTAAGTGTTCTGATGAACTTTCCATTATGGGGTGTAGATTTTAAGTGCAGTACTAGATTGGTAGCAAGGTCTCATAAATTTACCATTGAGATGGCTAGATTTAACTGTACGTTCTATGCTAACAGTTTCTTCCATCAGTCTTCTTGCTTGTGGAACTTTCTTCCATATTCTTGCTTCCCAGTCAACTTTCATCTTCAAAAATTTTTAAATTTAACTGCAATAGCAGCAATTATATTCTAGCTCCTCAATTTTTGTTTTTTTATTGTCTTCTCTCCTTAATAGTAGATTTTTTTATCATATTCCCTAACACCCAGTAAGCCTTTGCATCCTAGTGGCTTTACTTCCTTGCTTGGAGGGGAAATGATTAAAAAAAAGTAGTAGTACTTGGGAAGAAGCTGCTCTGGTGGTACTTATTTCTTATTAATGGAATGGGAATGGAATGAGGATGATTCATTTATGCGTATATAATATGGTGGGTCCCAGCTGCAAATATTAGGGCTGATGAATGGTAGGGCCACAGTGAAGGCAAGAGAAGCAAAGCAAATATTTGTTTATCTAGCAATCTCCCTTGAATTTCACATGTGGGGAGACCTGAGGGCTACATTCGACATGTACTAATGCAATGAGCCTGTGGCATTATACATCACAGGGGAGTCTACAGTTTATTAGTTTAATTTGGCAGCTGAACTGTACTAGCTCACTTGGCGAAGTGAGTATGCAGAAATACATTTATTGCTCAAATACAAGGATGGAGGATGGTCTATACTACAAATTATAGCACTAAATAACTCTGTTCTAAAGGCATATCTGTGTTTTCTTTATTTTGTTCAACCCTGTATATATTAATAAATAAATATATTATCCCTCACCAAAAGATTATTTTGTGTATGAAACTCTGAGCCATGATATCAGCAAGAGATAATCAAAACTTATTTATAAATGGAACTTTGTGTGTGTGTGTGTGTCAGTTACCTATAGACTCCGAAATGGCTGAACCGATTTTCTTAAAAATTTACACACTTGTACTATAAGCATCTGCAAGTGTTCTTAGCCAGATTTTGTGACAATGTATCCCCGATAAATATTGATAATCGAAAAAATCAGGTTATAGAAGGAGTTGTTCGATTTTAATCAAATTTGATACACTCATAGACAAAGACATAAGAAACGATATTCAGAAGTTTCAAGGTTGCAGTTCTTACAATAGTGCAGAAAATTTGATATCAATACCAGGAAATCAAAATTTGATTTCCATCCATTCATTTTTCTTTTAGTCTATGGTTTCACTTTAACTGGAAACAGCTATTGCTTTTTAGTCTTTCATGTCAACATCCAAAGAGTCTGAGCTCCAGGACCATGGATTAGTTTTAAAGCTTTCATTACACCTGAGCAACACCAGGCTATACTTCTAGTATATATAATTATATATATAAATTATGCTCTCTTTACAATTGAACTCTCTAGAGAGGAAAAATTTAAAAAACACTTACCACTTCTGTGATTTATGCATTACACTTCTGTAATGAATTGAGTTCTCCTGGTGGCAGATGTGTGTATATGCCAGAGATATATAACACGCTAAAATTTCCTCCTCTCATTCCATTTGCTGATAGCTTAGGGAGTAGACACTCTGACTGACACCAAATTGGTTATATACATATATTAAAATCTCTTCGCACACAGATATATACATGGATGTATATCTGTGTATCCATATTTAAAAACTCTTCAGATACAGACTCACAGATTTATAGACCTGTATCTATATCTGTGTATACATATTTTAAAATATCTTCATATATCCACACTTATACGCATACACATATGTTTGTGCATACACATTTTGAAATCTCTTCATAGACACACACACACAAACACACACACACACAC
The DNA here is from genome assembly GCA_037127315.1 of Ascarosepion bandense. Taxonomy (NCBI): domain Eukaryota; kingdom Metazoa; phylum Mollusca; class Cephalopoda; order Sepiida; family Sepiidae; genus Ascarosepion; species Ascarosepion bandense. The sequence goes on from JBBBDQ010001816.1 coordinate 1,090,040, forward strand.
ACACACACATATATATATATATATAAAATAAATTTTGATGTTCAAAACTGTTGAATGATCATTTCAACATGAAATCCCTGTATCATTTTTAATATCAAAATATTAATATTAAATAGGATCGGGTCTTTGGGATTAAAGTCATTTAAACACACACACACACACACACACATATATATATATATATATAGAATAAAAAGTGTGAGAAGCTGCGAATGTTTTCTTTAAAGTGTATGTTTATTGTTTTGGTATTTATACAAGTTATGAAGTATTAATTGTTATATATATCTATCTATCTATATATATATATATATTTATATATATATATATATATATATAGAATAAAAAGTGTGAGAAGCTGTGAATGTTTTCTTTAAAGTGTATGTTTATTGTTTTGGTATTTATACAAGTTATGAAGTATTAATTGTTATATATATATATATATATATATATATATATATATATATATGAGTCATATATACGTCATACCAAGTTTAGTTTAGTGAAGACACCATTATGAATTTGTTTAACCCTGAAGACTGAAAAAATCATAATTGTACCTTAACGGAAGATTGAACTTGGCATGACTCTGCTCACTTAAGTCACAAATATCTCCGCATTAATCCTATTAATGCATTATCTCGATATTGAGCACTTTATGACAAAAACCTGCTTGCTAAAATATCTTTTTATCAGTAAACCACTCAAAAAACAAGAATCTTGGCACTAAGTATTATCATAACTCAATACTGTATATATATATATATATATACACGGCTATGTATGTCTGTGTATACATATTTTAAAAACTCTCTATAGACACACACACACACATATATATATATATATATATATATATATATATACATATATATATAAACTGAATACCTGGATCAAAATATTTACATATATATATATATATATATATATTTTCTAAACATATACTGTTAAATATAAGAGACAATGAATGTCTATTATGTTTAATCATTCAGAGAGGTTATTATTACTGTCTTAATAACCTCTCTGAAGATGGCTCATGTGAAAGCTTAGAGGCGAAAGCTTAGAACCAAATTAATAAAAAATTATCCAAATGTTGGAGAATTTTTGTCTTTATTTTCAACTGAAATTAAAGCCAAAATACAACTTAGAATGACTCATGATTAAACATAATAGACATTCATTGTCTCTTATATTTAACAGTATATGTTTAGAAAATTATTTGTTGCCTCAATACACTATATATATATATTTATATATATATATATATATATATATACATATATATATACATGGTTATAGATGTCTGTGCATACATATTTTAAAAGTTTTCATATGCGCGCGCACACACACACACATGTGTGTGTGTGTATATATATATATATATATATATATATATATTTATTAGGAACTTTTACCTATATAATTCTTTCTTGAAATCTTTCCAACAGACTCAAAGCTAGTAGTATTGCCTGCAGAAGAGCAGTTGCACACAAACTGAAAAATGAAATTTCCTTGGCAGAGTAAACAGAGGCACAAGTTAAAAGCAGAAAATTGGGATAAAATCTTCAGAGCGTAACTTACTGGAAGTTTGTGATGGAACTCACAGATAAAACCATATCACGGTGAACAATCTTGAATATCAGGGACAATTCCCATTCATTCCAGTGTGATAGCCACTAATATAGCCAAAGAAAAGGAAAAGTATTTCAGCACACTTTAACTGTCATTACATGAAACTCTGGAGTAAAATTCATTCTCCTAAGAGAAATGGTTTCTCATATAGCATAAGAGACTAGCAAACAGGAAACTGCCAATTTGATCCTAAAATTTTCCTATGGGGAGATTTTCAGGAGTGATGATCAGAACGAAAGGAATAGATCAACATGATCGAAAGAAATAAGAAGAGATTGATTTTAAAAGGGAGTGACTTTTAACTCAGCAGAAGCCTACTGATTTACAGTAAATTGCATTTTATCTTTTTTTTTTTTTTTGCCGTGTACTTTCAGGGCGTGAGTGATCATGGCTCTCCACAATTTCTTGTCCTTTGTAGCTCTTAATATGTTTCATTTTTTTCTATCCCTCCTAATCTCTGCTCTGCCAACCATTTATTGTTTGGTATGTTATTCACTGCTTTACGTTTTTCTTCTTGCTCTCCTCTGAGTGTCAAATTTGCCAAGCCTTCTTTCATTATTATGTGTACTAGAATTTTCTCTTGTCTTTTTCTTACTTTGATAATAGCATTCTTTTCATTTCTATTATCTCTAAAGTTTTGTTGCGGCACATTATCAATCATTATTATTCATTTTTCATTTGTAATTACTCTGATCAATTTGTTTTGGATGAAATCTTACCAACTATTATTATTAACATGAATGCTGGACAGTCTCTTGTCAGATGAAGAAGAGATTTTAAGGCAAGCAAAATGTGGTTCTACAAGAGAATGCTGAGAAAACTATGTACTAAAAACATGTGCAAAAACAAAACTTACCAAAAGATACAAAGGATAGAGAAGAATGGCGAGCCATTATAACCCATATCCTGAAGTGACACTGAATAAAACTGTTATCGTTTTTATTTGATGAAACCTTGTCAACAATTATTATTAATTTATCATAGGTAATTACATTTATCTTAAATTTTTTATTGGGCAAAGCATTGTCAACCATTATTTATAATCTTTTAGGAATATCTATTTTCATCTTGAAATTTTAGTTTGTTTCTTTTTGTCACAAATTTTAATCTAGCCATCAGTCTATAGTATTGAGTATACACTAAACGCTAATTCTCTAGTGTGACTTGAACTAATATCCTCTTCTGGTAAAAGTCCAGTTGTTTGTGCTGTCAAGCTACATTAACTTGATGGCATTGAAGAAGATCAAATCTAACCTATAAATCATCATTTTATTCCACAACCTTTTTTGATACTACATTTAATTTTGTTTGACTTGGGTAGTATTAGTAGAAGTAGTATTATTTTTAAAATTAAAATTAAAATTGTCAGCTATTATTATTGATTTTGACTAGTATTTACTTTCATCTGAATTTTTACAATGATAATGTCTGAAAAATTACACATGGGATAATAATATATAAAATTTTATACCTCAAGAGCAGTTTCAGAGAAAAGATGTTTGACAAAGTGACAAAAGTTTTTGTGCAACACATTTCATTGGCACATGTTGGTTTAAGTTGATGTGACTACAAGAAACGCTGGGAATTTAAATAAAAAAAACTTTTTTATGTGTTTTGGGTATATAATCTAGTCAGTTTCATTTAGATTCTTTTCTTTATTGGTTTTATATTCTTCTATGTGCTGTGTGTTGTAGTGCATTGGATATCAGCTGGAAACAAGAAATCGGGGAGCCGGGTTCAAATTCCAGCTGAATTCATTGCATTCGCTTATGCGCAAATATTCTTGGGAAAGGTATTAATCCGTTTCTTCCTTCCAGTTATGGGTTAAATATCAGGACAGATTGGGTTCTATAGCCTTGGTTGGCAACCAGTCTACCACAGAAAGCAATGGCAACCTTCTGCGGGATAATCTTCTGCCCAGTCAGTCATGTCTCTTTCGAGACATGATCGCCCAAGCATGTATCACGTATGGCACTTAACTGACTGATATGCTGTGTCCCCTTAGGACACAGGTGATCATGGCTTTTGACATCTCCCTATCATTTGTCGCTCTTTATGCTCCTTCTGTTAACCCACTCAATTCCCCACTCTACCATCAACCTGCTCAAGTACATCAAGTATGTCATGCATTGCTTTTTTCTCTTTCCCTTATCTGTCCTGTGAGCATCAGTTTCTCCAAGCATTTCTTCCTCATTACATGTGCCAAGAACTACAGCTGTCTTTTCCTGATGCTAAGTATCAGTTTCTTATTTGTGTTCATCCTTTCCAAAACCTCATCATTGCTTAAATGTTTGGTTCATGGTATCCTCAGCATCCTCCTGTAGAACCACATTTTGGTTGTATCAAGTCTTTCCTTCGTCTTTGATGAGATTGTCCAGCATTCACTGTCATATTGAGGGACAGACATCACATAACAATCCAGTACTGTCTTCTTTGTTTCCAGTGAAATTTTCCTGTCACTTCATACTCTACTCAGCTTCTGAAATGCATATTATTAAAGGTCCTATTTCTGTAAGTTGGTTTCTGGGTGATGCTCATACCAGTTTTCTACAGTTTCCTTCCCGTAAAAGTAGCAGATTTTCTAGTGTAGATATTGGCCCGTTCTATCAGGCCAAGTTTTATATTCAATGGGTGCAAGCAGTGTGCAACCTGATACAACTGTCAATTGTTTTTGGATTTTGGGCTAACCCAATTTTTCACTATGTGTGCTTTGTAATTTCTAGTTATTAAGCATTATTATTGGTAGTAGTACTACTACTAAAAATAATAATAATAATAATAATAATACAATTGTTATCATTATTAATATTATTATTATCATTATTATTAAAACCTTGAATAATTTCTGATTTTTCCCCTGTTTTCTTTTCCTCTATCTGATCTGTGAATATCAGATTCACCAAACCCTTCTTCCTCATTACTTGTCTTATGAACTTCAGCTGTCTTTTCTTGATGCTAAGTATTAGTTTCCTTTTCATCCTCTGTAAAACCTCATCGTTACTCACCTATTTGGTCCATAGTATCCTAAATATTTTCCTGTAGAACCACATTTCATTTGCTTTAAGTCTCTCCTTCATCTTTGTCCAGTATTCGCTGCCATATTGAAGGACAGACATCACAGAAGAATCCAGTACTGTCTCCTTTATTTCCAGCAAAATTTTCTTGGCTCTTAACACTCAACTCAGCTTATTTTATAAAGTATCCTACAAATTAATAACAGAAGATCTGCCAAAAATAGTGAAACTGTACAAAACCTGGATGCAAATTTACTGTGTATGAACAAGTGATTAAAGCACTTTCTGAACATTTTCATCTTCATTAAACAAAATATTTTCTGACTCTGTCGTATATATACAAAATATACGCAGTGTTGAGTTATAATAATGTTTAGTGTCAAGATTTATTGATAAAGGCTGTGATGTTCTTGCAAGAAAACCAAGCCCTCATGAGTGAAAGCATCATAATATCCTGTTGAAATTTAAAAATTGGCATAAACCTCCTCACTTTAAGTGACAAATTCTTTGCATGAAAACTATCAACACCAATATCGAGCACTCTGTGATAAAAAAAAAAAACCTACTTGGAAATATACCTTTATCAGTAAAACTACTTAAAAAAACAACAATCTTGGGGCGAAACATTATCATAACTTCACACACTATATATATATATATATATATATATATATATATATAATCATATAATTATGAATTAAATGTACATTGCGACATGGAAATTTCTATGTTTCAGGATAGAATCTCATCATCAGGCAATGTTGGATGTTGGTTGTGAAAATGTAAATCATTTTCACAATCAACGTTGCTTGTTGATGAGATTCTATGTTGAAACATAGAAATTTCCGTGTTGCAATGTACATTTAATTTATAATTATATTATTATATTAAGCTCTACAGTATTTATTGTATTGAGCACTGTTTATAAAAAGATAAATGCCAGGGGACTCAAAACTGTAAAACCTTGGACCTCTTCACCTGAATATATATATATATATATATATATATAACAGGTAATGAATGTCTATTAAATTTAATCATGAGCCATTCTAAACATTGTATTTTGGCTTTAATTTCAGTTGAAAATAAAGACAAAAATTGTCCAACATTTGGGTAATTTTTTATTATGCTGGTTCTAAGTGTTCAGCTCACATGAACCATCTTTATATATATATATATATATATATATATATATATATATATAGATATATATATATGAGTGTGTGTGTGTGTGTGTGTGTGTGTAAAAATTAAGACAGACACATTATTCCATGGTTAATTTAAATCTTCTGTACAATAAAGACAGAAGCTGAAGATGGTTTTTCTGCCTGAAATAGGCCTATGCTTCCACTTAACCATGGAAGAACTTGTCTGTCTTAATTTTTATGAATATTTGCTCTATATGTATTTATATATATATATATTTAGAGCTCTCCTAGTAAGTTATCCTACCACTTTATATACAGGATACTCATTTGGATTATTCTATATCTACACCATACATATATATATATATATATAGATAGATAGATAGATAGATATAATAATTTACATTTTGATTATTCTCGACACCTGAAACCAGCCACAACCCAAGTTTCATGCACGTAATTGAGCACTTATTAATTATTTTGGTGTGCCTTGATAAAACACAGATAGTATCAAAACAAAATGGCTACCTTTGTCGTGATATCATAACATATTTATGTTATAAATTCTAAATAAATATTCACTCTATTTTGTATTAAGCACTTTTTAAACAATAGTATTTCTTTGGACACAGAATTTTATTCCATCCATCCCTACACTATACTTATCTATATATATACATTTATGTATATATACATATATATATATATATATACATATATATATATATAAACACACACATATATGTTACTACATATATAACATACTATGTTTTTTTGGAAAAATATGATATATAAACTTTAATTCAGACTCTAGGTGAATAATTGAATTGAAAAAATGGGAAAATCATATGTAATGTATTTTTTCATGCAAAATGGCTTCTTCAGAATAAATAATTTTTATTTTGTTTCTATTTCATTCTTTTCCGAGCTACATATCTATAAATCCACCAGTAAAAATATTTATTCTGGATAAGTCTTTTTCTTGCAAGAAACCCAGCCCGGTGATTTAGGACATCATAATGGTGTCCTCAAAAATCTTCAATGTCAGCATAAACCTGCTCAGTTAAAGTGACAAATTCCTTGCACTAAAACTAATATATAGAAGAAAAATACTTCCATTTTGAAAATGCAACTACATTCAAAATAAAATCAGATGTAACCTGCAACTCGAAAAATGTAGTTTACACTCTAAAATGCAACAAGTGTGCAAAGATATATGTGGAAGCGACACAATGCTTGATAATAGAATATCCCTTCATAAATGCAATATAAGACTATCATACAACAGGAAACTATATGTCTCCCAAAATATGCATGAATGTAGTGATGGCAATTTCAAAGTTGCACCTATTTACCAAAATACAGACTATGAAACATTAATAATGCACGAAGAAAGATTCATAAAAAAATACAAGTCTTTGCTCAACAAAATCACATAAAAAACACACCAAAACCATACAGACACATACATACATACACAAACACATACTCAAACACATTAAAAAAAAGACACACACCCAAAAAACACAGACATACACATACATACACACAAACATACACACAGATACATACATACCAAATTCAAATGATAATCGCAGGCAATAAAATAGAACTAGATGACCCATAAAAAATAGTTCTAAAATAATTCTAAAATATAAAGACAAAATCAAGGAGTGCTCACACACAGGCACACACAGACACACACACATATACCAAATTCAAAACACCATCAAAGTAATAAAAGCAATCAACTGACAGATGAAAAGACATGTAAATAAACAAAGACAGCTAGAAGATAATCTTTAAGTACTAAAGAGGGAAACCCCAAACCAAAATCATTTCAAATTAGGATAAGCACTTGATTCAATCATTTATTCATTTATTTATTTGTTTATCCATTTATGCACATGCTGATGAGAGAAAACACAGACTATTCAACACGCCAACATTTGATTTATTGTAGTTATTGGATTTACTTTATTTTTTATTTTTTACTTGACTGATTTAATTTATTTCTTTATTCTTTATTTTAATTTTCTACTTACCTATATATAAACAAGAACTTGGCCCTCAGAAACAAAAGCCACAAATTTATTTGCCTGAAGAGAATCAATCTTAGACTCGAAACATGTGTAGCATCACAAATACCATTATGGACACTTAAAATATAATATGTATAATATCTTTATACTACAATAAATATACACTTTAAAGTAAACGTTCATGGCCTCTCACACTTTTTATTCAATATACATATATATATATATATATATATATTAGGCTTACGGCCATATCATGTTGAATACACCGGTTCTTGCTCGATCATTAAAGTTAAGCAATGTTGAGCCTGGTCAGTACTTAGATGGGTGACCACTTGGGAATACCAGGTGCTGTAAGCGTTTAGTGACGGATGTGCATTGTGGTGCAGTGGATATCAGCTCATAAAGAGAAATTGGTGAGCTGAGTATTAATCCATCCCTTCCCTCTAGTTATGGGTTAAATAACAGGGTAGGACTTGGGGACGCTGCCCTTAAAAACAAATCCCAATGAATTTTGATGCTCGAAAAGAAAAAGTATTACTAGACACAAAACTTATATAAAAAAAAACAATAAATTGTTGAAAAGAAAAAGGTATTACCAGCAATAAATAAATAAAATTTAGTTGGCAATAAATGACCCACCGAGGTTGATATGCCATAAAACAAAACAACCAACCAACATATATATTATATTATATATCTATCTGAGAGAGAGAGAGAGAGAGAAAAAAATGCTGAACTGAAATAATTTACTCTGATTGAATATTAAGTACACACAATTATTCAGTTTGCAATATGTCTCAGGAGTAATCCTCTTCTACCCACCCAAAAACAGGTTCTCACTGCCTTACCCCGTAATAGGATAGGCATTGTTAGATTTTGGAAAAATGTGTACAGTTGGATAATGCAGTGCTGGAATGAACTTGTCAAAATGGAAATTGGGAATTCCATATACACCTGTGAATTTTGTGATTGTAAAATTCACTAACAAAAGAGAGGAAACTGCTTCATCTCATTCCAATCGACCCAGGCTATCAGAAAAATGTCTTCATGCAATGAGATGGGAAATTGAAATATTCCCTGTTGTAAGGCAGCAGGTGTCAGCGTGTGCTGTAATCAGACCAATGAAAGTAGTATATGGAAGGACACCTATTTCTCAGTCTGAATCAACTGTTATTCAATAAAAGTAGCACCATTTTCAAGGAAAATGAAGAGCTATATTGAATAAGAAAAAATATTATGAAATAATTAATCTGCTGACATGAATTTCATTGTATATACTGAAGCTAAAATGAAAGTAACAAAATATTGTGAAATACTTCTAACAAAGATTTGCTTCACTTGGCGGATTCTATATGAATTTTATTCATGGTATCCAAATCATTTAGGAATGTCTTTGATCTAAATACAAACATCTTCTCAGATCAATGATTAAAAATGGCCTCAAGCCAGTATAACTTCAAGAAGATCATCTTTCATCAGATCTCATTGACTGGCACTAGAGAATCATAAACAAAGTCAGTTAAGTGCTATATGTGATAAATATTTGAGTGATCATATATCTTTCGAGACATGACTGTCTAGGCAGAAGATTTTGCTACAGTAGGATGCCATTTCTTTCTGTGCTAGACTGACTGCCCATCAAGGATATAGAACTCAATCTGTCCTGTTATTCAACCCATAGCTGGAGGAAGATGAGATGGATTCATAACTTTTTCAAGGGTATTTGTGTGTAAGGGATTGCAATGAATTCAACTGGAATTTGAACTCAGCTCTCAGATTTCTCATTTTTTTTTAATCATTTTACCCCAAGCAAGGCATTTTATTGTCACTGTTTCAAAGGGGGGTTACATATGGGGAAAGTGATGAGAAAGAGAGGTTAGTTATAGGAAATGTCAGGAGAAGGGTAATAGATAGATGAGACTACCTGTGTAATGGGGGTGGAGTGGATGGAGAAAAGAGCTTGAGAGAATGGATGCTAGTTAGTGAGATAGGAGATGTCTATTGACCTTACATTTAAATTCCTGGACATTGTAGCTGTCAGGGAAGCAATTATATGGAAGGGAATTCCACAGGTGGGAAGTGTGAGAAAAGAAACTGTTAGAGTAGAAATTGCGATTAGATTTTACTGGTTTCACTGTAAAAGGGTGGGACCTAGTTGCTAGTCTAGTAGCTCATGTAAATTCATACATGGGGACACCATTATTTCAAGACAATATTCATTGCACCACAATGCCTATCGTACTTTACCAAAAAACAAAAACTTATCACTTGAAGACTTTTGGTGGCAAAAATAACTAAAATGGAGAGCTCATGTAACTGGAAGAGTAAATAATAATATAGTATTAGCCTTCCACATGCTACAGAAACAATATATTAACCTTAGAACTCAAGTCAAGTTACTCAGTAACACTGTCAGACCTAGACTTTCATATGGATGCCATGTATAGCTTCATTCAGAAATGACTAAACTATAAGTTATATCAAACTTTTTCTCAGATCGACTTTTAAAATGGCATGGGGTGAAGCCATAAAGAGAGAAATAAAAACAAAAATACTTCCAACAAATAATTTGTTTCACTCATCAGATCTGATATGGAAGTGATACACGGTGTTCATTTCATCTCTTTTCATATTTCTCCTGATCCTTTTTTCTTCCTGTGTCCTGTAGTTCTTTCTGAGGAATGTCTTTCTATGAACCTTGTGTTCTGGTGCTACAAACACATTAAATCAATACTTCAGGAAAATAGATTTCTCAAGTCCAATAGCTGTTATTGCTCTTTCCAGTATTGATAGGAGCTTTCTTTTCAGCTGGAATTCATAAAATCTTTCTCTTGTAACAATTTTTCAGCAAAATAGGTTTCTCAAGTTCAATAAATGTTATTGCTCTTTCCAGTATTGATGAGAGCTTTCTTTTCAGTTGTAATTCATAAAATCTTTTTCTTAAAACAATCTTTCAGGAAAATAAGTTTCTCAAGCCAAGTAGCTGATATAACTCTTTCCAGTATTGATGGGATGGCTTCTTTCCTAACCTTTTATTTGAAATTGCATGAAATGTCAACATCTTGATTAAGTCATCATTTTCTCTTTTGATTTAAACCCTTAAAATCTTTCTCTTAAAACAACCTTTCATGAAGTTTCTTAAGCCTAGTAGCTGGTATAACTTTCCAGTATTGATGAAAGGGGGGGGTCTTTCCTAACCTTTTATTTGAAGTAGTATTTTATGTGAACATCTTGATTATTATCTCTGAGTTACATGTGCTATCCATTTTAATTGTTGCTGTTGTTGGTAGTCCTCTAGTGATGTGGTTTCTGTTTTTTGGGTACATTTCTTTGATTGTGATTCTGTGAGTCTTCTTAACCATTTTTTGAAGTAGTGTGAAATGTTAACATCTTGATTATGACATCATTTTTTCTTTTGCTTGAAATTCTTTCTCTTAAAACAGCCTTTCATGAAAATAAGTTTCTCAAGCCCAATAGCTGTTATAACCCTTTCCAGTATTGATGGCGAAAAAGGGGGAGGTTTCCAGTATTGATGGCAGGAAAGGGAGGGGGTTCTTTCCTAATCTTTTATTAGAAATTTTGTGGAATGTCAACATCTTGATTATGTCATTATTTTCTAGTTGAGTTAAATGTGTTATCCTGTAGCAGCCACAGATCTATTTCCTTTAGCGAATCAATGCCCCCAACGGGAGATTCGGTCACTCACTGACCAATCAACGGGCGGAGCGCATTGATTCCTCTCTAGAACTATTTTTCCTAGTCCTGTTTGTAGAACGGAGGAAAGCAGAGACCCACGAGCCCGCGGCAGTAACGGACGCCTCTCTCACATCGCTGCCACTGATTCCCCATGGAATGCTTTCGTGGAAGACTCTGCTGCTAGCTTCACCATGGACACTTACATACTATCTGCTGCTAGCTTCACACCACACCACACCACCGCCGCCATTCAAGCAAGCCAGGACTATGCTATTATCACAGTTGTTTTGGCGCTAAGGCTCGGAGGTGCAAAATGCCCTGCTCCTTTTCAAACCAGGGAAACTTAAATCTGGAGAGCTGAGCACGGCACACTCTCCACAAGATCTATGTAACAACCGTGCCTATTTTATCACTGACTCCAGGTCCCAAGCACGTTGTTTGGTTGACACAGGAGCAGCTTGCAGTATCTGGCCACTGAAACTCCTCACTGAGAAGCCGCCACTGTCGCCCATCACACTGCAAGCAGTAAATCACTCCCCTATTCCCACGTACGGTCAAATTTCTCGTTCTCTGGACTTGGAATTACGGAGAGACTTTACATGGATTTTTACTGTAGCTGATTTACCATACCCCATTCTAGGACTTTCTGCACCACTTCAGCCTTTTAGTGGATATGCACAAGCGACGACTTATTGACGGCAATACGGAACTTTCTGTCATGGGTTTTAAGGCAAATATCTCACCTATCAGCCCGGTATTTTTCATTGCCACCACTGACGACCCATACCAAACATTACTACGCTCTTACCCAGAGTTAACTAACTTAAATTTCGTTGTGAGCAAATCAACTCACTCTACAAAACACCACATCGAGACCACAGGCGCTCCGGTGTTCTCACGCCCTCGCCGCCTCCCTGCCGATAAACTAAAGGTGGCGAAGGCAGAATTTAACCATATGCTGCAGCTGGGAATTATACGCCCCTCGTTCAGTCCATGGGCTTCCCCTTTGCATATGGTTCCAAAGCGTTCTGGAGATTGGCGTCCGACTGGGGACTATCGACGACTAAATGCCATTATGGTACCTGATCGTTACCCAATCCCACATATACAAGACTTCACTTCATCCCTGCATGGTTGTAAGACCTTCTCCAAACTAGACCTCGTTAAGGCTTATCATCAGATACCAGCGAACCCAGACGACATACCCAAAACTGCAGTAACTACTCCATTTGGAGCGTTTGAATTTTTAACTATGCCTTTTGGTTTGCGAAACGCGGCTAGTACCTTCCAACGCTTCATGGACGAAGTAGTGCGTGATTTGGACTTTGTCTATAATTATATAGATGACATCCTCGTAGCACGTGCCTCACCTGAATAAACATGTTACTCACCTCCGCCTACTGTTCGAACGGTTTCAAAAGTACCAGGTGAGGATTAACCCTGGTAAATGTGTTTTCGGTGCTTCGTCGCTAACTTTCTTGGGACACATTATAAGCCCCGAAGGGATATCTCCCTTACCTGAAAAAGTGAAGGCTCTACAAGACCTTCAACCACCCACTTCACTTCGCCAACTGAGACACTTTCTCGGTCTGCTTAACTATTACAGACGTTTCATCCCACACTGTGCGGATCTCCTGTCTCCTCTGTCTGACATGTTACATAACAGGAAAAAGAAAAATGAGCAGATTTCGTTGAATGACATACAGCTAAAAGCTTTTAACGAAGTGAAGAAGAAATTAGCGACAACATTGCTACTTGCACATCCTGTACCCGACTCCCAGTTTTCATTGTTCGTTGATGCATCGGGAACAGCTGTAGGTGCAGTTTTGCAACAGCAACACCAACAACAGCTACAACCTCTCGCTTATTTTTCGAGACAGCTGAAACTGGCAGAACAACGTTACAGCACGTTTGGCCGTGAACTCCTGGCAATGTACCTCGCAGTGAAACACTTTCAGCATTCATTAGAGGGCAGACAATTTGTGATCTACACTGATCACCGTCCGCTTACTTTCGCTCTGCGCTCAAAGCCGGACAGATATTCTCCTCACGAAACTCGCCACTTGGATTTTGTTTCACAATTTACAAACGATATCCGACATATCTCTGGTGAACAGAATGCTGCGGCAGACGCCTTGTCTCGCCTTCCCATTAATTCCCTGTTCTCACCTTCAGATATCGACTTACGACAGATGGCCTTTGACCAACCACGCCTGGACACCTTTGATCTATCGTCACCTGAATTTGCAACTTGCAAGTTCGCATACCTACCAGTGCCTACTGCAGACACGCAGATCATCTGTGACACCTCAACAGACGCACCTCGACCTTTTGTTCCGATGACACATTGTAGGGTTGTTTTTGATACACTACACCAATTGGCACACCCCGGACCCAAAGCCACAGTGAAACTGATTGCAGCTAGATTTTTCTGGCCAAACATGAGGCGTGATATCACTGCCTGGACACGTTCTTGCATATCCTGCCAAAAATCAAAGGTGCACAAACATATCCGTGCACCCCTCGGAACATTCAGCACCCCAGACGCTCGGTTCAGCCATGTCCATATTGATCTGGTTGGACCATGGCCGGTCAGTCAGGGATTTACTTACCTCCTGACCTGTATAGATCGCTTTACACGGTGGCCCGAAGCTATTCCCCTAAAGGACATTTCAGCTGAATCCGTAGCGCAAGCCCTTATATCAGGCTGGATAATGCGTTACGGAGTTCCTACAACAATTACCACTGACCGTGGCAGACAATTTGAATCCCACCTATTCCAGGAACTTTCCAGAATTTTAGGGATCAATCGAATTCGAACTACGAGCTATCACCCTGCTTCTAACGGGATGATAGAACGCTTTCATCGCCAATTAAAGGCCGCATTACGTGCCTATCCTGACCAACAGCGATGGAGCGAATATGTACCTGTTGTCCTTCTTGGCTGTCGTGCAGCTATCAAAGAGGACCTAGGATACTCTCCAGCAGAACTTGTCTATGGAGTACCTCTATCATTACCAGGTCAGATGTTGAACCCTATAGATTTAACAGGAACAGATCCTGCCTTGTATATAAACAGACTGCGATCTTATTTTGGTAATCTCCCACCAATGCACCCTAGGGAACAGACCATCAAATCATTAGTCCCAAAAGATATTTCTTCATGGACCCACGTTTTTCTAAGAAGGGACGCTGTCAAAGCCCCTCTCACTCCACCTTACACTGGCCCTTACCGCGTGCTTTCACGCACTGACAAACTTCTCACCCTTGACATTAGTGGCAAAAAAGAAACTGTATCTATTGACAGGGTGAAAAGAGCCTTTCTTAACACAAACACACAAGAGCCACATATTCCCCCTACTTACATACATGAACATATCTTTACACCCGTTGAAAAAAATACGATGCCAACAGACAACTATGTCACCACCACACGCAGTGGTCGATGAGTACATTGCCCCAAAAAGCTCTGTAAAACTGTTTATATATAAATTGTACCCTTCTTTGTTTTATGGCCGCTATCTTTTTCTCTGTCGGCTTTCCGCCTAAGCAGGGGGTGATGTAGCAGCCACAGATCACCATGGACACTTACATACTATCTGCTGCTAGCTTCACCATGGACACTTACATACTACCAATCTTGTACGTTTACTATGTAATAAACCATTCTTTGTTGTTATTCTAAAAGCAAGTTTCGTCATTCATTTGTGTGCCTAAAAAATATAGTGTTGGGGAAATTAAGCATTTCCCGTAACACCTATAATCCATTTTAATTGTTGATGCAGTTGAAAGTCAAAACATGATGTGGTTTCTGTTATTTAGTACAGTTCTTTGTCTATGATTTTGTAGCATCAGCAGACAAGATTCAAAGAAGGATGGTCCCCAGTAAGACCTACTGGCTTCACTTGCTCAAATGTATTTTTGATCATTGATCTGTGAGTGGTATTCTATGCAAATTAGCTGATTTGTATTTAAATGCTAAGCCAATAACTGTTGGCCCTTCATTACATCATGCATAACAGTGTACCATCTATCAATTACTGAAACTATGAGATATACCAGACATAGCACCAAGAAAGTAGTTGTGTACAGTAGACAGTTTAGATATTTATAAACACATCTAATACTGTGCATGACATCCATATGAAGTCTTGACCTGAAAAGATCGCTTAAGAACAGGATTTTAGTTTTTTTGGTTAATATTTTGGTTTTGTAGTAATTTGTAGTGGCAGGCAAAACTACCTCCAAATCAGCCTATTCTATGTTCAATTTCCTTATCTCATATATTAAATTTGCTATGAGAAAGGTGAAAATAAACTTGAGCAAGAATTAGGCCCAAGAATTATGTGGTTTTTATGAAATTGGATTAAGATCAACATTACACAAAAGCTTAGCTTTGCTTCTTTCGTTTCTCTATTCAACAGGGATACAGATTTATGTTGTGTTGAAAGTGGATTAATATTTGTAATATTAAAGATAGTGAAGAAAGTTTACCTACAAGAACTGGAGAGAAACAGAAAACCATTTTTAACAACTATAAACTATAAGGATAAAAAAATGTTTTCAAAATGTTTGGCACCAATCAGAGAAATATCTGTTGAAAGGAAAGTGGAAAATAAAAAAAAAAAACACACAGAATGAACCACAAGAGAAAACAGGAGAGAAATTTATGGGAAATAGTGAAAGCTTTTACAGGTGAGCAAATGTGGGATAATTTCACAGAAAAAATGGAAGACCAAGTGATTTCTAAAAAAGAAAAGAAGAAGAAAGAAGTAGTAAAAAAAGAAATGTAAAAAAGAAGGTGGGAGGGAAAAGAAGAGGTGAATAAATGAAAAGAAGAAGAAGGGGAAAGAACAAGATCTGAGGGAAAAAGAATAAAAAAATAAAGAAGAAGAGGAGGGGAAGAAGAGGAGGAGAATAAAAAAAAAGAAAAGTAAAAGAAAGATTTAGTAGAAGAGAGAAATGTAAAAAAGAAGAGGGAAAAAGTAAAAAAGAAAAGGAAAAAGTAAAAAAAAAGTGGGGAATAAAAAAAGAAGAGGGAACCGATCAAAATGGGAGGGAAAAAAGAAAAAGAAATGAAGAAAGCGAGGAGGAGAAAGAAACGGAGGTGGGTAGAAAAAAAGAAAAGGAGAAGAAAATGTAGTAGAAGAGAGAAATGTAAAAAAGAAGAGGGAAAAATAAAAAGAAGAGGAAAAAGTAAAACAAAGGGTATAAAGAAAAATAAGAAGAGGGAATGAACAAGAGGAGAGGGAAAAAAAGAAATGAAGAAAAAGAGGAAGGGAAGGAATCAGAGGCGAGTAGAAAGAAAGAAAAGAAATAGTAGAAGAGAGAAATATAAAAAAGAAGAGGGAAAAGTAAAAAGAAGAGGAAAGTAAAAAGAAGTGTATAAAGAATAATAATAACAAGAGGAGAGGGAAAAAAAGAAATGAAGAAAGAAAGAAAGAGGGTTAAAAAAGAAAAGGAAAAGAAAGAAGTAGCAGAGAGAAATGTAATAAAAGAATAGGGAGAAAAAGAAAAAAGAAGGGAATAAAGAAAAAGAAGAAAGGGGAAAAAGAACAAAAGGAGATGGAAAAAAGAGAAAGAGGAAAGAAAAAATAGTAAAGAAAAGGAGTAGAATAGAGAAAAGAAGAAGAGAAAGGGAGTGAAAAAGAAGGAGAAGGATGAGGTAGTGTTAGAAAGAAATGAAACACATGAGAAGCAAATGGAAGACAGAGGGAAAAAGAAGAGGATGATTGATAAGAAGAGGACAGAAAAGTGAAAAGGACAAGAAAGTATGAAAAACGGAAAAAGCGAGTCGTTAGAAAATAACAAAAGTAAATAGTAAAATCTTCTGAGAAAAAATAAAAAACAAATTCTGGTGGAGAAAAAAATCAAAAACTAAAACCTAGAAAAGAACAAAATGAAAGAGTTTTATTTACTGACGAAAATTCAACACAGTTTGTGACATTTTGATTGATTTATGGTTTGTTCAGTTTAATAAAAATAAATCTTTTTGCAAGGTTCCACACAAACACATACAAATGTAATACACACACAAATGTAACATACACACACACACACACATATATATATATATATATATCATGTAAACATCATATATATATATATATATATATATGTGTGTGTGTGTTTCCACAAAGATTTTTACTTTAGTTTTGACAAATAAGTATGTGTACAGAATGTTCAATAAATCTTGCCTGCATAGAACCAACTTTATTGTTTATATATATATATATATAAAAACGATAAAGTTGGTTCTATATACATCATATATATATATATATATATATATATATGTAAGCAGACAAGCAATTTTTCAGCAACAGATGGTATGCCATCTTTACACCAAAATAAAAAAAAAAATGGAAGATCAAATTTGAAATTCCTATATTCAAACCACAGCAGATAATAGTGTAAGTGGAAAATTTTCACTTAATTCTTTGTATCCACAGAGGCATTCAAAAAACCTATGAAACTTTGCACTAAAAAAGAATTAATGCACCATGCTATCAATAAGGTTTCTTGTTCTTGTTTCTTCAGGACGTGGTCAATCAAAGCTCTCCACAACTTCCTATCCTTTGTAGCTATCAAAGCTCTCCACAACTTTCTATCCTTTGTAGCTCACATTAAGCTTTATCATTTCACACACTCTTCCAGCCCATTGCCATCCATTTACACAAGCTCATTTGGTAGGTTACTCGCTGCTTTACTTTTGCTTTCACTCTTGCCTTCAAATTCTCCAAGCCCTCTTTCCTCATTCATTATTTAATGTATTTCAACTTTTTCTTTCTGATTTTATTCATAAGTATGCTTTTGTTTCCATTTTCATCAAAAGTTCCTCATTTCACACATGTTCAGTTCATCATCATAGTTCTCATCATAGTTCTGTAGAAACATATTTCTGTTGTCTCAAGTCTCTTCTTTCAGAGGTGAAGAGATTGGCCTGCAATAGAAGAGAACTGATATTTCATAACATTTCAGAACACTTTTCTGTTTCTAGCAAAATTTTCTTGTTTCTTAGTTGCTTAGCTTTTGAAATGCCAATGTTACTTCGGATTTCTTGTCACATTTTTCATCCTCTTAAAATATTTTCCAGATATTTGTATTTTCATACTTGCTTAAGGTACACCTTCATTAATTCCTCATACTCATCACCATTTGTCATGACAATTTTTCTCAATCCCAAAGGATTCAACTGATTGATATTTTTTTTATATCTTATCAACCCCAATCCCTAACAAGAAAGCCCTCCCATGTTTAAAATTCTGGAAAGTTGCTCAATTGTTTATAGTCATTGACAGCTTATATTGAGCCAATAGAAAGAATGAGAAATTCAGATACTACCTGTGATGCAGATGATTTGAAACTGATGGGGTTAATATTGTCTGATTCATATTGCAATGAAAGGACCTGTTTCCAAGCGGCCACTTTATAAGTGCTGACCACACTCAATGCTGTTTACATTTGGTGATTGAATGATGGTTGGTTGGTTGGTTCATTTAACCAGCATATCAACCTTCATTAAGTCATTTAATGCTGAAAATCGTTTTGATTTGTTTTATTTAGTTTATTTGTTTTATTGTTTTTGTTTGTTTATATTTTTGAGTGGGGGGATTGATTCAAAAAGGTTTTGTTGGTAACATTTTTCATTCAAAAAGGTTTTGTTGGTAACATTTTTCATTCAGAAAGATTTTGTTGGTAACATTTTTCATTCAGAAAGATTTTGTTGGCAACATTTTTCATTCAGAAAGATTTTGTTGGCAACATTTTTCATTCAGAAAGATTTTGTTGGTAACATTTTTCATTCAAAAAGGTTTTGTTGGGAACATTTTTCATTCAGAAAGATTTTGTTGGTAACATTTTTCATTCAGAAAGGTTTTGTTGGTAACATTTTTCATTCAAAAAAGTTTTGTTGATAACATTTTTCATTCAAAAAAGTTTTGTTGATAACATTTTTCATTCAAAAGTTTTGTTGGTAAATACTTTCATAGCATTTTTACCCGGGTTTGTGGGGTTAACTATTTACCCATAGTTGGGACCCTAACAGCTGATCTCACTCTGGGTCAGGGTGGACGTGGGAACAACAGCAATTAAGAGGTGGTTCCATGCTCCACACAACCTCTCAATCAGAGGCCTTGCTGTCGGATGCAGTTTATGGTCATACCCAGGACCAGTGATTGAATGAAGATCAGTGCCTATATAGAGATTCAATCAAAGAAACCTAGTTGCAGGTTCACAAACTAATAGAAGGAATTTTAGTATTTCATTTTTGAGATGAGTAATTGCCAGTATTCTTGTATTATTTTGAATTCTTATTATGGACACAAATTTTCAACCCATTACCCTTCTGGTCATCATCAGGTGTCAGTGATTGGCTAATATTTTGCCAAATGACTGGGGAAAAACTTGCTCTAGATTGTTTATGCTGGAGAAAAGGCAGTGCATGATGGTAAAAGAGAATTTGAACAAAATTTTGAGCATAGAAAACTCAAGAGGGATGGCCATATTGCTCTCTTGTTTCAAAAGGAACAAATTAAAAGAAAATCACCAGATTTTATATTCATTTTTTTTTTTAAAAATCATATCACCCCAAGCAAGGCAGTCCACTGCCACTATAGCGCAAGGGGTTACATAGAGCGATTGGGTATAGGAAATGTCAGAGGGAGGGTGATAGACAAGTTAGGAGGTACGTAGGGAGAGCATTGGAGGGAATGGGTGCGAGTTAGTGTGTTAGGAGATGTCTGTTGACCTTACATTTAAACTCCTGGAGGTTGTAGCCATCAGGGAAGCAATCATGCAGAAGTATCTTGTTGGGTAATCTTGATCTCAATGCCAGATACTATCATTATTTTTATCTAGTTTAACTCAATAATACTGTAACATTAAATATAAATTATGGTTAGTGGGGTCTTATATGCTATCAAACAGGGTAAATGACGGGCAAAGTGTCTTTACCCAATAATTAGAAGGAAAGAGAGAAAAATTACAAACAAGTGGAATTTTTGAAACAATAACCAAATCTCTCATAATTTAGTATTTAATTCGAGATGAGTAATTATCAGTATTTTTGAATTATTTCAAACTATTGTTCTCATTTTGGTTGATACAGATGTTATTATAAACACAACATTTTGACCAAGTACCCACTGTTTATCATCAGGTGAACAATGATTAGTTAAATATGTGATATCTGCCAATTATTGTGAGGATTCAATTCATGACAACTGGATAGCAATAATACATGTATAATTAACTCCCATTTTCACTATGTCACTGAAAAACATTAGTGATGTGTTTTTTGGGAGCTTTATATTATATCAGACGAGTTTCTTTTAAAGGACAAAAGTGTTTCAAAGAATATTTTCATTTTGTCATTCAATTAGCCACTATATATATATATATATATATATATATATATATTCATATAGATAGGTGTGAGTTTGTAACCCTGGGTTTCACGCTTTTGCAATCGTCAAACTGATTAATTTTTTTAAAAAATTGGCTATATTCGTGTATTTTTGTGGAAGTGGGGGAAAAAAAATCTGTCGTCACGACAGACGCAGACATACACAGATTTTTTTCCCCCACTTCCACAAAAATACTTGAATATAACCAATATTTTTTTTAAAAATTAATCAGTTTGTCTGACAATCACAAAAGCATGAAACTCAGGGTTACAAACTCACATCTATCTATATGAATATGTTTGCTCTATCACTGATATTGAGCGCTTTTAAATAAGTATCAAGCATATATATGTAAACAATATAATATATATTACAAATTACATATTTTTATATATATATATATATATATTGATATTTATAATTATATAAATACACTTTTCACATATATATATATATATATATATATATATATATATATATATATAACTTTTGAATAGTTTTATTTGTAAATGAGTTATTATGCATTATAACTCGTTTACAAATGAAAAAGAAATATATATATATATATATATATATATATATATATATATATATATATATATATATCCAAATGAATAAGAATGATGAAAATAATTGCATTGTTCAAAAAATTAATTTAAAACAGTGCTCAATATGAAAATAGTGCAATAAATATTTATTATTATTGTTTCAGAACATGTGCAAACTACAAAATACTGCAAAATTGTATATTTTGTTTTAACATTGTTAACTACCTGATGACACATTGTTCTTTTACTGTCAAAACAAAATGTACAATTTTGTAGCAGTTTGTAGCTTGCACATGTTCCAACATAATTAATTAATAATATATATAATTATAATAATGATATATATTTAATATATATATAATTATAATACTAATATATAATTATATTTAAAATTTATAACATAACTATGTTATAACCTCACTAAAAAGTAACTATTTTGTTTAAAAGATTTTTGTTTATTTTTGTCATGTCAAGTGATTGTGTTGATTGTGAGAGGAAAAGTTTGATAAAGTTCTAAACTAAACAAACCCCCTCAATAGGGAAGATAGTGTTAGGTAGTCTGTGTTGACCAATCAATATACAAGTAAAAGATTATTTGAAAAACATGACAACCTACCCTAAAAACAATTTATTGCTGCATTATGGCAAATTCCCGAACCGTTGCCTTGGATATCTCCAAAGTGTTCAACAGGATCTGGCATTCTGGCCTCTTGTGCAAACTGCGGAGCTACAGGATAACTGGACATCTGTTTGATCTCATCCAGTCATTCCTCTCTAACCGCACATTGAAGGTGGTATTAAATGGGCATGCCTCCCAAAACTACCATACGAATGCGGGCGTCCCTCAAGGTTCTATCCTTAGGTCCCACGCTCTTTCTGATCTACATTAATGATCTCCCCGATGCCATTAGATCCCAAGTTGGCATGTATGCCGATGACACAACAATCTACTCTTGCATCGATCAAAAACCAGATGTGGACAACAAAGTGAACCTCGCTGCCATACTTGAAAAGGACCTCCAATCCGTAGTGGCCTTGGGTAGGAAATGGCTAGTAAATTTCAATGCCTCTAAAATGAAGCTGTTATCAACTAACCACCATAGACAATCGCATCTATCTTCCATTAGCATGGGACAGACGAACCTCCCAGAGAGTAAAATACTACGCCTCCTTGGCCTTACACTTTCGGCGGACCTCAAATGAAATGACTATATCGAATCCATTGCCAAATCTGCTGCTATGAAAGTCGGCTCTCAGTTTTTCCCACCTGAATCTATTCTGCACATATACAAATCTACCATCCGCCCGTGTATTGAATATTGCTGCCATATCTGGTCGGGTGCCCCTGCTGCTCTCCTTGGGCTTCTTGACAAAATACAAAGGAGGATCTGTAACGTGGTTGATACTGACTTGGCAGACCGGCTGCAACCACTCTCTCACCGGCGTGATATGGCTTCCCTGTGCCTCTTCTACAAGTACTTTCATGGCTTCTGCTCCAATGAGCTTAGATCACTGGTGCCGCCTAAGCACGAATTTACACGAGATACTAGATTAGCAACTAGGTCCCACCCTTTTACAGTTAAACAAATAAGATGTAACCATAAATTCTACTCCAACAGCTTCTTTTCATGTGCTTCCTGCCTGTGGATCTTCCTTCCACAAGTCTGCTTTCCTGACAGCTACAATCTCCAAGTGTTTAAATGTAGGGTCAATAGACACCTCCTATCACACTAACTCCCAATTATTCTCAGAACACTCTCATTTACCCAACCCTCATTCTCTGTATCCTTACCCACCTATCACCCACCCTCTGACATTTCCTATATTTAACTATCCTTTCTCCACTCTATGTAACCCCCTGCGCAGTAGTGGCAGTGAAATGCCTTGCTCGGGGTGAAACGCTTATAAAAAAAAAAAAATTAATGTCAATGTTTGATTAAAATAGAAATCAGTATTATTAATTGACCATTAATTTTACTTTAAAATAAAAATTTAAATTCTTTTTAAAATATTATTATGAATTAATGTAAGAAATTACAAATTTTGAATTCTAAATTTAACTGAGCATCATGTTTAAAGTATTATAAAATTATTCAGAGATGAAACCCATGGCCACCAGAACTCCCACTGAAGATATGTAAATTTAAGCATGTGTGTGAGCTTTCATATAGACCCATGACCATGACTATTAATGGCCAAGATAATGAGTATGTTAGCTCAACTCCAGTCAGAAATCCAAACTAAATAAAACCTCTTTTATTGCTTTAAGTAGAAGAATGTCAGGGTCAATCTTTATAAAAAAACATATTCCAAAAACAAGTGCTGAAAGAGCTTGACCAGTTTTAGAACTTATCTTATGTACACATGAAAATTCCACTTTAAAAATAACCTTGTGCCATATTCCATATAAGCAATCAGTCAGTCAGTTAAGTTTTTTTTTTTTTTTTTTTTTTTTTTTAATCATTTCACCCCGAGCAAGGTGGAAACGCCACTGATGTGCAGGGGGTTACATAAATGTAAAAAGATTAATTAGAAAAGAGTGAGGAGTACAAGCTAGTTAGAAAGGAACAATAGAAAGCTGAGAAAGAAGGTGCGATGACAGATACATAGGAGGAGAGAAAGGGAAGGTTATACAGGGGAGGGGAGAGAGCTAGAGGCCAGTGGTTAGTAGATGAGTATTGACATTGCATTTAAATTTCTGGAGGTTGTAGCCGTCAGGAAAGCAAGAATACGGGAGTGAGTTCCACAGGCGGGAAGTGCGAGAGAGGAAGCTGCAGGAGTAGAATTGTCGTCTGCATTTGGCTAACCTGACTGTGAATGGGTGGGACCCAGTTGCCAGTCTGGTTGCACGGGTAAACACCTGTTGAGGAGGCATCAGTGACTTAAGCTCATCCGAGCAGAAGCCATGAAAATATTTATAGAAGCGACAGAGGGAGGCCACATTTCGACGATGGGAAAGTGGCTGCAGTCGAGTGCCAATAGTGATACACTGAGTAATCATAAATTGAAAAAGACATAACTGACTGGGCAGAAGATTTTTGCCCAATAGTTTGCCATAAATTTCTACAATAGATTAGTTGCTAACCAATGCTAAAGAACCCTATCTATCCTATTATTTGACCCATAGCTGGAGGGAAGACATAGATTAATACCTTTCTCAAGGGTATTTGCTCATAAGTGAATGCAATGAATTCAACTGGAATTTGAACTCAGCTCTCTGATTTCTCATTCCAAGCCAATATCCACTGCACCAAAACACACATTCAAAGCAGATAAATACCTATCAAGAATACCAGAAATATGCCACTCCGTTCTCACTCACTCATACACTCACTTTTGGTTATAAGCAAGACTAGTGGCTGCATGTATCTTTTGTTCCTTTGTCATGATTACCTGACTCTGTGACTGTCTTCCTTAAATTATGACTAAACCAACAATTCATAGTTACAGGAGGGATATACAAAAACTAGGTCACCTACGTATGCTGAGGGCTGAAAGACAGCAATGTGAATGAACAAGCCGAAGATGTTAGCATCTGATATGAAAGCAGAAAAGAACGAAGAAGCCTACATTAAATTAATCCAATTTCTGGATGACAAAAGACTCTGATGATGAGGAGAAACCATAGACAATACAAGAGGAAGTTTTCAAATATTACAAGCCCGTTATGATTGCGAATTGTCCTGAACAACAAAAGATAGCTGTGCAAAGCTGTGATTA
Organism: Ascarosepion bandense; assembly: GCA_037127315.1. Taxonomy (NCBI): domain Eukaryota; kingdom Metazoa; phylum Mollusca; class Cephalopoda; order Sepiida; family Sepiidae; genus Ascarosepion; species Ascarosepion bandense. Next base: position 1,115,244 of record JBBBDQ010001816.1, read on the forward strand.
CCCACATCCAAGGGTCATGGCAGATCATATATGGGAAAGAGATTACACTGGTTTAGAAAAGCTATGCGCGGTTAGTCTTATATCGAACTGACTTCTTTTCAGAAAGACATGAATGACAGTGCCGCAAACACAGGTGGGAATGGTTATTATAACACTAAAAATGCTTGGGAGACACTTAATGATTGGCTGCAAATTACAATAATTTGGAAAGTTGCCAAGGATATAATGTTTGTAGACTTGATAATCTGGCTTAGAAGTTTTGAGGACATTGAGGAATACTGCCTGAGTTCAAATAATAATATAATGAGAATGATTATCACAAATTCAAGAATGGGATGGAGAGAAAATAACAATGAACCAGTCATTTCGTGTCACAATTGCAGCTGAAAAAGACATAAATCCAGAACATGTCCAGACAAATTGTATTAAGAGACAATTATCGTAAAAGAAAATCTTGGCAAACAAAGGCAGGTGCAAAAGAAGAGACAATGTATTGTTGCGGATTTGAATCAACCCACAACAACAAAAAAAGCAAAAAATGCATTTAAATATAAGGATATAAAAAAAATTTTCATTTTTGTGTTGTTACAGCTAAATTTTCTTTAGCATGCATGAGTTCTGACAATCAGTTTGCTAAGATAAAAAGAATTGAGATTTCTGTGCATGTGAAGAAAGAGGCAAAAGAAAAACTGAGTAGAAAAGTGTAAGTGTCATGTAGCTTGGTGAGGAAAAGTGTAAGTGTCACATAGCTTGGTGAGGAAGATGGGTGAATGACTAAGGGAATTTCTTTTTAGCTGTGGTATTGATAATATGTTGCAGTACGTTGCTGTCCCTTCGTACTGCTTGTCTCGTTTAGCGATTTGGCTTATATGCACTTCAAAGGGATCACAAAGTATGTTTTTTGCCATTACTAGCACAACCTTTTGGTTGAGAAATGTTAAATATTTATTTTCAAAGTTTTAATTTATTAACCAGAAGGATGCGTGAATCCTCTGACTCAGAAACTTATTTGGTCATTTGTCATTTGACTGTCTGGCTGTTTTTTTCTCTCTTCACTCCACAGTCTAACAAGAACTGACATAGAAAGAATTGCATTTGCTTTTAAAATAAGTAAGCCAAAAGGATTGAAACTTGATGGCTGATTTGGCAGCTACAAGAATAATGATTGAATTTCTTTTCTTTTATCATATTTTTCTGCATTTTTTCCCATGATATATTTCCAAAAACCAGTCTATAAATCAAAGGTCAGTGACAGAAGTTATAAATTTGAGTTGTAGGATGTGTATCAGCTCTTCAGTTAAAATGATGTTCAATCTGTACAAGGCCCAAGAGTCACTCGAGGTAGAGGGGGAAACAAGGGATAAACATCTACTTCTTTTTAAAAAATAATGGAGCAGTATGAACCAAGTGACAAGCAAACCTATCTACTCCTACTGAGAAAAAAATCACAAAAATAAACAGTAAATAAAATTTCAGAGTTTTGGATGGAGATAGTTGAAGCAGAAGAAATTGAAAAGATAATACTAAACTGGAAAAAAAGGGATAAACCTCTGCTCTTGTTCAAAAGACTGGGGGAGAGGGATGTTAACAAGACAATAGGCAAATCTATCTATTATTACTAAAAAAACATGTAAATAAACGACAAATAAAATTTAAGAGTTTTAGGCAATGTTAGAATTCTTCTCCTTCTATGTGCCCTGTCCCTTCAGGCAATTATGGCTTTCCACGTCTCCCTATCCCTGGTGGCTCTTAGCAGACCTTCTCCTGTTACACCATGCAGCCCTCGTTCCATCATCCACCTGATTAGGTCCTTCAAATATGTTATCTATTCTCCTTCCCCGTATCTAGGCAGTTAGTATCAGGTTCTCCAAGCTCTCCTTCCTCATTGCATGTCCCAGGAACTTCAGCTGTCTCTTTCTGATGCTCAGTATTAATTTCCTTTTTGTTTCCATCATTTCTAGGACTTCATCCTTGCTCACATGCTTGATCCATGATATTTGCAGCATCCTTCTGTAGAACCACATTTCAGTTGCTTCAAGTTTTTCCTTCATCTTTGACGATATTTTCCAGCATTCACTGCTGTATTAAAGAACTGACAACGCATAGCAATCCAGTACTCCCTTCCTTGTTTTGAGCGAAATTGTCCTGTTTCTTAATACTTTACTAAACTTCTGAAATGCTTCATTTGCCATGACAATTCACCTTCGGATCTTTGTGTTGCACTTTCTGTCTTCTGTTATAACACTTCCCAGGTATTTAAATTTGTGTACCTGCTTGAGTCTAGTATCCCTGACCTGTATTTGGCATACAGAGTTGAAATAGATTTTAGAAAGAGAAGAAATCTAATCCTAATCAGAAAAATGGTATAAATGTCTAGTACTTTTCAAAAGACCAGGGAGGAGTGCAAACCAAATGATAGATAACCCTTCCTATTTCTCTTACATCTGATTTTGAGCCCTTGAAAGTAAAACAAGTTCAGTATTTCAAAATTAAATTAATGTTTTAAGAGAAGCTATTCCTGCTATTTCAATACTCAGATATTGACCAGAAAAAATTCCTGCTACTGTATAAGGATTCAGCAGTATGGTAAACACTATTGTATATTTTAACCTGCATATAATTCAGACCTAATCCTATTTTTGTATCCAAAGTTACATGCCAGTCATAGGCACAACAGTAAACTAATTCCGGCAACAAGGCCTCTGATTGGAAAGAAGGTTGTGAGAAGCATGAAACCACCTCTTAATTGCTGTTGTACCCAGGTCCACCTTAACCCAGAGTGGTAGCATCTGTTAAGGTCCCAACTATGGGCAAATAGTTAACCCTCAAACTTGGGTGAAAACAGTATGAAAGTATAAAAATACACTTTTATAGAAAAATATACATTTTTGAAGGAAAAATATTACCAACAATAAATTTAAAAAAAATTATTACCATAACACATTTTTGAAGAAAAAAATTCTCAGCAAAACATTTTTGAATATAAAACTAGAAGACATTTTCAGCTTTCTAAAATAAAAAAAATAAAAACAAAAATCTTTCATTAAAATCTGACTAAATCAACCTTCTCACTATAACCGAACATTAAGAAAAATACCTTAAAACCCCACATTTTTGGCATTAAATAAACCAGAGGTTGATATGCTGTTAAACAAAACTCAAACTTAAAACCAAAGTTACATGCCTCTAATTTAAAATTAGTGTTCCATACTAGTTTGTGGTGATTTCATCACAACTGGTGAATATTTAAGACTGTAGTAAGGTTAAATTTCAGACATAATGCTCCCTAACTTTTTTTTCTCATTTCAGGTCCAGATATCTCATGACTCATTAGAATTGTAAGGGCACTACATGTGCTGCAGCCATGGTAGAAGTAGTGTTTCTTTGGCCATGATAGCCTTGTGCAAGCTGGTTTGAATTTAGAGTTTTCCTTCTTCTAGACCAGCTGCCACCTAAGGCTATAGACCACAGTCTGTTCTATTATTTTATTCATAGTATAGGGAGAAGAGATGACTTCATACCTTTTCCAAGGGCATTAACCATACCTTTTTCAAGGGTATTAGCACATAAGTGAATGTAATGAATCCAATTGGAATTTAAACTTGGCTCTCTGATTCCTCAATCTGAGCCTCTATCCATTACTCCATCATGGTTCTACACTTCTAATTATTACATTCTAAATAGTGACAATAAATTTGGTACTTTTTCTTGGTCTGTGGGGAATTTGTCGTGATTAGTCAGGTTGACCTGTTGAAATAGGCTATTCAGTTGGTAAAATTGGGAATAGCATCGAAGTGGAGCTATGAAGTACAAAGAAAATAACTTTTTCCGATTTTTTGCTTCAAAATTTTGTTCGGAGTATGGGGTATCTAATGCATTGGTGCATCTTATAAACAGTGAAATATAATAAATGTAATGTTCCTTCTGGATGTAGGTGATCATGGCTCTTCACAGCTTCTGCAAAGAGGAAGATGCTGAAAGAAAAAGTTAGCATAGAGATGATTGTATAATCATTGTAATAATAAAGTTATAGCTAAGTTAAAGTTTAATTATATGGTCTAGGGAGACAAGAAACTATTCCGCTATCTTTTCTGAGATGTTACGCTAATTCACTGATAAGAAAAAAAAGCGAATCTGTAGTGAGCCATGATCACCTACATTTTAAAGGAACATGGCATTAGAAAAGTAAATAAAACAAATAATAATGCTATGCAAGCAAACAAGACAAGTAAGATTTACTATATCAAAGAGGAAGAGGGGTGGGATAATTTGACACCCACAAGGCATATTGAAAGCAAGAGGGAAACAGCGAGTGATTTTTGTAAAGAGTTTGTGTAAATGGCTGACAGAGCAGAGAGTGGGAAGGATAGTAAAAAGCAAACATTGCTGAAAGCTACAAAGGATAGGAAGGTGTGGAGAACTATGACTGCATATATCTTGAAGTGACATGGCATATGTAAGGAAAGAAGATGACAGAAATAGCCATTCAGACATTACTGTTCAAACAATGGGAAGATTCTGAGGTTCTCTAGTGAATTCATAAAGATATAATGTGAATAAGTCATAAAGTGAAAAGAGTGACAGAAGAAAATGTTAGCATAGAACTTACGGTTTACATCTAGTCAATTCAACTGTAAATTGGTGAAATCTTGTTGCCAATATAGTATTCTACTTAAAGTGATAAAGCCATAAAGAATTTAGCTGAGCGCCAGACCTCAGCTGACCTGCTCTCTGTAGATGATAATTTCCACAGAAGACGGTCATAATCTGAAGTAGGCTTGAGAGACTTAAAGGGAAATCTCTCACAGTTCATAAAATATTCACTTAAAAGAGGGCAGTCACATTTCATGGAATCCCAACAGGGACTGAAATATCTTTGAATATCTGTGTAATGTAAGTTGAATTCGATGACCAAATGTTAATCAATACTGGTTACTATTATTGAGTTGTGTGAAATGCACCAGAAATGTGCAAGGATCTCTGAGTTCAAGTAAATCAAAGATTTGGGTTAATGCTATGAAAGAGGAAATGAATTCTCTCAAAGAAAATAATGTTCAGAATGACAAATTTACCATTGGGAATAAAAAAGTAGTGATTGAATAGATGGATTTATGAAATCAAACAAAACACAAACAGGGTTGAAAAGTATGATGCAAAATATATTACTAAAGAATGTTGTCAAGTAATGACAATAAGCTATAAGCTGACCATTTTTTCAATTGCAAATAACCCATCAATGTTTTTGGGTTACGGTGGCATGGCTTAATGGTTAGCAAACCAATCTTAACAAACATTGAATGGGTAACATAAGCTTAACTGTTCAGTAATTGTGGCTGTGTCAAAACTGAGCTAAGATTAATAAATAACAAATTGCTTCTCAGTCCCTATCAGCTACATTTATTGGGAGGGCATCAAGTTTAATTGCTGAAGAGTTCAAAAGAAAGAAATTGTAAAAGTCAAGGTAACTTACCAGGAACATCATGGCTGCCTTTTAAACTATCATGGCCTCCTCATGTTTGATAAAAGAGGTTATCCAGGTTTATTTGCAGAATAGGCCAGTCCATTGCCCAGAGTGAGGCAATGCAGTTGCTGGTCTGCCATTGGTTATATGTTTGATGAACGTGGTTATCCAGGTCTAACACTTTTACCAACATAAGGAGGCCATGACACACACCATTGCAAGGAGGCTATTATAGTTTACAAGGCAGCCATAATGTCCCCAGTAAGTTACCTTGACTTCTACAAAAATGTAAAAGAAAATGAACAATTTCTGTCACTACCTTCATGTACAAATGTGATGCTATATGCCATGAATTGGTATAGAACCTACTCTTTTGAAGAAGACTATGTTAACAGATATGTTCTTGATGGTTAGCCCTGTTTCCAGAGAGACTGGGAAAACAAAAAAGGTAGTGATTGAATGAATGGGTTTATGAAATCAAACAAAACACAGGCCAGGTTGAAAAATACTAAGTAAGATATATTGCTAAAGTATGCAGCCAAGTAAAACTGGTTCTTCAATTGCAAATATCTCATTAATATATCTATGTGATATGGTATGGAGTACTGATTAACAAGCCAGTCTCAATGATCATTACTGAATCAGTAACATATCAGTGTGCTCTACATCTTTGGTTAAGTATCAAGATTAAGCTAAGCTCAACTCTTAAAAGCTACATTTTTGTTTTTTACTCAAATTTACCCCAAGTACAGCCACTAAGACATAAAGTTACTGGGTAAAAAAGAATTAGAAAGCAGAAACTTTGCTAAGGAGTGGAAGCAATAGAAGAGTAATCAGGAAGACAGTGGATAATGATTGACATTGCATTTAAATTTTCAATGATTAAAGTTGACAGGAAAGCATGGAGCCAGAAAAGAGTTCCACAAGCAAAAAGTGTGACAAAAGAAACCGCTAGCATAGAACTTACAGTTACATCTAGTCATTTCAAATGTAAAATGATGAAACCTTGTTGTCAATATAGTACTGTTCTTAAATCCATAAAGTTTAGGTACCATAGTGAAGAGCTCATCTCAACAATTATCATAAAAGTATTTATGAAAAAGTCAGATGGAAGCAACTGTAGGGTGGTGGGAAAGTGACTGAAGCTGAGACACCAGGTCAGGATTAATAATATTACTGATTCTTCTTTGGATTTTATCAAGGATTTTTAATTATATAGAAGGAACACTGGACCATATATGATAGCAATATTCTAATCATGGCTTATAAATCAGGCCAGTAGAAATATATATACAAATATATTGTTTAATTAAAAACAGAATATCTATTCAAATACAAGTATCAATTAAAAATAATGTTAAAAAAAATAAATTATATATATATTGTCATCCGCAGACAGATCTGTTTCGCCGTATCACAGCTCATCAGTACGGTTAGACTCCGATTGCTTTTTTTACCCAGGATTGAAACCCAACCGAAATGGCTTCAGTCGGCGACTTCACCCCTGGTCTATGGGCATTCGGTGGAAGTAGGCGGACTTTTTAGAGCATATCATTATACATGCCCAATAGCTAGAGCACTCTAATTCATTTCACTGTGTGTGTGTGTTTAGGCAACATATCCTCATTTATGCATATTTGGTTAAATAATTTAGAGATATTATATCTATTTATTTTCACCTTATCATCTTATAGACACAATTAAATTTCCTTCTGTAGTGATTAAAATTAGCATGAAAGGTGCTGTGATTGTTTTCAGTTATGTTATTTTCTTAAGTACTTTTAATCTTATCAAAGACTGTCTTCAGGCGATTGATTGCTAAGACAAAATTATATATACATCTGAACAGAATGGGGTACTGAAAGTTCTTGATACACTCTCACTTTCTAATAATCAGTATTCTAATGTTTGTTCAATGAAATATTGAATTTGGGAAGTCAGTTAAATCAAGAGCTTCTTCTTATAAGTGGATGCTTAAAATAATTGGTAAAGTTCAAATTTCTTTTCATCTTCACCAAATAGAGCAGCATTTCTTGCTTCAAAAAGTTGGTAAAATTCCAATTACCATATTTTGGCCAACATATCACAGAGCATTTAAAGAGTAGTTACTTGTTTGATTTATCCCCGAGGAATGTATCACGAAATGGAGAAGGTGACAAGAGACAGTAAATTAAGCAAGTTCTAAAATTGCTGGTTCTTGTATCTGTCCAAGAAATTAGTATGGATAGCAAGAGAAGAATAATGATAATTCAATAGATCTTAAGACTATTTCACTGTTGAATCTACGATGAAACTAATGAGGCTTTGGGGTTTCTAGCCCCAGAGGGTCCCCGAAATCAACTTTCCTTTAATCAGTAAATTTTTCAACAAAATCTTCTTTTTAGATGTTTGTCATTAAAATAAGCCCACTTTAGTGACATAATTATAATCCAAATGATTTGAAGTAGCTGATGTGGCCTTCAAATATGTTCTAATACTCATTTCATATAGCCTCAAAATTTCCCTGTAATTTGTTAAATTTTAAAGTGTACTTAGTACCTTGTAGTGGCTGTTCTCCACACTGTATAGATTTATTGAGTCTACCAGAATCTATTCATAGCCTACGTCTTGGGAGGTGGATCTTTGAATCTACTGTTACTGAGAAGTCCTGTATCTGTTCAAACTTCAAGGCCCCAAAAATGTAAGATCAACACTGACAGTTGTGCACTAATCTTAATTAGACAAGATTATGGTAATGAGTCTCATCCACTTAATATGCAAGATAGAGCATCAGGCTATTTCATCTTCAGAGAAATTTATTCAAGTAACTTAACTACCATTGTTAAATGTCAGGAAGTGTCTGGTTTAGACACAGTATCCAAGAGTAGACACCTGAAGAGGATATAACATACCATTTTATACTTATGGTCAGTCAATTTGTATACTAGCAAAAAATACATAAAATTGAAATTGTGTTGCTATAGAGTCTGTAATGTGATAGGTACTGATCTGGCGGCTAGACTGCAGCCACTTCCCCACCGTCGAAATGTGGCCTCCCTTTGTCTGTTCTATAAATACTTTCATGGCTTCTGCTTGGACAAACTTAAGTCACTGGTGCCTCGTCAACAGGTGTTTACTCATGCAACCAGATTGGCAACTGGGTCCCACCCATTCACAGTTAGGTTAGCCAAATGCAGATGACAATTCTACTCCTGCAGCTTCTTCTCTCACACTTCCCGCCTGTGGAACTTGCTCCCATATTCTTGCTTTCCTGACGGCTACAACCTCCAGAAATTTAAATGCAATGTCAATACTCATCTATTAACCACTGGACTCTAGCTCTCTCCCCACCCCTGTATATCCTTTCCTTTCTCTCCACCTATGTATCTGTCATCGCACTTGCATTCTCAGCTTTCTATTGCTCCTTTTTAACTAGTTTGTACTCCTTACTTTTTTCTAATTAATCTTTTTACAGTTATGTAGCCCCCAGCTCATCAGTGGCATTTCTGCCTTGCTCGGGGTGAAATGATTAAAAAAAAAAAAAAATTGATTAAAATCGAATTACTCCTATAACCCAATATTTTTGATTATTGATTTTCAATATTTATCGAGGGTACACAAAACCTAGCTAAGAACACTTGCAGATGTTTATAGTACAACTGTAAGTTTTCAAGAAAATCAGGTCAGCTGTTTCAAAGTCTATAGGTAACGGACACACACACACACACACACACACACACACAGAGACAGACAAGATTCCATTTGTAAATAAATTTAGATTAAGCCAATTATTTAATAGAACCCCTATGGAAAATTCTAGCTGACAACACAAAAAAAATAAATAAAAAAATTTAAATTTTATAACTACAGAAGAAAATAAATTCTTTCCAACATCAACTTATTTTCCCTGCTCCTTGCAAGCAGCTATTTATACAGCCAACAAAATCTATGGCTAATTTTCAACTTAATCTGTCAACAGAAAGCTGCCAGATAAGTTACTAGAACCTAATAATTCTAAACTTGTTGCTCTTGGCATCAGCAATACCTTTCACATGTTGACCAACTTGGTTAAGAAATCTTTGAATTTTGCATTCTATTTAATCAAACCATCAGTACTTATATTTTCTTTAAATGTCATAACATTAATTGTAGAACAACCAATTTACTAATTTCTATCCTTCATGGGGGTTTAAATATATCACAGACAATTATCAGTGGCAGATATAGCATGAAACTAATTGTTATGTATGTATCTAGGGACAGTAAATAGGTATATCCGAATACTTATATAATACATTGGACTCAATTCAGAGAGTAACGTGTTTTTCTAACTGTCTAGCAGTTCTCTATTAGCAGTGGTTATTTACTTCATGCAGCTTGCAAGTCTTGTATTTGATGATATTATACATATTCCTGTTTATTTCCAACCTTTTAGGTTGCAACACAAATAAAACTTAAGCTTCAGGTCCTTAATTCCAGAGGGGTTTCTGAAGCAACTTTTTTTTAATAAGTGAAATTTTCAACAAAATCAGTGCCTTTTTTTAAGTGTTTGTTAGGCTATTTTCATGATTGAATTGTGATAGAATCATATGCCAATGGCTTGAAGTAGCAGACATTGGTCTAAGAATATGCTCTGATACCCATTTCATAAGGCCTCAAAATTTCCAATAACTGGTCAAATTTCAAAATGTTCCTGGGAGCTTTCAGCATCCAAACCCTCAGCTGTATGGGCTCATTGTGCTCACCAGAATCTATTCATAGCCTATATTTTGGCTGTTAACACATCACTCAATAAGTCCTGAGCCTGACATATAGATGGCACCACAAATAAAGACTTCATATGAATTTTATAAAGTACTAACCTTCAAATGACACATGACAAAATTTGGGCTCTATCAGATTATTAATTTACTAATTACAATTACTTAAGTAAAGCTACTGTCGCAAATTTTCAAAACAATGGAGAAATCTGAATTCCGTGTGTTGATAAAGCATTGCTTTCTGATGGGAAAAAATACTGTTCAAGCAAAGCAGTGGATTGATAAGGGTTATTTAGATTTTGCTGTATTGAAAATAATGATTAAGAGTTTGTATGCTGACTTTAAATGCGGTTGTACTGAAACAAATGATGCTGAATGCTCAGCTCGCCCAAAATTGGCAGGTATCTCAGAAAACACTAAAAAAATTCACAAATTAAATCATTCTACAAAAAAGGCATTGAATTATTAGAGAAGCGTTGGAATCAGTGTATCACCCTAGGAGGAGACTATGTTGATGAATAAATTCAAATTTTGCCTAAAAGTTGTTGTTTTATTAGTTAGGCCCAGGAATTATTGAGTGATGTGTTATATCCTTGAATCTATTATTGCTGGTTACAAAGATGTTCCCATATCTATTCAAGCTTCAGGGCCCCAAAAATATAGGTACCCGACTAATCATTATTATTGATTGCAGTTAATTAAAGTCCCATATCATGTTTTTCTATGGCTTTTTTTTTTTCTTTGTGATGACTTCTTGAGAAAACTTGGAAAAATGGTTTCGCATTAGCTCATCAACAGTTTGGTATTAACAGTAATCCTTCTTCTAGATTAGCTGTCACTATTTAACCCATAGCTGGTGGAGAAAAGAGATAAACAAGAAAAATCTTTTTCCATTTTGTTAGAGATTTTCCTAAAATTGTTCTTGATATTTAAAAATTTATATATTGTTTTCCCATATACATAAATATATATATACTAGCAGTATATATATACTCGCAGTATAGCCCGGCGTTGCTCGGGTGTAATGAAAGCTTTAAAACTAGTCCATGGTCCTGGAGCTCAGACTCTTTGGACGTTGGCAAGAAAGACTAAAAAGCAATAGTTGTTTCCAGTTAAAGCGAAACTGTAGACTAAAAGAAAAATTAATGGACGTAAGTCAAATTTTGATTTCCTGGTATCGATATCAAATAAGTTTTTTTTGTTGTAAACTGAAGTTTGAAGGCTAAATAAGTCCTCTGAGTAATTGGTATCATGGCTGAGACTAAGAACTACAATTATACTTACTTAGAGCCAAACCTGAAGCAAAAATTAAAATAAAAGGGCTGAAAAAAATAGACATAGAGGCAGATAAATAGGCACACACACAAACATCTTGCCTTTTATATATATATTATCGATTTTCTGCACTATTGTAAGAACTGCAACCTTGAAACTTCTGAATATCATTTCTTATGTCTTTGTCTATGAGTGTATCAAATTTGATTAAAATCGGACCACTCCTTCTATAACCCAATATTTTTTATTATTGATTTTCAATATTTATCGAGGGTACACAAAACCTAGCTAAGAACACTTGCAGATGTTTATAGTACAACTGTGTAAGTTTTCAAGAAAATTGAGTCAGCTGTTTCAAAGTCTATAGGTAACAGACACACACACACACAGACAAGATTCCATTTATAAATAAATTTAGATTAAGCCAATTATTTAATAGAACCCCTATGGAAAATTCTAGCTGATAACACAAAATTTTTTTTAAATCACATAATCATTGAGATCTCATTATTAGAGAAGCCCTGTTGATTAAGTGCTGTTCCCTCACTATCAATCTGACACTATGTGTTATCTGTTTTTGAACAATAAAAGAGACTCGCACGTCAACCCAGCTGTGCATAGCATGTGACTGTTCCAAACTGTCATTTTTCCACAAGAATAATCACACAGTAAAAGCTACTATGTAGTAAATCCCACTAAGAATGAATATCCCTATTATAACACCTTTGAGAATGGCTAAAGCACTAGCCAAAAGCTCTTGGAATAATAAAAACTATGGATAATTTTTATATTCTTTAACTCCTGAAAAACAGGAAAATGCTACTATGCTAGAAAAACTCAATAAAAAAATTATTAAATCATTCTTGTCAGCTGTATTTAATGAAAGATATTTTAAAAAATTCATATATATATATATATATATATATATATATAAAACAGTCAGTTAATTGCCATATGTGATACATGCTAAGGCAATCATATCTTTTCTAACCCATGACTGACTAGGTAAAACATTTTCCTGCAGTCGGTTTCCATTTCTTTCTGCAGTAGAATGTTGACAACAAAAGCTATAGAACCAGTTCTTTTCTACTATTCAACCCATACCTTGAGCGAGAAGAAATGGATTAATACCTTTTCCCCGAAGGTATTGTGTGTAAGTGAATGCAATGAATTCAACTGGAATTCAAACACAGCTTTTCAGTTTTTCATTCCAAGCTGATACCCATTAAACCCCAATGTACATCCTTATATATATATATATATATAATCATTTCACCACAAGCAGGGCAGGACCATTGTACTGGTGCACAGGGGGATTACAGCAGCGAGAGAAAAAACAGAGTACAGATGTTGCCTAATAAAGGATAAGAGGTGGATGGGATCCATGAAGGGGATGGGATTTAAGGAGATAGAAGATGGCAACTGATGTTGCATTTCAACTTTTGGAGATGATAGCTATCAGGGAAGCAAGTAAATAGAAGGGATTTCATCAGGCTGGAAGTGTGAGAAAAGAAAGTGATATAATAGAAGTGGCAGTTCCATTTGTCTATTTTGAAGGTAAAAATAGTGTGACCTTGATGTAAATTCATGTGGTTGGGAACCGGGAAATGAAGCTTGTCAGAGCAGAAGCAATGAAAATATTTATAGAAAAGGCTGAGAGAAGCCATATCCCATCCATGAAAAAGTGACTGATGTTGAGCCACTAAATTACAATTGATTACAATGCAGATCATCCTTTGAATTCTATTGAAAAGATAAATCGCAAAAGCACCCAACCAGATATGTCATCAGTATTCAATGGTTGGTTGGTTGTTTTGTTTTATGACATATAAACCTTGGCGGGTCATTTATTGCCAACTAAATTTTTTTTATTTATTTATTGCTGGGAATACCTTTTTTTTTCAACAATTTATTGTTATTTTTATATAAGTTTTTTGTGTCTAGTAATACTTTTTCTTTTACGAGTATCAAGATTCATTGGGATTTGTTTTTAAGGGCAGGGTCCCCAATTCCTACCCTGTTATTTAACCCATAACTGAAGAGAAGGGATGGATTAATACCTTTCCCAAGGGTACCAGTGCTTTAAGTGAATGCAGGGTATTAAACTGGCTCACCGATTTCTCTTTCCGATATCCACTGCACCACAATGCAAATCCGTCACTAAACAATTTGCAGTACCTGGAAATTCCCAAGCCGTCACCCATCTAAGTACTGACCAGGCTCAATGTTGCTTAACTTCGATGATCGAGAGAGAACCAGTATTCAATGGTAGATTTATAAATGAGAAAAAAAATTCCCTGGCCTGACACAGGGACCCATCCTTCTTAGCAGTAAATGTAGCTATTGATTCAATGTAGTCATTCAATATCATTGAAAATGAGGACCAAACTTGAAGCAGCGGAAATGTGGTTCTACAGAAGGATGCTGTGGATATCGTGGACTGAGCATGCAAGCAACGATGAAGTGTTGGAAAGAATGGAAACGAAAAGGAAATTAATACTGAGCATCAGGAAGAGACAACTAAAATTCCTGGGACATGCTATAAGATAGGAGAGCTTGGAGAACCTGATACTGATGGGCCAGATAGAAGGAAAAAGAGACAGAGGAAGGCAGCTGATAACATATTTGCATGGCCTGATCAGGTGGATAACGGAACGAGGGTTGTGAGGTGTAACAGGAGCAAACATACTAAGAGCTACAAGGGATAGGGAGACGTGGAGAACCATGATCGCTTACGTCCTGAAGGGACAGGGCACATAAAAGAAGAAGTCATTCTAGTTGGAGTTGATTGAGAAAGTGAGGCCAAGGATGAGCAGTGAGTTGATTTCTGGGAGACTAGCATCATTCATACTGATACAAGGTAAGAAATTTTCTATATGGCCGTTATAGGAAAAAGAGCTCAATTTTCAAAGCATTCAAATTTAGAAGCCATTTCTTACCCTAATCCATTATAGATTAGATTAAAATGTACTCAGATGCACTGAGACAAATAGAACAGTTATAACAAGGGGGAAAGGTATTAATCTGTCTCTTCCATCCAGTTATGGGTTAAATAATAAAACAGATTGGGTTCTATAGCCTTGGTTGGCAACCAGTCTACCACAGAAAGATATGGCAACCTACTGCTGGATAATTATCTGCCCAGTCAGTTATATCTCTTTAGAGACATGATCACCCAAAGCATGTATCACGTATGGCACTTAATTGACTGATAACAAGAGGATAAATTAACATAGAAACAGAGAAAGAAAAAAATATTTAAAGAGTTAATTCAAGGCCAGCTATATGACAATTACGATTTTATTTAAATAATTTACGAGAGAAATGTCTTTCTCTATTTCACTCTACCATGGAAATGAACAAGCAACTTGTCATTTGATCACAAAAACAGCCTAAAAAATAAGAAAAAAGCAGGTGAAAAAAAAAAGGAAACTTGAATGGTGTCATGGGAACACGTTCTAGAAATCTAATTACATCTCGTCATTCAAGCTTCAGACTTTGTAAAGTTTTGTCAAGATCAGCCAAACTAATAGCAGATTAGTTTGCAGCTGTGGATATATATGCTGAGTCTGGATTGATTACAGTGTCTTGCTAGATCAGTAAATCATTATGCTCACTTGGTTGGGATGGAATTCTATTCAGTTTTGCTAATTCTTTTCTTTTTAACTTTATTTTCTCATCAAACTGCCTCCTGAACAATTGTAGTATTATTATACCATCAAGCTGATAGATGAAAAACTAGAGATCAGTTTAAATACCTGGGAGAAAAGAATTAGGAATGCAGGGTGATGTAATGATTATCTGCATATTTTCCTGGGTATGACAGTACAATACAAGGCCTCTGATCAAGAGGTTTTGAGGAAAGTTGAACCACATCTTAATTGCTGTTGTTTTCAAGTTCACTCTGACAACCAACTTTCTCAAAGCCCTGGCTATGACAATAAACTACATCAGGCAACATAACCTCTGATTAGAAGAATGGAGGTTTTGATAAGTGTAGAACCACCTCTTAACTGTTGTTCTTCCCAGGTCCATCCTTACAACTAACCTCCCAAAGTTCTGGCTATGACAATAAACTACATCAGGCAGCAAGGCCTCTGAGCGAGAGATTAGAGGTTTTGAGGAGCATGGAACTACCTCTTAATTGCAGTTGTTCCTAGGTCCATCTGAGGTCACAGCACCTGTTAAGTTCCTAGCTGTGGGCCAATAGTGAAACCCCAAACAGGGCTCAAAATACTATAAAAGTATAAAATACAACAATAGATTTTAATAAAAAAAATTTCCAGTAATAAATTTTAATAGTAAAAGTTACCAAAGCTCCCAAGAAAATAAAATTTTGGAATTAAATGATCCATAAACAGATTAATACCATGCTACTATTTGTGGGAAACACATGACTATCTTTCCTGCAGTTATAGTTTAAACAGTAGGGCAATTGGAACTCTTTTATGTTGGTAAGGCAATCAGTGCTTGGATAGAAAAAATTTTGAATTCATGACTGGAGAATGTAATAGGAAACTATTTCCCAAGAACAATCTTGTGGGCAGAAACTCTAATGTGAAACTGCATGCAAAGTCTATTTTAGTTACATTTACGGTGAGACCCATATGTATTGAGGTCAACAAAGATCATCTTCTAGAACAAATACGTAATTTGGGATTTCATCTAATTATAAAACTAGGCAATTATAATTAAACAACCAGATTATAAACATTAATTTTGTCTAGAAGTGTAATAGCAGATGAAGAAATCTTTGACATAGAAAACCAAAGGTGCAAAGAAATAGTGAAAGATACTTTTCAAAAACTAAGAAAAGTATTAGTACAGAGGAAAATATTGTTATAAAAAAGAGAAAAAAATCTGGAACACTTATGCAATATGCTATATCTTATATGCCAATATCTGCTGTAAAATAATTTTCTTTTCTTCACAGTGGTATTCATCTTGTTGGAGAAAGCAACAGGAAACCACTCCACTATTAATCCCAAGAACAAACATGGCCATCAAACAGTCAAAGTATGTAGAAGACCATTATTCTCTACATTCTGAAAGAACACAGCATATAGAAGAAAAATGATGTTCAGCCTGTAGAAGGCCTTGTGTGCCACTCAAGGTAGAGCTTATGTGGGGAAAATAACAGTTGGCATTGCAATTTCAGTCACTTTCTCATCGGTGTGATATGCTGTAAAGGACGAAATGCACTACACAAAAATTTTTTACATTTTATCAATAGTTTTTCTAACACTGGTTGTTTATATAAAAATGCTTATATAATGTACTCCCATTCACACTAATATATATATATATATATATATATATATGAATATAGATTTATATAAATATATATATATATATATGCTAGCAGTATAAGCCAGCGTTGCTCGGGTGTAAAGAAAGCTTTAAAGCTAATCCATGGTTCTGGAGCTCAGACTCTTTGGACATTGGCATGAAAGACTAAAAAGTAACATTTGTTTCCAGTTAAAGCAAAACTGTAGACTGAAAGAAAAATTAATGGATGTAAGTCAAATTTTGATTTCCTGGTATCGATATCAAATAAGTTTTTTTCGTCGTAAACTGAATTTTGAAGGCTAAATAAGTGCTCTGTGTGAATGGTATTATGGCTGAGACTAAGAACTATAATTATACCTACTTAGAGCCAAACACAAAGCAAAAACTAAAATAAAAGGGCTGAAAAAATACAGACATACAGGCAGATAAACTGGCACACACACAAACATCTTGCCTTTTATATATATATATTATTGATTTTCTGCATTATTGTAAGAACTGCAACCCTGAAATTTCTGAATATCATTTCTTATGTCTTTGTCTATGAGTGTATCAAATTTGATTAAAACTAGACCACTCCTTCTATAACCTGATTTTTTGGATTATCAATTTTCAATATTTATCGGGGGTACCTCGACACAAAGCCTAGCTAAGAAGACTCGCAGACATTTGCATACCACTGTGTAAATTTTCAAGAAAATCGGTTCAGCCATTTCGGAGTCTATAGGTAACAGACACACACACACACACACACACACACACACAGAGACAAAGTTCCATTTATAAATAAGTTTAGATAAGTTTAGAATAGATTTAGATTTATATATATATATATATATATATATAAATCCAGGTAAAGAGGACCCAAGATTTTACAATTTTGAGTTCTCTGGCATATATATACACATATATGCAGTGTTCAGTTGTGATAAGGCTTAATGCCAAGATATTTTTCAGGAGTTTACTGATTAAAAGGTATTTTCGTAAGCAGTCTTTTTGGTGTAAAATGCTCAATAACGAGATAGAGTGTTAGTTCGAACAAATATCGACTTTGGTTGGCCTAGTAGTTATTTTTGGATTGTCTTGCTCTAAAAGTTAAATAAATTTTGTAAAAAAATGAATCCTTGTCATTCTCTTTCTGTATTTTTGAATGCACTGAAGACATTCTCTATCATTTGCTTCATTTTCAAGTGGATTTGTCTTCATGAAACCAACTTTATAAAATTAACCAAATATAAAGAAATTTATAAGTAATGCATTTCTGCTTTGAAATACATATGCAGGACTATTTTTAATCACTAAAAATATATTTTTGCTATAACGATATTTTGCAGAGAGAAGATGGTTTTAACAAGTTTTATAATTAAAAGTCATCAGTTTTCTCTTATTTTGAATCAAGAAATGGAATAAACATTAGAAAACATTTTTTTTATTAAAACATTGGAAGCATTTGCCAATAACTTAGAAATTTTTTTTTCTGGTCATAATCTATTTTGCACATTTATAAACCTAACAGTCCACTGTGCATTGAATACTGTTGCCATATCATGTTGGATGCTCCTGCTATTTGTCTCAAGGTTCTCGACAAAATCCAAGAAGGATCTGCAATGTAATTGGTCTAGACTTGGCCTCTTGATTTCATTTACTTTTTCACTGGCATAAGCTAGTTTCCCTTTGTCTTTTATACAAATATTTACATCACAATTGCTCTGATGAGCTTTTTTTCCCTTGATATTTTGTCTCTGTGAATTTAACTGTGCTACAAAAATGGCATTCAGGCCCCACCTAATTACCATATATATATATATATATATATGTAACTGCCACTTTTACTCCAACAGTTTCTTTTCTCATACTTCCTACCTGTGGAACTCTTTTTCATTTACTTGCTTCCCTGATAGCTACAATAGGCAAATATTTAAATGCAACATCAATTTCCATCTTCTGTCTTATTGAATCTTGTTCATCTTTTATCCTTTTTACCAATACCCACTGTACCCAGTTTTTTCTCTCACTGTAACCTCCTGTGCACGAGTTAATCTGCTTAATTACAACCTGACATCTCCTTAGTGGAATTCAAGTCAGTGAAGGTGGTCAACTACAATGTGCATGGCATGGCAGGTCTTAGCCATGAAGGTTATGACTAGTGGAACTAAGGAGTGTAGTTCATGCAAACATTCACAATACAATCACACCTTAACCATCATAGACAATCACACCTACTTCCCATTAACATGGAACAGGCTTGCCTCCCAGAGAGTAAAACACTATGCCTCCTTGGCCTCACGCTCTCAGCAGACCTCAAGTGGAAATACTATATCGAATCCATTGCTAAATCCACTGCTATGAAAGTCGGTTCTCTGTGAAGCGCCCAGAAGTTTTTCCTGTCTGAATCTGTCCTGCACATATATATATATATATATACCATCCAACACCTCCTAACACACTAAATCACATCCATTCTCTCAAACACTCTTCCCATCTACCCAAACCTCATCCACAGTATCCTTACCCGTCTATCACAACCTCATTCTGACATTTCCTATATCTAACCACTCTTTCTCATCACTTTCCCCTATGTAACCCCCTGTGCAATAGTGACAGTGGAATGCCTTGCTTGGGGTGAAATGATTAAAAAAAGAAATAGTGATATAGCAGTTAAAAACTTGCAACATCTCATCTCTGAGAAAGGGGTTTTAAATAATTTGTCACTTTTTTTTTTTTTAATCATGCACCCCGAGCAAAGTGGAAACGCCACTGATGTGCAGGGGGTTACATAAAACTAAGAAGATTAATTAGAAAAGAGTGAGGAGTACAAACTAGTTAGAAAGGAACAATAGAAAGCTGAGAAAGCAGGTGCGATGACAGATACATAGGTTGAGAGAAAGGGAAGGTTATACAGGGGAGGGGAGAGAGCTAGAGTCCAGTGGTTAGTAGATGAGTATTGACTTTGCATTTAAATTTCTGGAGGTCGTAGCCGTCAGGAAAGCAAGAATACGGGAGTGAGTTCCACAGGCGGGAAGTGCGAGAGAGGAAGCTGCAGGAGTAGAATTGTCGTCTGCATTTGGCTAACCTGACTGTGAATGGGTGGGACCCAGTTGCCAGTCTGGTTGCACGGGTAAACACCTGTTGAGGAGGCATCAGTGACTTAAGCACATCCGAGCAGAAGCCATGAAAGTATTTATAGAAGAGACAGAGGGAGGCCACATTTCGACGATGGGAAAGTGGCTGCAGTCAAGTCGCCAGATCAGTACCTATCACATTACAGACTCTCCTTTGGAGCTTGTCAAGAACACTGAGGAGAACGGCAAGGGCACCTGACCATAAATGGCAGCAGTACTCCATGCACGGGTGGATGGTTGACTTGTATATATGCAGGATGGATTCAGGTGGAAAAAACATCCTGGATTGACATAGTGACCCAATCTTCTTAGCCGTAGATTTTGCTATGGAATCAATATAGGGGTTCCATTTGAGGTCTGAGGACAGGGTAAGTCTGAGGAGGCGTAGTGTATTACTCTCAGGGAGAAGCACTTGGTCCATGCTTATGGGAAGCAGAAGAGGTTGCCTGTAATGGTTGACAGACAACAGCTTGGTCTTAGATGAATTGAAGTTGACAAGCCACTTCTTGCCCCAGTTCACCACAGAGTGTAGATCCCGCTCGAGGTCAGCAGCGAGATTATGTTTGTCCACCACGACAGGTTTCTTACTGGTGTGAGAGTATATTGTAGTGGGACTTGATCACATCTGGGAGGTCGTTGATGAAAATAAGGAAGAGCGTCGGGCCCAGGATAGAGCACTCATCCTGAAGTAATGGTTCCTGTGGGCAATGGCGGCTGAGCAGGCCAGAGAGAACCACGGAGAGGAATGAGGTTTTAAGCAATACTTCCTGGTGGGTATGAAGGCATCAATGCCAGCTTTCACCCATGACGAGACCTTAGAGGCACAGTCATCAACTGGTAGGTCGAACACTTTTCCCCAAGGGACGTCGCAAAGGAAATCGCGAAAGGCATCCCAGTCAGCTTTTTGGTAGAGGTAGGAGGTTCTATAAGTAGGGGGCTCCTGGGGGGAGTGAGATTGGAAAGAAATACTGAGGGAGACTACAGCGTGGTCGGAGTTGCTGAGAGGGGAAAGCTGCGAGACTTGACAGGCGTCAGGCGCAGAGGTGAAACATATATCTAGCAGTGAGGAATGACCCGAGGGAGTGCTCGGGAAGCGAGTGGGGAAGTCCACCACTTGCGTAAGGGATTGGGAAATAGCAAAGTTCATGGTGTGAATGCCCGCTGGATCAGTAACGGCGTTTTTCAAGCCACTCAGAGTGATGGGCATTGAGGTCTCCAAATACAAATATGTGGGCGAATGGGTGATAGGAAATAGCCTTATCTATGTTGTCGGCAATGCTATCTAGTAGGGAGCAGTCAGGAGAGGAGGGAGAATGGTAAAGAAAGAATAGGTAGCTAACCGAACTGAGGAGAGACAGGCGGAGACATATGTATTGGTGGTCAGTAGATTCAAGTGAAGTCACCCTAGTTATGGGGAGGTGTTCGCTGACATAAACATCCAGCCCATGCATATGGACAGTGGAATCCTTCCTTAAAAGGGGAAGATAACCAGGGATGAAGAGGTTAGAGGAGGGAATAGCTGAGTTGAGGTTAGTTTCGCAGAGCGCGAGGATGTCAGGGGACTTTTCATGTAGGAACGCTTCTACACTAGGAAAGTTAGTACGAATGCCTCGGATATTAGTGAAGGAGAGGTTAATGGGTTTAGGTGGTTTGGATTTAACTGGTTTAGGGTCATTTCTGATGTGTTTAGTCATGATTCTGTTTGTAGAAAGGGACCTAGGGTAGAGGATACAGGCGGTCATTACCCACGATCTGTGCTGGGAGGGAAACTGGCTAGAGCTGCAACAACGTGTGGCCTTGGGGTTGCCCACCGAAAGCGCTTGCAGGGACACCTATCCATGCACGACATGGCACTACAAGAACCCTGATATTATACAACTGTTGATCAGAGCAGCCGCTCTTGACGCTACACAAGAGTTAGGGCTCCTAACTACCAGTCGGAAGCAGCAACCAGGAAACTGCCAACCCGGTACCCTCACAGTGATGAGCTGTTGCCACCAACCGGCCAGATCGCAAGAAACTCACGGAAGCACCAGTACCAAGGTCTGAAGAGAGAGAAGAGAAAACCGGAAACCACATCCTAAACAGGAAACAAGGGGCAAGCCTCTACTCCAGTTCAATAGATGTGGGAGGAGTATTGACCAGGCGATAGTGTGAACTATCTACTCCTATTAAAAAAAAAAGAAAAAAACACGCACGAACTTCGAAAAAATACAACAAAGTTTTAACTTAGTTAAAGTCCAAATGAAGCATGAACTCCAAAAAGGAAAGGAAAAAAAACAAAAAAAAAAACAAACACGAAAAATACAGATATATATACAGAAACAGAGAGAAAAAAAAACAAAAAAAAACGAAAAATACCTCACAGTAT